>OY992884.1:58255320-58650320 GCA_963921405.1 Cepaea hortensis
TGGTTCATAGAACAAGATTTGATGTTACTCTCAGTTGATACCTGACTGACTCAAGATCACTGTCCAGTTCACCACATTGGTAGTGCTTCAGATTGTGTTATTCTCCCATTTGTGCATTCAGCTGTTAAAGAGCTGAGAGAAAATTCTTTTTAGATTTTCCTGCCTTTTGATAGGGAGTCACTTCTGGATCTAGGACCTCTGTTTAGTTGTCCCAGATGATATATGGATGGCCTCTCCACCATACTGTTCTCTGTCGATATATAAAATGGCACAACATCTCTTTACATATGTTAAAAGATAATGTTATTATACATCAACAGACACAGATTGGGGATGGGGAGGAAAAGGATGGGTGTGGTCCCAACACACCTCTCCTAGATTTGATGATGCAGTGTATTTCACTGTGATGTACTGTGGTAATCACAAGACCATATGTTGAGACAGGGGTAGCTTAACACAATTACAAGCATTTATGTGGTCTAAGTTCCACCATGTTTGAACCACAGTAGACCTGGGCACAGGGAGGACCAGACACAGTACAGCAATCATTGTGACATAGCAACATGGGACAGGCATTGTGAAGGGAAATGGAAAATAGGCATTTACAACTGCAATCTGCATTATGTATCAACTAATGGCATTTACCAAATTAGCAGACCAGACATCCATTCCTATGGCTCTGATGTTGGTGCATGAATGTCCTATTCCATACACTTACACAGCAATGCCAGACCTCACCCCTTTTTCACCAGACTTGTCTCACAGGTACATCATCATCATCATCATGTGCTCTCTCCCGACTGAGTAATTTTCATGTCTACTACAGTCGGTAACAGAAGCTCAATTGCATACACAATTGTTCACATATGCACCAAGCACATATGGGAAAAACATGTTTAGTCCTTGTAAATTTGCATGAGCCATACATTATATTCAGCCAACTAAGACACAGGTTCACACACCTATGGTTCTCTTAGGAACTAGTTTATATGAACCATCCAACAGTAGAGGTAATAGTGTAATACTTCAGGGAGAAATTGTATTAATTCTCCTGAGCATAATGTAGCCACCAGGCATCACATGGACTTAGCAATTCTGGCGTGCCACATACAACCTGTTTACAGATGGATATTGAAGCATCTTTCCTTCCACTAGATGTGAGAGGCTATTTATTAAATCACCAACTCACTCACTCCATCATTCTCAGCGTTTTACAAAGGAACGTGTACATGTTTCATCACTCATTCCAAGTCAGACTGCCATGTTAACTCGCGAGAGCAAAGGTACAGTTGATTTAAGAATAAGTCATCCTAGGCATGAAGAATGCACAAGGGGTTTGGGTTTGCGAATTTGCCTGAGTGCGCTATACATTCATCAAGCATACGCAACCAGTCACAACAAGGGATTGATATGCACTTGGAGTATACAGCGTGAAAGACATGTCAAGGTTGAAGAAGCAGTATTCAGAATACTGGCGCACAGAAGTTAGGTTTTCCACTTTCACATTTTATTCATAAAATACTCTTATATTCTTCTCATTCGTTCACCAGGTCTAGCCACAACATTAAAGTATGTTTTAAAGTGGTACCTGTTGTCCAGAGAACAATATATTATTGAATCTTTAAGGGCATTGTTGGGTCATCACATCACACTAGGGACCGCTCCCGGTGAAATCCCCACTCAACTAATTAGATTTTAAAATATGGCCCAGGAATAGCGTGGGCTCATTACTGATTAGCCAATGAAAACCAAGCGCATACCCCTGCCCTCCCCCAACTCGTTCTAGAATATACTAGTTCCAAGAATCGTCCTTCTAACTGGAAACGCCCCCGTTCCGACTTAAAGTATTTTTATGAATGTGTAGGGCTGGGAATGGGGAATTCTGTTCCATCATGCTACAGTCAAGGAAGAGCTGTGAAGACTATCTGAGATTGTGTAAAGAGCGCCTGGGTCCAGGAAGAGCTGTGAAGACTATCTGAGATCTTGTAAATAGCGCATGAACCAAGGAAGAGCTGTGAAGACTATCTGAGATTGTGTAAAGAGCGCCTGGGTCAAGGAAGAGCAGTGAAGACTATCTAAGATCTTGTAAATAGCGCATGAACCAAGGAAGAGCTGTGAAGACTATCTGAGATCTTGTATAGAGCTCCTGGACCAAGGAAGAGCTGTGAAGTCTATCTGAGATTGTGTAAAGAGCGCCTGGACCAAGGAAGAGCTGTGAAGACTATCTAAGATCTTGTAAAGAGCGCCTGGACCAAGGAAGAGCTGTGAAGTCTATCTGAGATTGTGTAAAGAGCGCCTGGACCAAGGAAGAGCTGTGAAGACTATCTGAGATTGTGTAAAGAACAACTAGACCAAGGAAGAGCTGTGAAGACTATCTGAGATTGTGTAAAGAGCACGAAGACATAGGTAGAGATGTGAAGATACTAAGATCAGATGGTCGATGCGTCTGAACAGATGAGGTGTTCAACTGTGGAAAGGTTGGCTGGGAAGGGAGCGGATAGGCGGTCTGGGAGTGTTTACTAAATACTAGTGCTATGACGACAGAGTAAACTCAATTATTTGTCAACGTGTGTTCAGTTGTGTGGGACACCGAGACCCAACAGTGAAAGACCCAGTGTTAACTCTTCGTTTCTATGTATTCAAGGTGTGAGTGACCGACTTCTGCACACATATGAGAATAGTTTACTACCTCTAGACAGATTTCAACTAGGGTAACCTTTTTAATTTACCTTTGGCTTGGCTTTTATTTCTACACGTTTTGACAGGAAAGTGGCCTGACGGTCTACGGTTTGCCATGTCCAACTGCCACAGATTGTTTAACATGTGGAACTTACTCACGATAGCTCCTCTCTTTAACCTTGTTCTGAGATTCCATTCTTCTTCTTCCGAGCTCGCTGCCCAAAAGTGGGCCATAATGTCAATGGAAGTGTCGGATCTTTGCATGGTCATAATAACGTTGTACCTGGAATAATGTGGTTGTTGTTGTTTATCCATTAGTATTGATGTCAACCATGCATTTCATCCAGTAGGGTTGAAAGTACTGAGCAGTCATTCTAAGATGGCTGATAAGACCTATTTTTAGCTCGAAATGTTCTTTGACAGTGTGGGCAAAGAATGCTTGACGTTCCAGGAGGAGGGTATCCTGCAGTGGTTTTTCTGCCCAGCCTTTTCTTCACAGCTCTTGTAGCCCTGTTTGCTTCACAGGTGACTGCAGCCTTGCGTAATGATGTCCGCAACAAATTTCGGTCTTTGGCAGCAGTCTGCCAGGTGTCAAGGTGAATTCCAAAAGCTTTCAGTGAGATTTTCAGTGTCTTTTAAGTGTTTCCCCTGTCCGCTTTGGGAGCGATCCACAACGCAGCTCAGCGTTTACAAAAAAAACCAATTCGTTTACGGAGCCTGTGAATTGGCATACGAGACAAGTGACCAGCCCAGCGAATCTGATTCTTTATTAGTAGAATGTGGATGCTGGGCGCGGACGCTCTTTCTAGGACTTCAGTATCTGGGATCTTGTCGTACCATTTAATCTTAAATAGCTTCATAAAGCACATTATGTGGAAGTGGTTTAATTTCCTAGCGTGTCGCTGATAAATAATCTAGGCTTCACAAGCATATAGCAGTGTGGATATTACGACTGCTTTGTAGAGTTTCAGCTTTGTTTGCAGGCTTATTTCATTTCTGTCCCACACATTCTTGTAAGTCTGCCAAAGGCAGCGCTGCCTTGGATATTATTGCATACACCTCGTCATCAATTTTAGCAGCTTGTGACACAGCGCTGCCGTGATAGGTGGATCTGTCTTGAACACCCAGTCTATGACAATTCACTTCGATATTCGGCACGTTGTGATTCATACCTGGAGCTGGCTGATACATAACTACAGTCTTCTCCAAGTTGATATTGAGCCCAAAGTTGGCACAGGCACATGAGAAATCTGAAACGTTGTGTTGCATGTCTACCTCTGAGTTGGCATAAACAGTACACTCATCAGCAAACAGGAGCTCTCTGGCGGTGACGCTGATAGTTTTGGTTTTAGCTTTCAGCCTTCTGAGATTGAACAATTTTCCATCCATGCGGTAGTTGATGTCAATTCCAATGTCATTGTTCTCGAAGGCATTCATCAGCATAGTTGAAAACATGAGGCTGAACAGCGTAGGTTCCAAGGCACATCCTTGCTTCACTCCATGGTGACGGGGAAGGGCTCAGACAGCTCGCCATCTTCATGAACCTGGAATGCAGGGCTTGGCAGGGGGACTGCACTTAATGGGAGGCGCAACAATTGATCCACGACAATTCGCGACCAGGCGATGTAATCATCTACACGGATGTCTCTGAGCTAAGAGATAAAAGAAGTGCCTGGGGGTTCGTGGCGAAGGTTTGTGGACAGTCTTTGATGCAGGAGATCCTGATATATGATACCACGATATATAATCTGAGAGTGAAGGTGGAGACAGTCACCGCGGCGTTCTGCAGGCTGGAGGACAAACAGCACACGCATGTCGTGAGTGTAACGGTCTCACAGAGTATGATGAGAAAGGTGAAAACAGGCATGCCTCTTTCAAAGTGGCAGGCTTAAATTAAACAATCAAAAATAGAGAGCATCTGCTGGATGTTTCCCTCAGGCCATGCTAGTGTAGTGAACAGTTTGGTGCACTCTAGGGTAGATGCGGTCGGTCTTTGGAATGGTGTATATAGTGCAGGAAAACAGATTGATCACCACGGCTTGGAGAGAATGGTGTATATAGTGCAGGAAAACAGATTGATCACCACGGCTTGGAGAGAATGATGTATATAGTACAGGAAAACAGATTGATCACCCCGGCTTGGAGAGAATGGTGTATATAGTGCAGGAAAACAGATTGATCACCACGGCTTGGAGAGAATGGTGTATATAGTGCAGGGAAACAGATTGATCACCACGGCTTGGAGAGAATGGTGTATATAGTGCAGGAAAACAGATTGATCATCCCGGTTTGAAGAGAATGATGATGCAGAGAGTGACCAGAGGATCTGACTGACAAGAATCCGAAGACAGAGCACGTAAAGGAATGTCCCGAATGCGGTGATGTCGGTTCTTGACTCAAATCAACTACCCAAGAGGTCAGGGGACGCGTTGTTATATCATTATATCTCCATTACTACTCCAATAATGAACCCTGTGTCGCCTGCTCACGTAACCTCTCAGACTGGCCTGCCACTAACTGACACGAAATCGGTTAATGATCCTATAAGTTGTATAACTGAGCCCGCTACACTGTAGATGACATAACTAGCCTTAATACACTGTAGATCACATAAACGGACCAGCAACAATGTAGATCACATAAGTGACCCCGCCACACTATAGATCACATAACTGAGCACGTCAAACTGTAGGTCGTAAACTGGGCTTAATGCACTGTAAATCACATAAAATGAGCCAGCTACACTGTAGACCACATAACCTGGCCAGCTACACTGTAGACCACATAATAGTACCAGCTACCCACTACACTGTAGATCACATAACTGGACCCCCTACATTATAGACTACAAAACTCGGCTCGCTACACTGTAGATCACACAACTTTGCCCGCTACACTGTAGATCACATAACTGGGCCCGCTACACTGTAGATCACATAAATTGACCCGCTACACTGTAGATCGCATAACTTGACCCGCTACTTTGTACATCACATAACTGGGCCAGTTACACAGTAAGCTTGCATATCTGATCCCGCTACTCTGTAGATCGCATAACTGATCCCGCTACTCTGTAGATCACATAACTGGGTCAGCTACTCGCTACACTGTAGATCACATAACTGGGCCCGCTACACTGTAGATTACATACCTGGGCCAGCTACACTGTAGATCACATAACTGGGCCAGCTACCCGCTACAGTGTAGATCACATGACTGGATCCACTTCCCGCTACACTGTAGATCGCACAACTGGGTCAGCAAGACTGGTCATACTCTTCTTCTCATATTTATGTGCACATTGTCAAATGTTAAACGCTAACGGTTTATTTCTGTTTCAGCATCCTACTGTAACTTGCCAGCCGAAACTGGAAACTGTAGAGGATATTTTCCTAAATACTACTACAACTCACAGTCAGGGGAGTGTCAACAATTCATTTATGGAGGGTGTCCTGGTAACGATAACCGGTTTGACACCATTCAAGACTGCCAAGATATCTGCATATGAGGCAACACGGTGCCAACCATCCAGGATGGAGGGTTGTCTGTCCACAACTGAAACAACTAAGAACTGGCCAATACATTTGTCTATGTAAGCAATAAACCTGCTGAACTGATTGTGCGTTTCTATTGATTCATTATTTGTGATTGTGAGTGAGTGTATGTGTATATGCTTGGTAATGTGTATCTGCCTGTTACTGAGGGGTTGGTGCATAAATGTGAGAGTTTGCGTAAATGATGTAAGTATGTATGCAGGTATGCATGTACGTATGTATGTGTTTATCCATATGTGTTTGTATGTGTGTCTATTTGCCTGGCTGTCTCATAACATGGTAATATGCATTGTTTATGTTCACAACTATTATGTGACAATGTGGTGATTTTTCCCTTTGTGAATGTAACATACACAAGAGATAGTTGATGTACGATTGAGGGATTGGAAGGGCCGGATGTAAAACAGGCTAGGTGCCCAATTTGTGACCATTTACAAATAAATTGCGTCGAACATTACTCTCCCTATCTTTTACTTTACTTCTTTTTTGTATACAGACAAAATGTTTATTTTCTTCCTATGTAAATGTATAATGCCCTTGATGAACGAAAGATGAGTGACTGAAAGGGCCGAATGTAAGACGGGCATGCGTGCCCAATTTGTGACCCTTTTAAAATAAAGTTTCTTTGATTTGATTTCATTTGTGATTTTTACTTTTCTCTCGAACCGACTTTTCGTCTTTTCATCACACACACACACACACACACACACACACACACACACGCGCGCGCGCGCACACACACATACAGACACACGTGCGCACGAGCACACACATACACACAAGCACACATACACACAAGCACACATACACACACAAAGAAGCGTTTATTAGTGTGTATCGTATGTGCTCAAGTGCAATAACACACATTTATAGTTAACTCTGGGGGTGGAGGGTGAATTGAGAAATAAACGCAGGCAGACAGACAGACATACAGATAGGTAGACAGACATACAGATAGGTAGACAGACATACAGATAGGTAGACAGACATACAGATAGGTAGACAGACATACAGATAGGTAGACAGACATATAGATAGGTAGACAGACATACAGATAGGTAGACAGACATACAGATAGGTAGACAGACATACAGATAGGTAGACAGACATACAGATAGGTAGACAGACATACAGATAGGTAGACAGACATACAGATAGGTAGACAGACATACAGATAGGTAGACAGACATACAGATAGGTAGACAGACATACAGATAGGTAGACAGACATACAGATAGGTAGACAGACATACAGATAGGTAGACAGACGGATGGATGGATGAAAGAATCGGTGGACAAATCGATCGATCGACCGCCATACATACAAACAAAAACAGACTAACAAGCAGACATACAGACAAACATACACACACACACACAGATATATATATATATATATTGTCACATGCCTGTGGTCATTGGCATTAAGGTGAGTGGCCGTACAATATAAACAGTTCGCGAGATAAAATAGGGAGGATAGTAAGTCCCCCAGAGGGCGAAAATGAGAAGACAGTAATTGAAAGGGGGAGCTGAGAAGAAGTCAGCTGGCTAAAATAAAGGTGAGGCAGACAGTTGGAGCAGTGAGGTTGTGTGTTATGTGGGAGGCAATGTGGGGGATAGAATTGTTGAAAAGAGAGGGACAAAGACTGACGGAGGGCAGTTGATGTTTGGACTCCGAGCTGAGAGGGAGTTGAATCTAGACCGGACCAGGAGAAGGTCGTGGTCTGAGAAAGTGAAGAATTGTGACGGAGTTCGGAAGATAACTCCGCACTGTGGGTTCCAGGGATAGTGAGTGGAATTCGAGACCCAGAGTGGGTTACTTTGAGTCGGGCCTAGAGAGAGGCTCGTATACCTGTCATGTGGGACGATATTTTGTAGGCCGTGAGAGGCAGGGTTATTCGAAGTGTTCCATTGGGATGGAGATATATTCTTAGAGAATTATTGTTCCTGGATTTATATGTTACATGTGGCTGTGTTAATTCAGAATTAAAGGAATATTATGTGCGCAAATTAACGCTTGTTCACTGACTGGTGTTTGGTTGGGATGCATCTTGGTTAATCGGTTGTTCAACATCACATTTTACAAGGACATACCCTAGACACAACCATAGCCACTCTATCTGTCACTTAGTCAACATTCACTTTGTGTCATATATATATATATATATATATATATATATATATATATATATATATATATATATATATATATATATATATATAAATTGAGGTGCTACATAAAACCTGTACTTTTATATGGATGTGAAGCTTGGACAATGAGCAGTCAAGCTGAAAAACATCTGATGGCTGTGGAAATGTAGTTTCTGAGGAAAATGGGAAGAATACCATGGACAGACACAAAGACCAATGAACAAGTGCTTCAAGAAACACATGATTAGAGACATTAGACATAAACAGTCAAAATTTTTGCGGCATGTTATGAGAAGAAATGAATTGGAGAACTTGGTGACAACTGGTAAGATCGAAGAGAACAGACCAAGGGGGAGACCGAGAAGTAAATACCTGGATGGCTAGGCCACATTGCATGGTCGAGACAGGAACATTGAGCTCATTCTCGACTCTGGTGATCGAGTGAGATGGCAAGACATGACCGCCCACGCCTATCTGCATGGCACATGATGGATGGATATAATTAAAATAGAAGTGGACATTTTTAACCAAGAGAATTATTTTAAATACCTAAGGGGCATTTATAACATCAGACGGAAAGTGCACAACAGAGATTAATAATACAACATGGCAAGCAACAGATGCATTTCAGAAAATGAAAAGCACCTTATGCAATAAGTGGTGGATAATGTAAGTTATAAATACTCCTCCGAGGGAGCAAACACGGCATGAGGGGGGGGGGGGGTTCTGATCTTCAGAAGTAGTCCCCCTTCTCCAATGTTTCGGCCAATTTACCTACTTAACATCCTTTAGGAACTGGCCCGTTCAGTGACTCCGGGGGTCTTTCCTCTGCCGTGCGAGACGTTCGATTGATTTCGTTGTCTTTGTTGTTTGTGCTTGTCCTTTAGCTGTGAACATGTCCACTCTCTAGTCTCCCCTTCCTCAGCGAGGAGAGCCTGTGCCGCTGGTGCTTGTGCTCACACACTACCTTAGTACCTGTGGTTATGGGGGAGCCAGCTTCTTCCCCAGCCACTGCCTCTATCGCCTCCATTCTTCTCCGTTGCCATGTTCCTTCTTTGTGACTCGTTCACACTAGAAAGCCGGTTCTTACGGAAGACGACTACCGCCCTAGTATGGAGGTTGGACTTCCGCCGACATTTGCAAGATTTGACGACTGATTCCGTGCGGCGATTGCCCCACCGAACAGTCCTGTACTTAGATGCACTGCCCTTGCTCGGAGGGAAGTCTAAGGAGTCGACACAAGACAGTGCAGGTTCTTGCTCTTAGTTGAGAAATTGTTAGTCGTTTTGCAGTTATCCTTTATCCATACTAGTTGCGAGACTTGTTTCAATCCACGTTTCTGCAATTCCACAGACAACACGAAGCCTTTTCGGCTGCCCACCCAATTGTTTTTCTGCCCGAGTTCCCACTTGTCATGTTATGCCCATTTGCTTTAACACGTCCTACACGGAGTGGGAGACTAGACCTCTTGCGCCTACCTCGACAGTGAATAGCCTGACAGTTTACCCTTCCAGTCTCACACTAGCGACCATGTCACCGTACGTCTCTACCTTGTACCCTTCCAGTCTCACACTAGCGACCATGTCACCGTACGTCTCTACCTTGTACCCTTCCAGTCTCAGACTAGCGACCATGTCACCGTACGTCTCTACCTTGTACCTTTCCAGTCTCAGACTAGCGACCATGTCACCGTACGTCTCTACCTTGTACCCTTCCAGTCTCAGACTAGCGACCATGTCACCGTACGTCTCTACCTTGTACCCTTCCAGTCTCAGACTAGCGACCATGTCACCGTACGTCTCTACCTTGTACCCTTCCAGTCTCAGACTAGCGACCATGTCACCGTACGTCTCTACCTTGTACCCTTCCAGTCTCAGACTAGCGACCATGTCACCGTACGTCTCTACCTTGTACCCTTCCAGTCTCAGACTAGCGACCATGTCACCGTACGTCTCTACCTTGTACCCTTCCAGTCTCAGACTAGCGACCATGTCACCGTACCTCTCTACCTTGTAGGTGTGCTGATCCTCGATATTTGATTCATATGGGACTGTCAGCGAAATCAGCTTTAGCTGCTTGGCGGATGAGGAGTGAAGTACGATGTCAGGTCGCAAGCCAAAGCTTCGGATCACCTCAGGGTACTCCCAACGACCCTGTAGGTCCACGGTCAGCTTCCAATCACCCAAGCCATCGAAAATAGTCGCTTAAAATTCGACAGGGTCGACTTCATTGCACCGGGTGTTTATCCCATATGGCCCAGTCTCTTTCAGCAGCGCGGGAAGCGTCGCACAAAGCATTAACACCGTAGCTTCAGCGACGACCCCCTATGAGTCTCCGAAAAAAATTCACTCGTGAACCGAAGGACGCAGCCCGGAATCGAACCCATCACCCGCGACATCGACAACGGTCGGAAACAGCAGGTCGGCAGCTCAGTCTTCTTTGTCTCTGGGTAACTGCCCAGCTCAGACGAAGTGAATCCCCAGCGGCTTCCAGCTCTCGCGTTTGTTAATATATTACTTGGGGCTAACCAAGGCTTCCAGCGCTCTCGTTTGTTAAAATATTACTTGGGGCTAACCAAGGCTTTCAGCGCTGGCGTTTGTTTATATATTACTTGGGGCTAATCAAGAGGTTGCCGTTCTCCCTGGACTAAGTTTTAAACGACTTTCTCCGTAATCCCTTTTATCCATGTAGGGTAACGCAGCGCGCAAGAATTGGAAGCGGTTCTCGCCGCGTTGGTAACTTAAGGGATAAGTGAGCCAGCCTCTCAGAAAGCAATGGCAAACTACTGAGTGTAATCTTGCCAAGAAGTCAATGACAGTGGTAAAATGCTGGTGTTGACAGCGATATCCTGTAAAGGATATGAGAAGGGGAAAAAACCAAGAGGTTCAGGACTGTGAGAGAGGACTAGAGACAGGGAGAGAGAAGGAGAGAGAAAAGAAAAGAGATGATGAGAGAAAATGTAGGAGACTAACGAAGAGAGAGACATTTAGAGAGTGAGGTACAGAGTGAAGAGAGAGGAAGAGAGGAGAGAGTTAGGATAGAGAGGGCGAGATGGAGATAATTAGAAGAAGAAAGAAAAATAGATAGAGAGAGGGAGAGAGAGAAAGTGAGAGTGAGAGGAAAAAGATAGGTAGAGAGAGGAAGAGACAGAGGGAGAGAGAGAGGGCGAGAGAGAGAGAGAGAGAGAGAGGGTGGGAGATATGGAGAGAGGGAAAAGACGAGATAGGGCGAGAGGGAAAGAGTCTGATAGAGACCGAGAGAGAGAGAGAGAGAGAGAGAGAGAGAGAGAGAGAGAGAGAGAGAGGAACAAAAGAGAGAAATGGAGGGAGCATGAGAAGCAGAGAAAAAAGGAGAGAGATGGGGTATTGAAACGAGAATGGAGAGACAGTGAGAGAGTGTTCGAGGGAGAGAAATGGATGGAGGTAGAAAGAGGGTGAGAAAGAGAGGTATAGTGTGGTAACTAGCGAAAGGGAGAGCTTGAGTAAGAGAAACAAAGAGGGAAAGGAGGTGAGAGACGGAGAGAGAAGTAGAGAGAAACGGACAAGGGGAAAGAGAAGAAAGAAAGAGAGAATGTGGAAATTAGCGATACGGATATACAGTGATGTGGAAGAGAGAACGGGAAGGGGATCGAGAATGCAAGAGAGAGAGAGAGAGAGAGAGAGAGAGAGAGAGAGAGAGGAGAGATTGAGAAAGTGGGAGAGAGTGAGAGAGAGGAAGATAGATAGAGGGAGGGAGAGACAGGAAGCGATTGAGGAAAGCAATAGGGGAAAGAGAGAGCGAAGAGATAGCGAATGGAGAGGGAGGTAGAGACAGAGAGAGGTAGATACAGTAGGGGAGGAGAGAGGATGAGTGGGAGAAAGAGATAGTGGGAAAGATAGGGAAACAGAGAGAGAGAGAGAGAGAGAGAGAGAGAGAGAGAGAGAGAGAGAGAGAGAGAGAGAGAGAGGGAGCTTGAAACAGGGAGGAGGAGAGAACGATGAAATTAGAGGGAGAGAGAGAATGAGACTAAAAGATAGGGAGAAAGGTATTCTTGTTCAGTTCAGTTCAATTATCAGTTGGGGTATCTTCATTGCACTCCGGACATGTCCATAGGTGCTCAGATCCTCCCCCCAGCATATGCATCAGCGTCAGGTGGCTAATAGTGCCAGTTCTGTGTTGGTTGACGAGGCGCTTTGTTTTCCCGATGTACCTCTCTCGTCTGGCTGTGCCGATTCTTACTCCCAAGTCTTTCATCCTGGACAGTGATGTGGAATCACTGACGTCAAAGTCCTCTGTTCTCGCCATATCTTTGAGGACGTTAATAACATCGGCACGATCCATGGGCTGGCCATCTACAGGGGGTGCAGAGCCAGCCAGTTTATCAGCTCGTTCATTTCCCTCGACTCCCGCATGTCCCGGGACGAAGATGAATGTGACTTTACGCACGACAGACATCCGCAGCGACTCAGTCCACTGTCTACGTACAGATCCAGCTTCGACCTTCTGAATCATGGTCATTGAATCACTTAGTACACACACGTTGGTATAAAGCTGTGATGTTTTATGAAAGCCTTTGTAACTGCAATCACCTCCATCGTCATGCTGCTCGTGGTCATAGAGTGGGCACCACTGGATTCTTGAACGGTTCGGCCCGCTGAACGGGCTGTAAATGCCCACGCACTTTACAACAAACCCATCTGTATAGATGAGCACTTCGGGGCTATCTGAGTGTTCATAGATGAGCGCGTTAACCTCTGCATTGACAGCGGCAGGGTTCTGCTCTCTGCACCGTCTGTCGAGTGTGATAATTCAGGAGAAAGTGCACTTAAAAGCTGGAGGCACAGGCACCCATTCCTTGCCGGGGTTGATACTGGTAAGACTGCATACCTGTCTGACGACATCTTCCGCCCGACCCATCCATGACTTGCCCCTCTTTAGCCTGTCACCCTTTTCTCTGAATATAGCGTCATGCAGAGGGTGCTGCTCATCTGCACTTATTTTTAAGTATGCACGAGCTCTCCAGATCTTGATCCTGTGTTCCATTGTCGGGAAGTCAAGGAGGTATCTCATTGCTAAACAGCTGGTGTCTCTCGTGCAGCCCAAAATGATGCGAATGGCTTCGTTTTGTACCTTTTTCAAGTCTTCCAATCTGTGTAGGGCTGACAGTGAGGATGGCCAGGGCATACTCGATGCGTGAAAGCACAAGTCCTTGGAACAGCAGTATTAGCAGTCTTTGCTCGATATTGGCAGTCGCCATGACTCTCATTGCTGACAAACCTTTTCGAGCCTTCGTTATGACATAATCGACATGATCTCTGAAGGACAGGCTACGATCAAGCCTCACGCCAAGATATGTCATTGACTAGGTTCTACTCAAAATGCTCCCATCCATTCTTACTGCCGGCAGGTCTGTTTTCACAATATGGTTGTTTAGGGAGAACCATGTAACCTATGCCTTTGCAGGGTTGACAAGGGCATAGGCATCAGCACACCATGAGGAAATACGATCTAGTTCGCCCTGCATATCATTGGCAACCGCCTGTCTATCTCGACCCTGTCGATACACGAGGATGTCGTCAACGAATTACAGAGTCCTACTCCTCCCGTCCAACTGTTGTTCAGTGATCGGCACCGTATACACGTTGAATAGTACTGGTGACAGTGGTAAACCCTCCGGCACTCCTGGACATATCGTTATCGGCTCAGAAGACCAACTCCCGCATCTTAGCACCACCTTCCTTTGGAGCAGAACTGCAGCTATCCATCGTACAAGGTGAGTGTATATGAATAATGAAGACACAAACAATTAGATTGCACGATTTATTGCCTGGCATATTACGCTGCATCTCGTCAGGTACATACTGCAGAAGTCACACAACATAAAGTAAAATAACTAGATAAATCCTTCAAGCTGAAGTATACACATGTTCGCACAGTAATATCAATTGTCTACCATGGTAATTTTAAATTGACTAACATGGTACTCACACATGACACCAGCTTCGCCGCATGTAAGACGGGCCTGCGTACCCAATTTGTTACCCTTTTAAAATAAAGTTTGTTCGTTCGTTCGTTCGTTCATTCGTTCTCTCATTTCTTCTTTCCGTGTTTGTATAAGGACTTTCTGACTTTTTGTCTATTAGCCAACTGTTTTCTTTGCATTTTCCACAGAAACCATACTTAGGTTGCCAGTATATGTGTCATCAGCTTGTCTGCTTATTATCGAAGTTTCAAACACATACAGCACTTCTACACTTTTTTTCTCAAATCATTAGACAGCTTTGCAATGTAGAACATGATTTTCCTGTGGCCGAAGGCTACCTTTCTCATGTCGATTATTGTTCAGATCTCTACATGGCAGCTTCCGTCACATCATCTGACTGTTCAAACATCTCCCGTCACATCATCTGACTGTTCAAACATCTCCCGTCACATCATCTGACTGTTCAAACATCTCCAGTCACATCATCTAACTGTTCCAGGATAGTCGTAGCCATCCGCCTGTTTAAGATGTTACACATTTAATTGGATGTTTCCATACAGTATTTCCTTCGTGCTGGAGAGGACCATCATTTCTGTATTTATTACAATTTGATAGTAACCATAATTGCTCATACTTAATAGTTACGTGAAGACACGACGTCATTGCCTTGAGACATTTCCACAAACACACGCTGCCATCTCTTCAACAGCCCGTGAAGAGCCCCCTCCTGGATTTTCGCCGGCGCTCTAGCGAAGGGGTCACGAACACAATTCACAAGCCCACATACCGAGTTCTCAACACAGCTGCAGGCGATTTAGAAGCAGACTGCTTTGAGCTGGCTTTGATACAATGGCATTAGTGTTGGTGTCACTTGTAGTCTCGGGGGGGGGGGGTGGTGGGGAACAGTAGAGTCAACAAGCACACTTCAAAATTCCCTTTTTCCAGTTTTGAGTCTATTGACGGACCTATGTCTAAACACCCCCCTTCCAGTCTTTTATTCACTATTTCTCTATCTCTTACCCCAAGACCATACCCCTCTTCACTTTCCTCCAGAACATACCCACACAACACTGTCCTCCAATAAATACTAAAATTATTTAATGAATAAAATGTGTCATGTGTGCGTATAGTGAAGATGTAAAGATGTCTGTGGTGTGTTCTATCGCGTAGGTGAGAAAAGATTGATAGTCTAAGATCCACATCACAGTTCTCATCACGCAACGGCCATATATTATCACCACAGCACAGAACTGGAATACGCTCACCCAGTGTAGTGTCTCTCTGAATGATGTTGATGTCTTCACAATATTTCCTTGCCAACTTTTGAAATAAACAGTATATTCACCACTGCGTGTATTTTGTAGGAAGTGTCTTTCAGTTTATATATCCAATAAAATGAAACGTTATTATAGTTCAGGTAATGTCTACACTTCAGATACACGTGAATGTACTATCGTCTATGTCTGAATGAATCACCAAAACACTGTCTATAGATATATCACCGGCACACTGCTTTGGTTTAATTCACTGAATGTTCTGTTACTCAGAGACAATTTTCTGGGGTTACAGCCTTTCCATTGTTATTATAGTTCATATGATATGAATATTGACATTCCGTTCTATGTTTGTGTGAACTATATTCTGCTGTCAGTCTCTTATTATGACTGTATTCTATGTTGCCGTTATTTCTAGAATTGGCTGACCTTATTTGTGTTACAAGACTCAATCTTGTTGATAGTTATCACTGCACCAAAATATGGTAATTTCTTTCTCCTCAGGAGTGTAGCTATTGCAATGTCCAGTGGAATCTGTCGAATAGACAATACCAGGTGATATCAACCTATTTCAGACTCATTAGAAGTGAGAGTAGGCTTACAGCCATTATCAGTTGTTACCCTCTATATATTCAGAGAAATGACCTCTGACATAAGACATAGGAGTTCTTCACATAACTTAAGACTAGGTAAAAGAAGGAAAAGTCATAGGAAAGCTCAGAAATTCCAGTAAACACCTATACTAGAATCTCCTATCTTAGACCTATCCATATCTCTCCCCTTACGGCATATCTTCTATTATCATAGTACTCATTCTATCGAGTGCACTGACACCTTACTCGACCCACTAAGTTATTTCTCAGCTAAATGCTGCCGACACTCGATATTACGGTCACACACGTAAATTCACTATGCTCGAGTTCTACGCTACATCACCACTACCTTATAACCACTATCCTCGGCTGAATCGGGAATACATATGCACATATTGTACAAATGCTCGTTGTTTTCAACCAACTGGGAACATTATAAATCCCTTTTCGTATTAGCTCAAGAATAGATCCCACTTCCTCTCGTGGAAGACCTCGTATCATACTCAATTAACTTTGTATATTCCGACCATTTATACTTTGGCTATGTAAGACTGTACTGGATATTCCACAGAATATCCCCCTGTTCTCTTCTCCTGTCGTTTGATATTCATACAACAACATGCTGACAATCTTCTTTGATAAACGATCTTTTCGGGACATCAATGAGTATCCACTCGTTTCTCGGGATCACGGACATACGTTTCCGTACTTCAAAAGACCTTCGATCGTCTTCGTCTTCGGTGTTCAAAGCGCTGTGATCGTGGTTTACCGGCCCCCGTCTCACAACAAATACGTGGTAGCTGTATTTGAGCGCTGATCTCAGTTATTTTGATCCTAGGGTCAATAACCTGTAATCACCTCGGGACAGAAGCGATCTCTGTTCTCTGACCCCAGGGTCAATAACCTTCAATCCTCGTGTGATATATGCGATCTCTGTTTAGTTTTTCTTATCTTAGGATCGTTAACCTTCCAGTATTATGTGACAGTTGGTCGTTCAGAAAACGATGGCAAACTACTGTATGTAAATTTGCCTATAAATTACAAGCAGTCAACAAATATTGGATTTGACTGCGACGTTCTGTAAAGGCCATTCAAATTTTTCTTTTTGAGTTCTGTCTAGGTCCTCTACTTATTCCTTCTGAGCCACTCCTACCATATATGGGTACTCTGTTTAGTCGCACTCTCCACCCGATCCAAGATAATATACCCCACATCTCAGTAAGCAGCTAAGGTTATAATTAACTTGTAAGAAGACACATTATGGTCGTCACTGAGAAAAAGAAATTTTTTTTTTTCATATCCCTTACAGGACTTTGCAGTTAACACCGGCATTTCTCAGCTGCTATTGATGTACTAGGCACGATTATGCTCTGTAGTTTGTCACAGCTTTCTGTGCGACCGGCTCACATACCCCGTAAGTTACTAACCGCTAACGATTCTCGCACAGGATACGTTACTCACGAGAATATACGAGATTACGGAGAAAAACGTTAAATCCTAGACAATGTAATATACAAGTAAATGGGAATATTCTTAAACAAGTCAATCGGTACAATTATCTAACATCTGATGGGAGATGCTTTGAAGAGATTAGAATCTGAACCGTCATGGCCAAGGTAGCCTTTTGCAAGAATTAAAATATACTGGCGAATAAAAATATGTCATTTACTACGAGAAAAAGAATGTTGAGGTGCTCAACCTCAATCGACCCCATTTTGCTCCATTCCTGTGCCAGTGAATATCACACAAAATGCTCCTCACTGCCCAATGTGAAAAGTCGAATAGACAGGAGTCTCGGCAATTCAACAGCCCGCACATGTACACTATGCCGCCGCCAGAATGCCAACACAAAAGTCCTCCACGAAAACCCCAGTTCATCGTCGATGGACACGGCAGTCACCAGAAAAACCTCATTGACTCGGGATTTCTCACATGGCTCGGTCTCCTTCCGCAAGGCGACCCGACGAAAGCGCCGCACATAGCAAGAACTCCGTAGACAGAAAAAGCAATGACAAAGTCCTAAAAAAAACAAATGAAAATCGTAAACTGATTAGATAAATTAGACGTAGACAGTCACAATTTTGTAGTCAGGTTATGAGAAAAAATAAATTGGAGAATTTGGTGACAACTGGCAAGATCGAGGGGAAGAGAACAAGGGGAAGACCGAGAAGTAAATACCTGGATGTCTTGGCCACGTGGTATGGTCGAGACAAGCACAAAAAGGTGATCACGACTCTGGTGATCGCGTGAGATAGCGAAACATGACCGCCCACGCTTATCGGCATTGCACATGATGAATGAAGCTCTCCTTCCAGAGGAGCAGGGACAGCTAATCTCTCAGTCCGTTCATTGCCCCGCACTCCTGCATGCTCTGGGCAGACAATCAACGACATGATCTGAGTCTGCGTCCTGTCGAGTGATCCAATCCGCTCCACCCTGAACATTGAAGTTTCAACTTTCCACAGCATACTCACTGTGTGCTACCAGATGTTAGTAAAGTCCATAACTTGGTATGAGAAGAAATTTGAAACATGATATACATGATGTCATGAAACAATGTTTTCAACTGTCGATCGTGAAGCAAGATGCAGCTAATGGCTGTCGTTTGCTGTGGTAATTCTTTCCACTTCAAACAGAATGGTGTTATTAATGGAATAAAGAATTATGTTGCTTTAACAAGTATTTCTAAATGACATCCGATACACAATGATGGTTGTTCAAAGATTTATAACAAGGTTTTCTTATAAACAACCTTCTCATAGCATTAAGGTTAGACATATTTAATAAGTTTCTTTTCTACGTGAAATGTGGAAGATACTCCGCGATCTGGTAGGCCTGCTTTGTGTGAAGTATCATGTCTAGATATCCAAGACAGAATCCTTAAACATCCAAGATAGACCTGAAGGCAAATGTCGCAACACGTGAACGTGTCAGTGAGCACAGTGCACATAATTCTTAAACAACAGAGAAATGTTCATCCATACATGATTTATGTTGTGTCTGAACTAATAGTGGGTGATAATCAATCAAGTGTCAACGACTCCACACAGTTTCAAGCACTTTTATCTAAAGAAGACGAACCAATTCTCAAATTAACACTCTTCTCTGCTGAGACATGATTTAATCTATCTGGATATTTAGCTGGCTTTCATACAATGGTATTAGTGTCTGTCGCTCAGAAAGCTATGACAAACTACTGAACGTAAACTTGCCTAGAAATTACAAACAGCCAAAATAATCGTATGTGAAACACTATGAATCACAATGCATGGCATGATGCACATCTATACGATGAGACAATTGAGGTGTCATAGACCGCCTAGGCTCTATCAGAATGTATTCTGTCAGTCTACAATCCACATGGACAAACAATAAAGTATTAACAAAATACAGGAGGAATGAGAAGATATAAATTAAAAGTATCAACGCACAACTCGTGTTATCAACTCTATTACGCTATTTTAAGCCAGTAGACCCGCCATGGCACATACCTAGATTTGCTTTCCAGAAACGGTGGGAAATCTCAATTCATGACCACCAGTTCTGCGGAGGAAAGGAAACAGAGAGGTGTGGCATTCCTGCTTGAGAAAATTCCGAGACCCGCAAGTTAACGCCTATACTTAGCTATACTTACCTGATAGCTAAGATGGTCAACCAGACAACCGTGTTAAAAGGACCGTCAGCGGTCAGAATAGAACACATGCCTGACACCCCTTTGCAACACGGAGATACGGCGAGTTAAAATCTTGGCAAATGCGGAAAAGAAGGATGTAACAGCAGATTGAAATGTGTGTATGATGTAACGGCAATCGCATTCCGAACATCTGCGGGGCATGTTTTAGACGCAAGCGCTATAGCAGGGCATACCGTCTGGAGAGATTATCATCTCGTTTTGTCTGCCTAATGTAAGAATTACAGTGACATAATTTCCTAGCTATAAATTCAGCTCTCAAAGGAGCTACGGAAAATCAGCAATCCTCTCACATAACGGAGCGGCTGATCCTCTTGTAAGGACCCATTGGGAAACCTGCAGGCATATTGTGCAACGTGTCTCACCGTGGAGCCTGCTGTCATAATAAGAGGCATCGTCAATAGATCCTCGAAAGTCCAGTCAATATTGTCTACATAGACATATATCATCCTAGTAACCCCATGGAAAGTTAATAAACCCAGTTGTAGCTTGATTTAATTCATAGTTCTGTCTTATTTTCCAAGTGTGTGTAAAACTTCTGCATACGTTACTTAGTGGGGGAATGACTGTAAACGAAGATGGGATTTTATCAGGGGGAAACATCCTGATCTGCCTAGTAGTCCATTGAAATATAAAACTGGGCTGCTAATCTTCTTCTTTCCACTCCTTGGGGATACCAAGACTAGCTACTTTTACCTTTTACGGTGCCATTTGCAGCTGCAATCTTGAGTATCCAGGAACTTGGTCTTATTTCAGCCATATTGGCGTTTGTCCCGAATTCCCCCCTTTCCCCTCGGGATATGGAGTGTGAGGGATCTGACCGGACACCCAAAACGAACCACGAGTGTGAGAAACAGTGACTTGTGACATATTGGACGACACGTCAGCAACATAAATAAGTCACCCTATGACATGAGGTATGGTGTGCCGTCAGTAGAACAAGTTTTATTGGACCAGTTTTCTTCAACAACGCTTTATATGCCGATGGGTACAGTACTGACATTCTAGAACCTGTTTAGGACAGCTGAATGAACTTGAAATTTAAAAAGCATGGTTGCAACAAGATGGTGCCCTTACACACACAGCTAGAGCATCACTGCGTTTTTTAAAATAAATTTTCTCAAATCGCATATCACATGGAATTTGGCCTGCTCGTTCTCCAGATCTAACTACATTAGAGTATCATCTGTTTGGTTTCTTGACAGGAAACGTTTACAAAAATAATATACACGCAATTGAGGACCTTAGAAAGCATTGATAATTACCATTCAATAAATAACAACAGACACGTTGCAGAATATATTTGACAATATGAAGAGACGTGTAATGTCATGTCTTAAAGCCCGTGGTGGATATTTCCAACACCTGTTATAATGAATACTTCATTGGTACTTTCCAGCTTCCCCAAAACTGCGTTAGACCATAGCAGTGACTTTTGTAAGTAATTTAATGATTATTTAATCACATTTTTGATGACGGCATGTACTTCATATTTGAAATGCATTCTACATACAAAGTGTAGTGAGACTTTACAAACACCCGGAATAACCGCATCTACTAAATGCGGCGGATTCTGTACATACAACACAATACAAACGATTGACTCTGTGCAACTTACGACGGTGTTGACCTAGAGCTTGCAGGCAGAGAAAACCCAACAACAGCACACAGTTATGGCTTTCATGTTGGTGATCACGGTCACTGTTTGCAGCGTGGTAGACTTGTTGGCAATCAGATTCCCTGATTAGAATGTTAGTGTTGTCCGTGGTTGATGAACCGGCAGCTGGACTATCTCTTCAGCTTGTATTATTTTGTTTATATTCTTTAGACCAGACACGCACAGATCAATGAACGTTGAGTCACCTGCTGTAATTACAACTGATTTTCGTAGAAACACATGCTGTAATTCTATGTGTATGTGTGGCCACTGTTTACATGGAGACAACAACTATCATTAGACGACACTCTAATCCCGACCTTGCATCAAACACTAACTCCCGCCCTGAAATATACAGTCACAAATGTTTCTGCGCCTGCTGTTCTTGTCTTCTCGTTAACTAATTCAGTGCCGAAGGATAGTATATCGCCAAATAAGACTTCCTATTTGGACACAAAGACGACATATCGCTACACTAGGGTTATTATGCTATTTGTTTTGTTTCGTGGTATCTCCCACAATTTCAATGTTCAGTGAACGAGAATTTACATGATAAAACTTGTTCATTGGGTTGTGTACCATGTTTGGTCGGAATCGACTTTTTATTTGACACTGAATCAGTTAACTCATTAATTGCCATAGGATGATTAATCAGTTAACTCATTAATTGCCATAGGATGATTAATCAGTTAACTCATTAATTGCCATAGGATGATTAATCAGTTAACTCATTAATTGCCATAGGATGATTAATCAGTTAACTCATTTATTGCCATAGGATGATTAATCAGTTAACTCATTAATTGCCATAGGATGATTACTCGTCTAAAGCCACTACATGTATCGCCATGGACTTATATATCGCCGAAATGTTGTAACTGTATAATGTTGTTTCTATTATTATATAAATACAGTAATTGTTACTTAGCAATCTCCTAATTTGATATGTATTACATGTATGCTACCACATAGGAAAGCTGTTAGATCATAACTGTGACACACTCCTATTTCACCATCCATTTCTATGATGTCCAAACGTACTTTTGTTTGTCGTTGAATGTGTTAAGTTCTACCCGTCTATCATCAATTAGTATATATTTTATATTATAGCTGTACATAATGTGTTTTGCCTTGTGGAAAGGTATGTTTCATTTGCTCAAGGCACACGTTACACTACTACAGCTGTTATAGTATTATCATGAGAGACAACCATGGACACAATTGATGTATAAGCTACAAAGGGATACAACAATAATACATTCTTGTTATGAACAATCCGAAGTCTCTTTATACAAGTACATAATAAGTATATAATCAGGTGAGTATCTGTTATTGAAATATAATTAATCGCCATCAGAAGACAACAAATATTTGGACATTTTTCTAATGTGTAAAATGAACGACATGTGATTCTCTTTGACACATAACACCCCACTCCATTGTTTGTGTACAAGGCCAGCAATGTTTCAACGTTTACTTTATGTTTTATATAGCTCTGACGTGTTGGCCTTTAAGCCATTTTTGACAGGTGCATGACATGTACCTTGTAAATGAATACGATAACAGTTGAGTTCCCGCCTTCTAATATCTCAGTTGCAAGATAAAGCAAGTTGCAAGTCACACACAAGTCAGATCATTTCTTACCTGGGATTATAAAGGCAGCCGGAATACATCACCAAACACTTAATGGCCCCTTAAAACACCTTTGTCTTATAATCCATGCCGTGTGACTTTAGTGATCACATCTGTTTACAACCTTCTCCCTAGTGTGCGACCAATCATTTTTGGTACTGATCATCCACCATGCAATGACGTAACATTGTCGATCATCTTCTCTCTTGTCGTGTATTTGTCCTCCATGCCGTGACATTGTCCGGCATCTTCTCTCTTTTGTGGTATTTGTCCTCCATGTCATGACGTGACATTGTCCAGCAACTTCTCTCTTGTAGCGTATTTTCTGATTTGGGCTTTTTAACTGATTCAGTGCCCAGGGATTATATTTCCCCCACATGTAACTTCCCAATTTGACAGCAGGACGATATATCGATACTGGTTTCACCGTGTTATTTGTTTTGTTTCGTGGTATCTTCTGCAGATTTAATGATCAGTTATTGGAAATTTATATTATATTACATGTTCATTTGATGTTGAAGGTCGTTTGTTCTAAATCGACTGTTTCTTTGGCACTGAATAATTTAGTAACAGCAAACGGAACATGATTAAAGGAAGATGAGAGTGGATTAATAATCTTGTCCCATAGCGACATGAGTTGGAGGTGGTGTTTCACCATCTCACTCGGTTTCCCAAATCTTGGATCAGGTCTGTTTTCATGTGTCGATTATGCCATGAGGCCAGGCCGTCCAGATAGATATACCTTTGCCTTAGCCTAGGTCATTTAACGGGAGACACTAGCTCTTGGGGGGGGGGGGGGGAGGAGGGAGTTTAGGATATATTCGCTTCTCGACCTTTTGGCTACGATCATAGCGTAGTATTAGCAATTGATCTGGCCAGGGCCAGCGGCAGAGGCGGTCATCCAAATGACACACATATGGTCGTGAGGACCTGACGGGGCTGCTCTGGCTATTGGGGAACCACGAGCTATTATGGAAAATAAAATAGTAATCAAACATAATAATATATTCGGAAGCTATCACCCTCTATGGACAACAATCATCTTCAAATCAATATCCTATTTCTGGCTGACTCGGTCACAGGATTATTAATCTCAGCCAGACAAATGGCGATAATATAACTTCTCTTCTGAGGTTGGACGGGGTAGGGATAATTGTAGAATGCAAGGAATATGCAGATTCCTACAGGAAACAAGTATATCCATGGTATCTGGTGACGAGGTGGCGGGTTCAATCCCTACACAGGTCAGTTGGACTAAAATGTTTACCTCTCGTCCTTACATTGGCGATATATATTACAAGTATTTCTTACATCGAAGAGGGAAATCGAGGGACACTGGTAATAGATACAGCTAATCTACAGGAACACAATCCGTCCAGAACATTAGAAGTAGTAGCACGAGTGACACTGGTAATAGATACAGCTAATCTACAGGAACACAATCCGTCCAGAACATTAGAAGTAGTAGTAGCACGAGTGACACTGGTAATAGATACAGCTAATCTACAGGAACACAATCCGTCCACAACATTAGAAGTTGTAGCACGAGTATGCACTACGCTTGAGTTCAAGGCGAGCGAACGTTAAACAAACATTGTGAGTTTTCAGGTTCTGAGATTTCGAATGTTGCAAACAGAAATGTGTAGCTCACCCACACACACTCACACACACACACACACACACACACTCTTTCTCTCTCTCTCTCTCACACACACACACACACACACACACACACACACACACACACACACACGCATGCACACACACACGCACATTTCCACCAACCTTCCAGTTGCTCTTTTCCCGGGAATCTTGCCAGTTGTCACTAAGTTTTCCAGTTTTTGTTTAGCCTCATAATGTGTCCAAACAATCTTTGCTTTCTGCGTCTAATGTCCCGAATCAATTTGCGATTTTCGTGTGTTCCTTGAAGGACTTGCTCATTGGTTTTTCTATCTGTTCATAGTATTCTTTGGATTTTTCTCTGAAACCACAATTCTACTGACATTAGATGTTTCTCATTTCGTCTGCTTATTGTTCATGCTTCACATCCATATAACAGTATTTGTTCTATATGGCATATCAACACGTTTTTACTCGTTGCAATTAACATCTTTATATTGGTAAGTATTTTTTTTTTTTTAATCTTGCAAAAGGCCACCATTGCAATAGTCAATCTTGCTCTTATCTCTACACGGCACATTCGTTCAGATGTTACAACCCGTCAACCTGACCTTACAATGCCACACGGATCCCCACTGTACTTTACATTCACACAGGGCAGAGCTGATTTTGGATCGTGTGTCTGCATTACTTTTCCTGCATGAACAGATCAATCATCATAGCCTGGATGAACAGATCAATCATCATATCCTGCATGAACAGATCAATCATCATAGCCTGGATGAACAGTTCAATCATCATAGCCTGGATGAACAGATCAATCAATCATCATTGCCTGGATGAACAGATCAATCATCATAGCCTGGATGAACAGATCAATCATCATATCCTGCATGAACAGATCAATCATCATAGCCTGGATGAACAGTTCAATCATCATAGCCTGGATGAACAGATCAATCAATCATCATTGCCTGGATGAACAGATCAATCATCATAGCCTGGATGAACAGATCAATCATCATAGCCTGGATGAACAGATAAATCAATCATCATATCCTGCATGAACAGATCAATCATCATAGCCTGGATGAACAGTTCAATCATCATAGCCTGGATGAACAGATCAATTAATCATCATAGCCAGGATAAACAGATCAGTCATCATAGCCTGGATGAACAGATCAATCATCATAGCCTGGATGAACAGATCAATCATCATAGCCTGGATGAACAGATCAATCAATCATCATAGCTTGGATGAACATATAAATCATCATAGTCTGGATAAACAGATCAATTAATCATCATAGCCAGGATAAACAGATCAGTCATCATAGCCTGGATGAACAGATCAATCATCATAGCCTGGATGAACAGATCAATCAATCATCATAGCCTGGATGAACAGATCAGTCATCATAGCCTGGATGAACAGATCAATCATCATAGCCTGGATGAACAGATCAATCATCATAGCCTGGATGAACAGATCAATAAATCATCATAGCCTGGATGAACAGATCAGTCATCATAGCCTGGATGAACAGATCAATCATCATAGCCTGGATGAACAGATCAATCATCATAGCCTGGATGAACAGATCAATCATCATAGCCTGGATGAACAGATCAATCATCATAGCCTGGATGAACAGATCAATCAATCATCATAGCATGGATGAACAGATCAATCATCATAGCCTGGATGAACAGATCAATCATCATAGCCTGGATGAACAGATCAATCATCATGGCCTGGATGAACAGATCAATCAATCATCATAGCCTGGATGAACAGATCAGTCATCATAGCCTGGATGAACAGATCAATCAATCATCATAGCCTGGATGAACAGATCAATCATCATAGCCTGGATGAACAGATCAATCAATAATTATAGCCTGGATGAACAGATCAGTCATCATAGCCTGGATGATCAGATCAATCAATCATCATAGCCTGGATGAACAGATCAATCATCATAGCCTGGATGAACAGATCAATCAATCATCATAGCCTGGATGAACAGATCAGTCATCATAGCCTGCATGAACAGATCAATCATCATAGCCTGGATGAACAGATCAATCATCATATCCTGCATGAACAGATCAATCATCATAGCCTGGATGAACAGATCAATCATCATATCCTGCATGAACAGATCAATCATCATAGCCTGGATGAACAGTTCAATCATCATAGCCTGGATGAACAGATCAATCAATCATCATTGCCTGGATGAACAGATCAATCATCATAGCCTGGATGAACAGATCAATCATCATAGCCTGGATGAACAGATAAATCAATCATCATATCCTGCATGAACAGATCAATCATCATAGCCTGGATGAACAGTTCAATCATCATAGCCTGGATGAACAGATCAATTAATCATCATAGCCAGGATAAACAGATCAGTCATCATAGCCTGGATGAACAGATCAATCATCATAGCCTGGATGAACAGATCAATCATCATAGCCTGGATGAACAGATCAATCAATCATCATAGCTTGGATGGACAGATCAATCATCATAGCCTGGATGAACAGATCAATCATCATAGCCTGGATGAACAGATCAATCATCATAGCCTGGATGAACAGATCAATCATCATAGCCTGGATGAACAGATCAATCAATCATCATAGCCTGGATGAACAGATCAATCATCATAGCCTGGATGAACAGATCAATCATCATAGCCTGGATGAACAGATCAATCATCATAGCCTGGATGAACAGATCAATCATCATAGCCTGGATGAACAGATCAATCAATCATCATAGCATGGATGAACAGATCAATCATCATAGCCTGGATGAACAGATCAATCAATCATCATTGCCTGGATGAACAGATCAATCATCATAGCCTGGATGAACAGATCAATCATCATATCCTGCATGAACAGATCAATCATCATAGCCTGGATGAACAGTTCAATCATCATAGCCTGGATGAACAGATCAATCAATCATCATTGCCTGGATGAACAGATCAATCATCATAGCCTGGATGAACAGATCAATCATCATAGCCTGGATGAACAGATAAATCAATCATCATATCCTGCATGAACAGATCAATCATCATAGCCTGGATGAACAGTTCAATCATCATAGCCTGGATGAACAGATCAATTAATCATCATAGCCAGGATAAACAGATCAGTCATCATAGCCTGGATGAACAGATCAATCATCATAGCCTGGATGAACAGATCAATCATCATAGCCTGGATGAACAGATCAATCAATCATCATATCTTGGATGAACATATAAATCATCATAGTCTGGATGAACAGATCAATTAATCATCATAGCCAGGATAAACAGATCAGTCATCATAGCCTGGATGAACAGATCAATCATCATAGCCTGGATGAACAGATCAATCAATCATCATAGCCTGGATGAACAGATCAATCATCATAGCCTGGATGAACAGATCAATCATCATAGCCTGGATGAACAGATCAATCATCATAGCCTGGATGAACAGATCAATCAATCATCATAGCCTGGATGAACAGATCAGTCATCATAGCCTGGATGAACAGATCAATCATCATAGCCTGGATGAACAGATCAATCATCATAGCCTGGATGAACAGATCAATCATCATAGCCTGGATGAACAGATCAATCATCATAGCCTGGATGAACAGATCAATCAATCATCATAGCATGGATGAACAGATCAATCATCATAGCCTGGATGAACAGATCAATCATCATAGCCTGGATGAACAGATCAATCATCATGGCCTGGATGAACAGATCAATCAATCATCATAGCCTGGATGAACAGATCAGTCATCATAGCCTGGATGAACAGATCAATCAATCATCATAGCCTGGATGAACAGATCAATCATCATAGCCTGGATGAACAGATCAATCAATAATTATAGCCTGGATGAACAGATCAGTCATCATAGCCTGGATGAACAGATCAATCAATCATCATAGCCTGGATGAACAGATCAATCATCATAGCCTGGATGAACAGATCAATCAATCATCATAGCCTGGATGAACAGATCAGTCATCATAGCCTGCATGAACAGATCAATCATCATAGTCTGGATGAACAGATCAATCATCATATCCTGCATGAACAGATCAATCATCATAGCCTGGATGAACAGATCAATCATCATATCCTGCATGAACAGATCAATCATCATAGCCTGGATGAACAGTTCAATCATCATAGCCTGGATGAACAGATCAATCAATCATCATTGCCTGGATGAACAGATCAATCATCATAGCCTGGATGAACAGATCAATCATCATAGCCTGGATGAACAGATAAATCAATCATCATATCCTGCATGAACAGATCAATCATCATAGCCTGGATGAACAGTTCAATCATCATAGCCTGGATGAACAGATCAATTAATCATCATAGCCAGGATAAACAGATCAGTCATCATAGCCTGGATGAACAGATCAATCATCATAGCCTGGATGAACAGATCAATCATCATAGCCTGGATGAACAGATCAATCAATCATCATAGCTTGGATGGACAGATCAATCATCATAGCCTGGATGAACAGATCAATCATCATAGCCTGGATGAACAGATCAATCATCATAGCCTGGATGAACAGATCAATCATCATAGCCTGGATGAACAGATCAATCAATCATCATAGCCTGGATGAACAGATCAATCATCATAGCCTGGATGAACAGATCAATCATCATAGCCTGGATGAACAGATCAATCATCATAGCCTGGATGAACAGATCAATCATCATAGCCTGGATGAACAGATCAATCAATCATCATAGCATGGATGAACAGATCAATCATCATAGCCTGGATGAACAGATCAATCATCATAGCCTGGATGAACAGATAAATCATCATAGCCTGGATGAACAGATCAATCAATCATCATAGCCTGGATGAACAGATCAGTCATCATAGCCTGGATGAACAGATCAATCAATCATCATAGCCTGGATGAACAGATCAATCATCATAGCCTGGATGAACAGATCAATCAATCATCATAGCCTGGATGAACAGATCAGTCATCATAGCCTGGATGAACAGATCAATCAATCATCATAGCCTGGATGAACAGATCAATCATCATAGCCTGGATGAACAGATCAATCAATCATCATAGCCTGGATGAACAGATCAATCATCATAGCCTGCATGAACAGATCAATCATCATAGCCTGGATGAACAGATCAATCATCATATCCTGCATGAACAGATCAATCATCATAGCCTGGATGAACAGATCAATCATTATATCCTGCATGAACAGATCAATCATCATAGCCTGGATGAACAGATCAATCATCATAGCCTGGATGAACAGATCAATCAATCATCATAGCCTGGATGAACAGATCAATCATCATAGCCTGCATGAACATATCAATCATCATAGCCTAGTGAGAATGGAGCGGCATGAAGTGACCAGAGGCTCTGGCAGCCAATCAGTACTTCGGGGAAAGGTCAGGCGGACACAATCAGACTACAGCTGGTGCCATTAATATCGGAACTCTTCTCTGGCCGTTGAAGATGGCGGAGCTACTGTGGGAATGTCCTGAGTCAAGTGATATCTGCTATAATCTCAACACTTCCATTCTGACATGTGTACGTGAGTGCGTGTGTGTGTGTGTGTGTGCGTGCGTATGTGTGTATATGTGTGTGTGTGCGTATGTGTGTGTGCGTATGTGTGTGTGTGTGTGTGTGTGACCTATAAATGGCTTTTTGCATCAGGCACATATAATGTCAGTGGTAATGTAGTTTCTGAGGAAAATGCCAAGAATACCCGTGACAGACAGAGAAGCCACATATCGAGTTCTACATGAAACATAAAAACCATAAATTAATTAGAGAAATTAAAGGCAGACGGTCGATATTTTTTGATAAGAAATAAACTGAAAGACTGGTGACAACTGGCAAGATTTGGGGGAAAAGAGCTACGAGATACATACCTGGAAGGTTTGTCCACATAGCATAACTGAGACATGAAAACATAGCTGACCAAGGATTAAGGTAATCGAGTGAGATGGCGAACAATAACCGCCAACTCATGTCGCGATGGAACATGATTCTGATTCCACTCTCAACTTCCTGAAATTATGTCCCATCTGCAGTTATTAACTGATTCAGGGACACACAAAAAGTAGGTTTAGAGCATATATGGTACACATTCAAATTAACACGTATTATCATGAGCATTTACATTCACTAAGCATTAAAACTACGAAATATACTTGTGAACTTCTCGCATGCACACAGGTATTCTAACCCCTTCATACGCACTAAAGAAAAGATCAGTCGCAGGTATGGGTTTTCACAGTTTATTCAGGCGAACCTGATCATCGTCACAATGTGCACACAAGGCGGTGAAATCATTACATACACATACAAATGCCGCCTTACAAACGCTTATGGCACACAGCCAATTACACAAGTCCTACACTCGCTATCTTCAAACTAGCACTCTCGCTAAAGCTATACACTCGCTCCAGAATACAAAACGTCCTTCCTCTAAAACTGTCTGAGTCCCGTCTGACGTTTTCAAACTGGTCGGCTGGTCTCATGGTACTCGACTACGTGTCTCTCGGGACAACCGTATAGTCTTGACAGTCGCGTCGTACTGCAGTCCGTCCGTGATGGGTCGGGTCATTCAGTGTAATGCCGTCTCGTCCGTTCAGGACATTGTCCCATGAACTTATGCCCCTTCCTATTACTCAGTCCTGTCCTGTCGGTGTCCTGTCCATGACGTCTCTGTGTCCCCACCTAAGTCATGTCTCCGATCTATCTAGTGTCCTGTATATGTCCTGACTCTATTCTGTCCCTTGTCCTCTCTATGTCCTGTACCTATTCACCCAACACCCTGACAATACCATAACACAAAACAAATAACACGGTGACCCTAGTATGGCGATATATCGTTTTTCTATCCAAATGTAAGGTCACATATGGCGATATATTATCATTCGGCACTGGAGCAGTTAAAATGTCAAAATTGGCAAATACACGACAAGAGAGAAGATGCTGGACAATATCGCGTTATGGCATGGGGGACAAATACACGACCAGAGAGAAGGTGTTGGACAATGTCACGTCATGGCATGGAGGACAAATACACGACAAGAGAAGATGCTGGACAATGTCACGTCATGGTATGGAGAATCATCAGTACCAGAAATGATTGGCAGCACAAGAGACAGACGATTGTAAATAGATGTGATCAGTAACGCCACACGGCATGACTATAAGAAGGTGTTTTATGTGGCATTAATTAAGTGGTCGGTGATGTATTGCTGCTGCCTTGATAATCTCAGGTAACAATTGGTCTGACTTGTGTGTGGATTGCTGCCATGGGACGGGGTGCTGAGTTATCTCTCTCAACTCTATCTATTAATTGGCAAGTGGTAGGAGGACGTATCTGCGTCCCTGATGTTCCGCAACCGTCGTCGCCGATGTGAATGTTTCAAAAGCAGTACTGTATGCTTCGTCCTTGTCTAGGCGGATGACTGTGATAATTCTGAAAGAAAGTCACCTCAAATGAACCATTGGGGTCCCCTCTCGCCCATGACGGCAACTCTCTGCAAGACAACTCCACTCCACATATAAAAAGACCCTGGCTGACACTGGACAGATCACTATCACTTTATTCCCGGTGCGGCATTATCATTAAGGGTACAACGTATGTCAAACGGCAAGCAGTTCCTCAGTCACACAGACACGTTAAAATGACATCCACTCGGCCGCCGAACGTCCGAAGATAACAAAAGGAAACATCCACACTGTTTCAACGCTGCCCGTACTGCCGATGTGCAGTCGCTCTACAGTTCTTCCACACATCCAACCCCTGCAGCCGTCCTATGTGAATGCGGGTGTCTATCGTCGTGGCGGTGGCTTCAGGTGGATGCCCCTGGTGTTTGGTCTCTAAGTTCTAATATAAAATCCTTACTTGTCCTGAATCGCGCACGGGTAACATTCTTGTCAGTGCGCCGCTCTAACGTTCTCAACTAGTGTCATGTTGAAGGCTGGTAATGTTCGTGTCTCTGTCTCATTAATATATATATATATATATATATAAATGATTTTCACATATCGCCCAAGCTTACCGGGAGAACATGAACTGGAATATTTTTGGAAACAGAAAGTTCAAGGACCGGGAGTGTTCAGAAGTTGAGCGGGAGTGCATTGCTGAATAGCGGCAAGGCCACCGTCCATTGTTAACTAATGGTTTCTCAGGGAGAGGAGTGCTGGATGTAATGTACACTCTGGGTTCAAGCTGTCAGATGGACTATGGTGAACTTTGGAGGCAGCATAATTTACAAGTACAGGCGGTATTGGAAGTGAACTTGGCTGTCAGAAGGGGACGCCATACTCCAAATTTATGGTAGCGGGAAAATGTACATGAACTCATGATCATGAACTCGGCCGTGACCCTAGATACAATGTAGATTTGGGTTAATGATATGATGATAGTATGCAAATTAAGCAGGGTACGCGAGGTACTGATTGGATGACCGTAGCAAGATGAGAGAAGCATGGTCACGTGATACAAGAAAGGCGCCATCTCAAGAGGTGATATATACTTTGGATCCAGTCAGTTTAGGCAGTGTGGAACGAGCAAGGGTGCGGTAGCAACAGGGCCGAGGGCTGGGCTATCGCCCAGCCCAGGAAGTGTGAGTTTGGAACTCCAGCTACGGTGATGTCCATATCCCAGGCTGTTTAGTGTCCAGGAAGATGGAGGGGCAGTATTAAAGACGGAAAAGATGCACATATCACCGTTTCGTCTGGACTGCCGAAGAAACGCAGGATGGTCGAGGATCTGTGAACCATTTATTCCAGATAGATAAATCTGATGGAGTGGAACGCAAATTCCGAGGATCACAACATGGCGTGCGAGCCATTTGAGAAGGACTGTTGGCTAAAGAAGAACACTCATTAGTTGCAGATGATGGCTAACGTCAAATAAGACAACCACTAGCCAGAGACACTGCAATTGGAACCACACAGGAGACTAAGGTCAATCGGGATCACACAGGAGACTAATGTCAATTACGACTGGAAACCGTGTGGTGGGATCCACGGCAAACGAGAGGTTGAAGAGAGCAATCGTATTTCAAATATGGGACCCAGATGATCAACGGGACAGCAGAAGTTGAATGTAAGTTGACGTAAGACTTAGACCTAATTAGTTTAATTGTATATTATAATTAGGTACCTTAGTTTAGAGAGCTATAGCAAACTATCGTAGGTGAACTTACCGCGTAATCATGAACGACCGACAGATATCAGGACTGAGTGCAGCGTCCTGCAAAGGGCCCACACCTAACTAGCTAGCTAACTATAATAGCAGCCTAAACAAGGAAGCGTTGACAAACTACTGAGCGTTAACCCGCTAAAGGGATCACGACCCGGCAAAGGATCATGACTGAATGCGACGTCCTGCATATGACCTATATTTAAATGGCCGAAATAGAGTGATGGGAGTCATATTAATCGGTTAGATAAGCAGAGTGTAGATAAACTATATATGTTCATGTAAATTAAGCGATTAGCCTACAAGATTAATGAGAACTAGGCGAGTGCAACTGCATGTAAATACGAAAAGATGGCAGTACTGCAATAATATAAGCACGGCGACCAAACACATTAAACGGACAGAAGTGAGTATAAACACGATTGAAACTAGCAGACGAGAAGCGATCACTAGGTCAACCAGACAATAAGGACAGGTGAGATCGTCGGCCAGAGACGGGGCGGGCACAGGAAGGAATGTTGTCTTTTGTTCGCTGGACATAGGTGAAAGAAGGTCGCGCTACTGCTGTTGGGTAATTAAGTTGGCCTGGCGTGGTACGGGCAACGAGTTCAAATCTTCGGGTAAATGGTTAAATACTTTTAGGGTTATGTTGGCTGTAGGCGGCGCGTCGGGAAATAGGCGCTAATAATGTTAGTTAAACATATATAGACGATAAATTACTGTGTTTAAAATACTGTTGTTAATTTATGTTATGGCTAAGATACATTAATACTAGCATAGATAGAGAAGCAATAGATGTTAAGGACTTTGTAGGTAGTGAAAGACTAAAGTTTATTGTGACATAAAATTCACGGGTATTGTTTTATAATGTTTCAGGCATTGCCTGGGTAAACTTGAGTTGCCTAGACATACCGGGCATAGCTGAATAAACAGTTACTCGCTGAACAAGTTGGATGGTAGCGAATTAACTCCCTGTGTATATGGATTGGTGGATCAATCTATGGATCAATGGGTATTCGGACTAAGTAAATGGGCCACTTATAGGCCTGCAGAACGGTTACTGCGAGATAGACAAAAGGCCGGTGGAAATCCTAGCTTTAGTTCTTTACTTGATGCGGTTAGTAGGTGATCATAAGTGGCATTCCCCTAACATCCAGTTGCATAGGCTGTTACATTATCCACCTTCCCCTTGTGACGTCATGCAGCATTGTGATGTTATTGGATTCGATTATGCATAGATGTGTCTGTGATGCATGTAGTAATTACTCTATGCGATTATGTTGTAGATTGTCACTCTGTTACTGTTCAAAAGGAAATAAATATATGTTTGAGTTGCCTTTTATTTCGACTTGTCAGTCTGAGATTGTGTAGATTAGAGTAGTTTAGAGACATTGTGAGGTGGGCTGTGCATCTCTCCTATAACCTGATAATATACACCACGAGACATTGATGGTGCAAAAGTATAATTAACTATTGTTCTCACGCGGAGAGACGAACCTAAATCTTTCCTATCCCTTACTCTCATCCTTTTTCTCCTTCTCTCTCTTCATCTTTCTTTACTATCAAAGGTAGTGTGTAGTAGGCAGAGTTCGACTGAGGAACGAACTTGTAGGCTTCACACTTAACTTATATCATTTCCCTCAATTCCCTCTTCTTTCTCTCCTCTCTCTCCTCCCTCCTTCCTCTCTCTTCTTCCACTTCTTTTCTCGCTGTCACACACACACACACACACACACACACACACACACACATATATATATATATATATATATATATATATATATATATATATATATATATATATATATATATATATTGGAAGCCAAAGAAGATTGATAAACCAGCACAGAACTGGTGTGGTTAGCCGCTAAACGCTGCGGGATTTGCTGAGGATAGGATCCGAGCACTTATGGACTGAATGGTTTGATGTGCAATGAGGATGATCTGTCGACTAACTAACTAACTAACTAACTAACTAACCTAACAGTCTCGTATTAAAGGTCCTAACTTGAGATTGTTGAATAGTAGTGAGGTTCTTGTCAGTGTTTCGTGCTAAAGTGCCGTCGCCTGGCTTCTGTTGTTAAACGATGTGAATCTATGGCGTATTTCTATCGTGGTGAGTTTTGTTGCTACTTTGGGTGCCTAAACTCTATTCTTTTATATATATATATATATATATATATATATATATATATATATATATATATATATATATATATATATATATCTTATATATAAAAGGCGATCTCCGTCCGTCTGTCTGTCTGTCTGTATGTCCCTATGTCCTTTATGCGCTCGCGAACGGCCCATCCGGTTGAGATGAAATTTTCTACACGTCTTCCTTTCATTCCAGCGCAGCCCACTGTCATATTTTTTCAGTGTGAAATCGGCTGCTTACCCAATATTATTTCATTTTTCATTTTTCATTATAATTTCATATATCTCAGGGGACTTGACTCTGTAAAAGTTATTTCGTGGGGAATAACTTTTCTGTATAACTTATAGTCATATTGTGGCATCGTTTTTAAAGATTTATAAACTCTTTGTCCATAGTTATGTACCGGCATATGAGTTATAATAAATAATGATACAATCTGTAAGGCATTTTCAAAGTTTTCATAAAAATAATGCATAATGCATAACATTGTAACTCATCTTTTTTTGCTTAAAGAATGAATAAATAATAGTTACCTTATCTCTATCACGAAGATTTTATATTTCTTTACACTGTCACCAACTCTAAGAAGACATGGAACAACTTCAGCCATTATTAAATCTACAGGCATATGCGTTATATTCCTCCTCCTCCTCTCCCCTCCTCCACCTCCTCTTCCCTCTTTCTCTTCCTCCTCCTCTCTCTTCCTCCTCCTTCCTACTCCTCTTTCCTCCTCCTCCTTCCTCCTCCTCCCTCTTCCTCCCTCTTCCTCCTCCTAATCACTCCTCTTCATTCCTCCTCCCTTCTCCTCCTCTCTCCTCCTACTCCCTCCTCCTTCCTCCTCCTCCTACGTCCTCCCCCTCCTCCCTCCTCCTCCCTCTTCCTCCCTCCTCCTTTCTCTTCCTCCCTCCTCCTCCCCCTCCTCCTCCCACCCTGCTCCTCCCTCTTCCTCATCCCTCCTCCTCCCTTCTCCTCCTCCCTCCTCCCTCCTCATCCTCTCTCCTCCTCCCTCCTCCTCCTCCCTCTACCTCCTTCCTCCTTCTCCCTCCTCCTCCCTCCACATCCCTCCTCATCCTCCCTCCTCCTCCTCCCCCTCCTTCTCCTCCCTCCTCCTTCTCCCTCCTCCTTCTCCCTCTTCCTCCTCCCTCCTCCTTCTCCCTCCGCCTCCTCCCTCCTCCTCCCTCTTCCTCCCTCCTCCTCCCCCTCCTCCTCCCTCTTCCTCATCCCTCCTCCTCCCTTCTCCTCCTCCCTCCTCCTCCTCCCTCTACCTCCTTCCTCCTCCTCCCTCCTCCTCACTCCACATCCCTCATCCTCCTCCCTCTTCCTCCTCCTCCCTCCTCATCCTCCCCCTCCTCCTCCTCCTTCTCCTCCCTCCTCCTTCTCCCTCCTCCTTCTCCTCTTCCTCCTCTCTCCTCCTCCCTCCTCCTTTTTCCTCCTCCTCCTCCCTCCTCCTCCTCTCTCCTCCTCCCTCCTCCTCCTCCATCTCCCTCCTCCTCCCTCTCCTCCTCCCTCCTCCTCCCTCCTCCTCCTTCTCCTTCCTCTTCCTCCCTCCTCCTCCTCCTCCTCCCTCTTCCTCCTCCCTCCTCCTCCACCTCCTCCTCCCTCTTCCTCCCTCTCCTCCTCCCTCCTCCACATCCCTCCTCCTCCTCCCTCCTCATCCTCCCTCCTCCTCCTCCCTCTACCTCCTTCCTCCTCCTCCCTCCTCCTCCCTCCACATCCCTCCTCCTCCTCCCTCTTCCTCCTCCTCCCTCCGCATCCTCCCTCTTCCTCCTCCCCCTCCTTCTCCTCCCTCCTCCTTCTCCTCTGCCTCCTCCTCTCTCCTCCTCCTCCCTCCTCCTCCCTCCTCCTCCTCCATCTCCCTCCTCCTCCCTCTCCTCCGCCCTCCTCCTCCCTCCTCCTCCCCTCCTCCTCCTGCTTTCTTCTCCTCCCTCCTTCTCCCTCCTCCTCCTCCTCCTTCCTCCTCCCTCCTCCCCCTCCTCCTCCCTCTTCCTCCTCCCCCTCCTCCTCCCTCCTCCTCCCTCATCCTCCTCCTTCCTCCTCCTCCCTCCTCCTCCTCTCTCCTCCTCCTAATCCCTCCTCCTCCCTACTACTCCTCCTCCTTCCTCCTCCCTCTTCTTCCCTCCTCCTCCTCTCTCCGCCTATCTCTTCCTCCCTCCTACTCCTCCCTCCTCCTCCCTCCTCCACCTCCCTCTTCCTCCTCCCAGCTCCTACTCCTTTTTTTTCTTCTTCTGCTGCTGCTGCCGCTGCTCCATTAACCCAAGTTAATTGTTGGGGAAGATGTAAAGATCTTTCAAGTGCTCTTTCTAATGCTTTTTGTAAGTTGGTCTTCGTTTATCTAAGGTTGTTCTAACTCCAACTAATAAATGATTAGACAGACAGACAGACAGACAGACAGACAGACAGACAGACAGACAGACAGACAGACAGACAGACAGACAGTCGGGAACGGGAACTTATATGACTACTTATATGAATTAAATGAGATGCTCCCATCAGTGGCTGGGCGAAGCCGGGCCGGATCAGACAGACAGACAGACAGACAGATAGATAGACAGACAGACAGACAGATAGATAGTCGGAAACGGGAACGTTAGCTTATATGACTACTATATGAATTAAATGAGATGCTCCACACCAGGAGCTTGGCGATGCCGGGCCGGGTCAGACAGACAGACAGACAGACAGACAGACAGACAGACAGACAGACAGACAGACAGACAGACAGACAGACAGACAGACAGACAGACAGATAGTCGGTAACGGGAACGGGAACTTATATGACTACTTATATGAATTAAATGAGATGCTCCCCACCAGGATCTGGGCGAAGTCGGGCCGGGTCAGCTAGTATATATATTATTTTATATGTATGCAAACCAATTAACTCATTTCTGCCACATGACACTTACAAATTGCTTTATCTTGTAACGGAAATAATAGAAGGTGGGAAATCATCAGTTATCGTATTCAGTTAGATGTACATTTATAGAGGTACATTTCATGCACCTGTCAAAAATAAACCATAAAAGATTCGACATAAAACTATAAAACACGAAATAAAATTTGACACATTGTGTGCCCAAGTACACAGACGTTGGTGTAGGATGTTATGTCTCAAAGAGAATCACATGTCGTTTATTTCACACATTTAAACAATTTCTAAAGATCTGTTGCCTTCTAGTTGCGAATATTTATATTTTACTAACAATTCCTAAGCTAATTGGATACTTATAATGTACTTAATTAAACAGACGTCGGATTTTTAAAAGCAAGAAATTATTACTGTTGTGTCCCTTTGTCGCATATGAAGACTTGGTGTCTATGGTTGTATCCCCTGGAATATACTTGTTTTTTTCTTCTTCTGCATATCCTATTTTACAGGACATCTCGTTCATTTCACACATTACAACAATTTCCAAATATTTGTTGTCTTCTGATAGCAAATAGTTATCTTTCACGAGCAGATCCCAAGCTGATTATAAACGTATAATGTACTTAAATAAACAGGCTTCGGATTTGTCAAATCAAGAAGTCATTATTGTTGTATCCCTTTGTTGCCTATAAAGACTTGGTGTCCATGGTTGTATCCCATGGAATATACTTTTTTTCTTCTTCTGCATATCCTATTTTACAGGACATCTCTCTCAACACCAGCACTTTACTGCTGTTGTTGATGTCATATATAATCATGTACTCACTGAGCGTGGGAGATGCCATGAAACAAAGCAACTAACACGGTAGCCCTAGCATATCGAATTATCGACCTACTGTTTAAATGGTCAGTCACATGTGGCGTATGGATGTGAGAGTTAGAAATCAACGGTAGCTTTAGATAAAAAAAAAAAATAGACAATTTTGAGAACAAATGTCTTAGAAGAATTCTAAACATCATGTGAACAGATTTCAAAACCAATGCGCAAATAAGACAAAAGACTAAGCAAGATATTGTATCCAGTTTTATAAGAAAAAGCCGTTGGAACTACATCGGCCATGTACTCAGAATGGACAAGACAAGACTCTCCTACCAAGCCCTCATACGGTCACCAGTAGGGAAAAGACAACGGGGAAGACCAAGAGAGACCCTGCGTAGAACCATCATAAGAGAAGGCTCATTCAACGACCAAGTGAACATCCAGATATGTAAAACCAGGAAGTAAAACAGGTAGCAGCGAACCTCCGGACATAGAGAGCCATGACTTCTGCCCTATGCGCCGCCTTAGGCTCGAGAGGAAAGACTAACTAACTAACTAACTAACTAACATGTGGCGATATATTATAATTCCGCACTGAATCAGTTAAAGTGCCCACATTCGCAAATGCACGACAGGAGAGAAGATTCTGGACTATGTCACGTCATGTCATGGAGGACAAATACACGACAAAAGAGAAGATGCTGGACAATGTCACGTCATGTCATGGAGGACAAATACACGACAAGAGAGAAGTTGCTGGACAATTTAACATGGTGACATGGAGGATTATCAGTACCAGAAATTATTTGCTGCACACGAGGAGAAGGTTGCAAACAGATTTGATCACTAACCCCACACGACATGGACTATTAGAAGAAAGTGTCTGGTGGGACCATTAAGTGTCTTACGATAATTCCAGTTAACAATTGACCTGACGTGTATGACGTTCAAATCGCATGTTCTTGTAACGGACATATTAGAAGATGGGCACTCAACAGTTATCGTATTCTATTACAAGATACATTTCATGAACCTGTCAATAATAATGTTAATTCTAAAAGGAAATTCCACAACATCAAAATGTAAGACATAAAATCAAGATCGACACATTCGTGCCCTTGTAGACAGACATCGTATTTGTATATTATGTGCCAATGAGAATCACATGTTGTACATTTTTTTTTTCTTCGCGTTTCCAAACTGTTTCAGGATATTGCGGTCAACACCAGCATCTTTCAGCTGTATGTTGATTCCTAGGCTAGATTACGCTCATCAGCACGCCACGACTTTCTGAGCGACCGGCTCCATACTCTCATAACTCACTTTTGCGATTCGAACCATTGCTAATTCTCGTCGCGTCATGTGACGAGAGTATTCGGGGTTAGCGGAGAAAGCTGCAAACTCTAGGCCACGGAGCCGATACATGTCGTACATGTCACACATTAAAAAAAAAATATTCTAAATATTTGTTCTCTTCTGATAGCGAGTAGTTTACCTGTTCCTAGCAGATCCCCATATGATTATATACTTATTATGTACTTAATTAAACAGGCTTCGGATTTGTGAAAACAGGAAGTTATTATTATTGTATCCCTTTGTAGCCTATAAAGACATTGTGTTCAGGACTGTGTCCCATGGTGTATACTACAAAAGCTATTATATTGTAACATGTGCGTTATGCTAACGAAAGATACCTTTCCACAAAGTAAACCTCATTATGCACAACTATAATATATACTAATGAATGATAGACTTAACAGCTTCAATGCCAAACAAATGTAGATTCGGACAGGACAAAAATTGATGGCGGAACATGTGAAGTAGGAGTGTGCCACAAGTATGACCTACACGATATCATTATGATAGCATAGTAGTAGGCCTCTTTCAGTCCTGAAGGACTCGAGAGTTGTGCCGCTTGGGAGGTGGTGACTGTATAGTCCAATGCGAGAGTGACAATCCCTGTCACAGTTTCCGCATTTGTAAGACGAGGCAAGTCCCGCAGTAAGTGACTGCCCTTTGAGCCTGTGCCTCCTATCCCCAGTTTGTTGGATAAGATTGCGTTCAAAGAGCACCAGTCCGTTTCGTACATCTCTTCTCCAGGATCATATGTCTGTTGCAACTCTATCCCACGTGTCTGGATCTATTCCGATGGTTTTCATATCTTGTTTACACACATCCCTATATCGCATTTGGGGTCTTCCGGTTGGCCTCTTTCCTGTGGCTAGTTCTCCGTAAAGGAGATCTTTGGGAATACATTCATCCTCCATTCGAGATACGTGGCCCAGCCACCGGAGGCGTCTCTGCTTGAGGGGATGTGCACTGTGATAATATCTGCTCTTTCAAGCACCTGTTTGTTTGTTATGTTGTCTTTCCATGTTATGCCCAGGATACGTCTCAGACATCTCATGTGGAAGGAAATCAACTTCCATTCCTGTCTTGAGTACGGGGGCCAGGACCCATAGAGTAGTGCGCACTCCGTCTTGTTCACATCTGCACATCACAACTTCAAAACACACTTCTCACTAAGGGTTTGCACTAGGGAGAATTGGAATGCTAGGAGTGTAGCGTCAACATTATTAATAGCTGTGACACCCAATGATGGACAGATCATGTGGTCTAAGCCTGTTCTATTCATTGGTTAACCTAGAATAATCGCGTCGCCCGAGAAATGTTTTGGGTCCAGCGACGCTAACTTTCAGCACATGCAGATCGACCGGCAAAGCATCCAGATGTGGTTTAGGTCTCTGTATGTCCCTCATCCTGATTCAGAAGGAAAGTTTCAGAATAAATTATGCCTGAGTTTGTTTATTTCTGAGTCAGGTAAAGCTTTAAGTATGAGAGTGTGTGTGTGTAAGTTCCGGCACGAATATATATATATTTATTCTTCTACCAGAAGATAGCCACCAACTTTCAACCAGTCCCAAGATGGCTACTCTCTGCCAGCGCTGATGTAGATATCTGACGCCCTCTATCTTTCGTTTCCAGAAGAGTTGCTGTACAATCACTATGTCTTAAGCTGTGAAAAGAGGCACTGAAGCCCATACTGCTACTCCTAAACTACTAGCTGTCTGACTGCGTTCAGAGCAGGTTAGTACAGGATAAACTATGATCTGTGTGCTCTAGGTGTCGCCTTAGTTGCAATCCACATCCAACCGCCAACACACGCGAATGTGAGAAGGAGGAATGAAAGACTCTACCTCTTATCTTATATGTTCGTGGCGTGACGACAGAATGTGTGTGTAACTGTTTAGCATCCATGACTGGTCCAGCGTTATACTGCTGTGATTTATTCGAAAAAGCATTTAGCACTCTGACGAACCACAGTCCAGCTAACAGCCCAACACCGGCACTCAAGTGAACGAATAAAAGAAGAATGGTGTTAGTTTGAGAGAATGAGTACAATGTGGTGTCTCATCTTTCTTTCACTCTGTATATATATATATATATATATATATATATATATATATATATATATATATATATATATATATATATATATATATATATATATACCATGGATTGACGACATCAGAGACATTGTACAACCTCACGGAATGACACTATCCAGTGCCGTCCACCGGGCGCTGGAACGCAAATTATTCCTCCCCACGACGCTTGACGGCAGAAGTGGAAGATGATGATGATGATGATATATATATATATATATATATATATATATATATATATATATATATATATGTGTGTGTGTGTGTGTGTGTGTGTGTGTGTGTGTGTGTGTTATTGAATGAGAGGCAGTGTAAATCCTCATAAGGAACATTTCACATAGACCTCCACATTCATACCAATTCGGTTGAGACAGAGGACTTAGTTGGTAGGGTTCTCTGGAGATATATCTTGAATAATAACTATACAAGATAAAGGATATGATTTTGCACGTTTATGTCTAGAGGTCTCTTAAATGAGATAATCATTCCCGCAATAGCCTTTTTGGAGAACCATTTTTCTTTGGCTCAACCCCCACTGTGAGACTACCAAGTATCTACACAGAAATTTATATAATAAGAAAAGGTTTACTCAAGGCCAAAAGGAGATCTGAACTATTCGCCACAGAACAACTGAGGATCTACTTCACTCATCATAGTGTTGTCAGTGTGCTATTCGTCCGTCACATTAGATCTTCCCTTATTTCATTTTGTGTCAAAAGTGACCTATATCAGTTTTCAATTATATCTTAGGACTTTAGGTTTCAATAGTAACAAACAAACTCAACAATAACTGCACATAACATCTGTTGAACAGACATCTACATGACATGTTCATGACAAGAGTGGAACATACATTCACAAGGAAATGTTTACACCAACCATTGTACAAGACATACATCATTAGATACTTGACAACATCTATACATGACTTTTCACAATATTTGTAACCAACCACAGCACTTAAGACAGTCACCAGAGACAATACTTGACAGCAACTGTACAAGACATTCTCCTGAGACATGTACTTAAAACACTGATTTATTAAATACACTAATATGACTAAACCTATCACTCACAGAACGAGTGAACTCGACAACACGTCACACTGTGCCCCAGTGATATGACTAAAACTATCGCTCACAGAACGAGTGAACTCGACGACACGTCACACTGTGCCCCAGTGATGAGACTAAAACTATCGCTCACAGAACGAGTGAACTCGACGACACGTCACACTGTGCCCCAGTGATGAGTCTAAACCTATCGCTCACAGAACGAGTGAACTCGACTACACGTCACACTGTGCCCCAGTGATGAGTCTAAACCTATCGCTCACAGAACGAGTGAACTCGACTACACGTCACACTGTGCCTCAGTGATGAGACTAAACCTATCGCTCACAGAACGAGTGAACTCGACGACACGTCACACTGTGCTCCAGTGATGAGACTAAATCTATCGCTCATAGAACGAGTGAACTCGACGATACGCCACACTGTGCCCCAGTGATGAGACTAAACCTATCGCTCACAGAACGAGTGAACTCGACGACACGTCACACTGTGCTCCAGTGATGAGACTAAATCTATCGCTCACAGAACGAGTGAACTCGACGATACGCCACACTGTGCCCCAGTGATGAGACTAAACCTATCGCTCACAGAACGAGTGAACTCGACGACACGCCACACTGTGCCCCAGTGATGAGACTAAACCAATCGCTCACAGAACGAGTGAACTCGACGACACGTCACACTGTTCTGTTGCCCTGTAGGTTCCAGTTGTCCCCTACTCATGACATGTCCACAAAATACGGGCTGTCCCCGTCTGATTCATGCAGTCAGTTTCTGTATGGGCTAATGTCTTTCAACATGTCTTCATTGCAATGTCCATCCCTCCACGATGATCTCATCATTCTCCCATGAAACCACCGCAGCTTCCACATTAGAAACGTGTGGTAAATTACTGACCGTCAAATAGCCTACTCAATCACAGATAAACAATAAATGATGGTGTCGATGGTAACGTCCTGCAGCTGTTTATGCATTGTGCAAGTTTACAATAATAGTGACGAGAAATGTACACTTGGTCATTCTATGTTGTAACTCCACACTTCGGAGGCGACAATCAACAATTAACACAAAACCCGCATGCCTTGTTGCATTAATTTTACTCTTTTGTGTGACAATGTGGCAGTGTATATGTTAGATACCACACTTTATTAACAATATGGCAGTGTATATGTTTGATAAATTATTTATGGGACAATATGACAGTGCATATGTTAGATACCTCACTTCAGTAACAATATGGTAGTGAATATGTTAGATACCTCACTTTAGCAACATTATGACAATATATATGTTACATAACTCACTTTAGTAACATTATGACAATGCATATGTTAGATAACTCACTTTACTTACAATAAGAAAATGCATATGTTATATAACTAACTTCAGTAACATTATGACACTATATATGTTAGATAACTCACATTAGCAACATTATGACAATGCATATGTTAGATAACTAACTTTACTTACAATATGAAAATGCATATGTTATATAACTCACTTCAGTAACATTATGACACTATATATGTTAGATAACTCACTTTAGTAACATTATGACAATGCAAATGTTAGATAACTCACTTTACTTACAATATGAAAATGCATATGTTATATAACTCACTTCAGTAACATTATAACACTATATATGTTAGATAACTCACTTTAGTAACATTATGACAATGCATATGTTAGATAACTCACTTCAGTAACATTATGACATTGCATATGTTAGATAACTCACTCTAGTAACATATTGTATCAAAATATCATAAGAATGGCCACATATTCCTGCATGAATTCAGCCTACAACATGTGCTAGAGAGAATGGCCACATATTCCTGCATGAATTCAGCCTACAACATGTGGTAGAAAGAATGACCACATATTCATGCATGCATTTAGCCTTCAACATGTGCTGGTCCTAACATCTCACTGACCCATAGCGGGCACCTGCTTGAGTTATTTGTTGTATACCTAAGACAACTCACCTGTGATACAAGATGGGCTTGCTATTTGATATATACCTAAGATAACTCACATGTGGGACAAGATGGGCTTGTTGTTATTTGTTATATACCTAACATAACTCACCTGTTGGACAAGATGGGCTTGTTGTTACTTGTTATATACATAAGATAACTCACCTGTGGGACAAGATGGGCTTGTTGTTACTTGTTATATACATAAGATATCTCACCTATGGCACAAGATGTGCTTGTTATTTGTTATATACCTAAGATGTGCTTGTTATTTGTTATATACCTAAGATAATTCACCTGTGGGACACAATGGGCCTTTTGTTATTTGTTATATACCTAACATAACTCACCTGTGGGACAAGATGGTCTTGTTATTTGTTATATATTTATATATAATTGTTATTTGATTATTTTTGATTAATTGTTTGATTATTTATTTAATTTATTATTGATTAATTTAATATATATTTGTTACGTATTTGTTGTCTGTGTGTGCCTCTGTGTGTGTATGTCTGTACGCGTGTTAAAGTGTGCGTTAATGTGTGTTTATATGTGTTTATATGTATGTGCGTGTGTATATGTGTTTATGTATGTGTGTATGTATGTGTGTGTGTGTGCTCGTGTATGTATTGTATATCTTTATGTGTGTAAGTGTGGATGCATGCAGTGTATGCGTAGGAGTGTGTATTCGTGTGTTATGTGAGTACGTGTGCGTAAGTATGTGGATGTGTGTAGATGAGTGTATGTGCGTGGGTATATGTGTGTACTTGCGTGTGTATGTTGTGTGTGTGTATGTGTACGTGTGTGTGAGAGAGAAGAGAGAGAGAGAGAGAGAGAGAGAGAGAGAGAGAGAGAGAGAGAGAGAGAGTTGAGTGCACGCATGTCATCTAACATGCTGTTCCATATTTTTTGTGTATTCTCATTTTCATATTATCATTTTTAATGCACTTGATTTTAACATGTATAAAATTAACACATGCAAATTACTGTAGAGTAAGTGAGAGAGTTAGTGAGTGAGAGAGAGAGAGTGAATGAGTGTAAGAGTGCTATTCCATATTTTTTATGTATTCGCATCTTTCATATTACGATATTTTATTTTTTTGGGTGTATTCTCATTTTTCATATTATCATTTTGTATGCCACTTGATTTTATCATGTATAATATAACATTACTGTGATGTAAGTGGGAGAGTTAGTGACAGAGAGAGAGAGAGAGAGAGAGAGAGAGAGAGAGAGAGAGAGAGAGAGAGAGGAGGGAGAGAGAGTGAGAGAGAGAGACAAGAGAGAGAGAGAGAGAGAGGGGGGGAGAGAGAAAAGAGAGAGAGAGAGAGAGAGAGAGAGAGAGAGGGAGGGAGAGAGAGAGAGAGTTGAATTGCATCACTAATTGTTACGCTACACAATGTATATGTACAATTTTTTCTCCACTTCTTACCATTATTGCGAGAATGCTCACGACAATCGTCAGTGTCTCAACTGTGTGTAAAGTGTGGGAGTTTGTTCTTATTAGCTTCAGTGATCATGTGAGGCATCATGTATGTGTCTAGATGTGAGGATGTGTGTGTGTGGGTGTGTATGTGTATGTGAAGGATGTGTGTGTATGTGTTTGTGTGGGGGGTGTGGGGAATGTATGTGTGGAGGGGTTGTGTGTGGGGAATGTGTATGGGTTTATGGGTGAAGGGATGTATAGTCGGTGGGGGATGTATGTGTGTGTGAGGGATGTGTGTGTGTGTGCGGGGAGATATTTGGGAGGATGGTTGGAAGTATGTGGGTGTTGGTGGGTTGGGGTGTGTGGGTAAAGAATGTTTATTTGGGTGGGTGAATGGGTGTGTAGGAGATTGTGTGGGTTGGGGGATTGGTGTGTAATGGGTGTGGGGATGAGTGTGGGGTTGTCTGTGAATCGGACATGTCTGTGTGGGTGGGAGTGTGTGAGTGTGGATGGGGTAAATGTGAGTGGGTGGAGGATGTATGTAGGTGGAGGATGTTTGGGTGGGTGGGGAGATGTGTGTGTGGGTGAGAGATATGTGGGCGGGGATGTGTATGGGGAATGCATGTGGGGATGTGTGTGTAAGGGATGTGTTTATGGGTGGAGTTTTGTGTGGGAGGGGAGATGTGTGAAAGGTGGGGGAGGTGTGGGATGTGCAGATGGATGAAGGATGTATGTGAGGATGGGGGATGTGTATTTGGCTGGGTGGTTGGGGTGTGTGTGGGTGGGAGGGTAGATGAGAGATGCATTTGTTGATGCGCGGGTGGGTGATGTGTGGGTGTGAGTGGTTTATGGATGAGTACGTGAGTGAGTGGATGTGCGTTAAAGATGAGTGTATGGGTGGGGGATGTGTGTGTTTGTGGGAAGATGTGTGTGAGCGGTGGATGTGTGTGGGTGGGGTATATGAGGGTGGTGGTGTGTGTGGGTGGGAGGTGTGTGCTTTTGGGTGTTTATGGGTGGGAGATATGTCTGGGCAGGTGGGGAGATGCATTTATGGGTGGGGATGTGTGTATAGGTGGGGGATGTGTAGTTGAGAGGTGGCGGATATTGGGTGGGTGAGTGGGTGTAGGTTGGCTGATGTCTGTGTGGGTAGGTGGGGAAAATTGTGAGGGTGCGGGACGTGTGTGTAGATAGGTGTGGTATGTGTGTGTGGCTTTGATATGTGTGTATTGCTGGGTGGTTGCGGGTGTGTGGGTGGGTGGTGGAGAATATGTGGGTGGGTGTGTGCGTGTAGGAAATGGGATGGGTGGGGGATGTGTGTGTGGGTGGGGAAATGTGTGTGGGTGGTGAAATGTGTGTGGGTGGGGGATCAGTGTGTGGGTGGCGGCATGTATGTTTGCCTGGGTCTGTGTTAGTGCGTGGAGGTATGTGTGGGTGGGTGATGTGTGGGTGGCTGCGGTATGTGTGTGGCTGAGAGATGTGAGGGTGGATGAGGGATGTGTCTCACAACATTGCAATATGCAATGTCTATGTTTACAACTTTCATTTGAGAATGTTCCCCCCCCTCCCCCCCCCCATGTGAATGTATCATACGTAATATGCATTGTTTATGCTTACAAAATCAATTTGACAATGTCTTTTTCCACTATGTAAATGTAACATGCACATTTGATGAATGAAAGATGAGTGATTGAAAGGCCCGAATGTAAGACGAGCCTATGTGCCCAATTTGTTACCCTTTAAAAATAAAGTTCGTTCGTTCGTATGTTCGTGCGTTATATACTTAACATAACTCACCCCTGGGACAACATGAGCTTGTTGTTTTTTATATACCTAAGATAACTCACCTATGGGACATGATGGGCTTGTTGTTATTTGTTATATACCTAAGATAACTCACCTTTGGGCCAAGATGGGCTTGTTGTTATTTGTTATATACCTAACATAACTCACCCCTAGCACAAGATGTGCTTGTTATTTGTTATATACCTAAGATAACTCACCTGTTGGACAAGATGGGCTTGTTGTTATTTGTTATATACCTAAGATAACTCACCTGTGTTACAAGATCTGCTTGTTATGTGTTCTATACCTAACATAATTCACCCCTGGAACAAGATGGGCTTGTCATTTGGTATATGGCTAAGATAACTCACCCGTGGGACAAGATGGGCTTGTTGTTATTTGTTATATTCCTAAGCTAAATCACCTGTAGGACAAGATGGGTGTGTGGATATTTGTTATGTTCCTAAGATACCTCATTCCTGGGACACGATGCGCTTAGACTGATAAAGAAAAAAATAAATAGAAGTGTCCCCACAATTCCCAGAAAAACTGTATTCATTGAATCTCTTAAACCAGGGCCCTAAATCTTTCTCCAGGCACGTACAAATTAGGCTCTTGCTGTGATTGATGTCAAGGTAGTCAATATTTACTAGGGATGCAAAGGCCAGCGGCACACGGGTCAGCTTCGAACCCTGAATGGATAAATCTGTTAAAAGCGGAACATTTTTAAAGGCATAAAGAGATATCTGTGACACCGGGTTGTAGTCCATACTCAAGTATGTTAAACTGGAATTCTCTGGGAAACTGGTATCTGTAATTTCTGTAATAAAATTATAATCTATGTCAATAAAGCTGGTCCACTGCGGTATTTCATCCTCTTTAATATCTTGTATAATGTTGGAGTTTATATCTAGTGCCGTGACATATTTCAACTTCAAAATGACACTGGGAATTGAGGGAAGTGAGTTGTTGGCGAAACCTAACCCGGAAATATTCAAAGGCAGTGAACTAGAATTGGGATCGTTTATTCGATTACCTGTGAAATAAAATTGTTCCATTTTCTGCAGAGATGAAAAATCTGGGATAACAGTTAATAGATTGCTGCTTATACTAAAGTAATTCAAACTATCAGCGTATCTACTGACTAATTGACTAAGTAAATTTGCGTCGGAAATTCGGTTGTTATCAAGGCCTAACGAACTCAGCCTAGCCTCTAGAGGAAGCCACGTGATGTCTACAATTTTATTCTGATTTAAATATAACGACTCCAAAGCGATCAATTTGGAAAGAGCCTTGGGAACGGCAGTCAGACTGTTATCATATAATGTTAGAAATGTTAAACTGTTAGCCATGCTGTCGAATGGTATCATCTGGGATTGTTTCAGTGGATGTACCTGTGATACTTAAAGAAGTTAAATGGGGAAAATACTGAATGCAGTCTGGCCATATTTGGAGACCGTTTTGTGTCAAATAAAATGTCTTCAGTGTTTGACCAATGTTCTTCATTGCGTTAATGTTCCAGTCTGTGATGTTTGATGTGCCAAAGTTAAGTTCTGTCAGTGCGTGCAAATGGAGAAAGGCATCTGACATTCTCGTAAATAGAGCGCCTGAGAATGATAATAAGGTTAAAGTCAAGGCTGAAGCGTCGAATGCAGTTTCATCTATGGTGGTAATAGGATTTTCATCCAAGGAGATTTGTGTCAGGTTGGCAGGCAAACTTCGAGCTGGTATTGTGGTAATCTGGTTCATCTGGGGGGAAAAGCCAATATATCATGTTGTACACAGTCAATTTGCGATTGGTTTTTATGTGATTCTGTAATTATTACAGCAGCTTGCCAATATATCTACTGCATGGGGAAAAGGAATGAACAATTACTACAAGATGTATCTGTCCTGCATGACTATCTTGCTACACAAGAAAAGGAGGCACCCACTCACACATCAAACAATTGGAGTCTGTATCAGTCATCGTCACCATCATCAGCATCTTCCACTTCTGCTGTCAAGAGACGTTTGGATGAATAATTTGCGCTCCATCGAACAATGGGCGGCACTTGATAGTGTGTGCGTGAAATCTTAATACAGTTAACCACCCAGTAAGCTCACATATACACACATGCACACAAACATATATACACAACACACACACACATATAAACAATGCAACACACACAAACACACAAACAACACACACACACACACACACACACACACACACACAACATCGGTAAACTAATGATGAGTATGTGAAACGGAAGCTGCCCAATCAACAAATTGGTCATAATTGAGGGGGGTTGGGAGGGATACATAAGGAGATAAACATATACTAGCAGAGAACCATGTAGGTAAGTAGACATACTGAAACACATAGATAGACATATACATATACAGACAGCAAACAGACAAACGGACGGATGGACATATCTATACACAGATTGACATAAAACCCTTCTTATGTCTCTACTCTCAGGATAGATAGATTGCAAGGCTGACAAATAAGCAGGCAGACAGAAAGACGGGGAGACAAAACATTGACGGACGGCCAAATAGACAGCTACCATACATAATGATGGTTGTAACAATTGTTGTAAGATAATGTCCTATTACTTTTATAAACATGCTAAAGAAATGGTGACAGTCTTGCCCACAGGAATCTGTAATACTTACTCTCTGACTGCGAAATGTGTAGATTGATACTTACATCCAAATTGTGAGAGTTGTTAATGATGATACTCACATCCAAATTAAGAGATGTGACATGTAATACATACACCCAAAATGTAAAATGTGATATGTGATCCTTACATCCAAATTCAGAGATACGGCATGTGATAATGACATGTAACTTGTTAGATGTGAAATGTAATACTTACATCCAAACTGAGATATGTGAAATTTGATTGTTGTGTCGCAAGTAAGCGTGGAAGAGAAGTGAACTGTTTATAACCGCATTCAATATCGACACCGAAGCAGTCACATTCCTGCAAACACGAATACAATAGTCACATTGCTTTAAAACATATATAACAGTAACAATCCTGCAAATACACATATACAAGCCGCAATCATGTCAACTCACACACATCAATATATATGCTTCTCAACCGCTTCAGTGTCAAACAACACGGAGGTGTGGACCCAACATGGAACACAACCAAATGAACAAGTATTATCATGTAAAGTTCCATTCACTGAACACTGACATTGCGGAAGATACCACGAAACATAACAAATAACACGATGACCCTAGTATGGCGATATATCGTCCTTCTATCCCAATTAATATACGGGTTCCGAGAACATATAACGTATTACTACGGGCATCCTGGTATATGTCAGGCATAATGACTCCTTCAAATATTCCCTCAGTTGTATATCCCACATCTTACCTAGCACCAGGTATAATGACTCCCTCAGTTGTATATCCCACAGCTTACCTAGCACCAGGCATAATGACTCCCTCAATTGTATATCCCACAGCTTACCTAACACCAGGTATAATGACTCCCTCAGTTGTATATCCCACATCTTACCTAGCACCAGGCATAATGACTCCCTCAGTTGTATATCCCACAGCTTACCTAGCACCAGGCATAATGACTCCCTCATTTGTATATCCCACATCTTACCTAGCACCAGGCATAATGACTCCCTCAGTTGTATATCCCACATCTTACCTAGCACCAGGTATAATGACTCCCTCAGTTGTATATCCCACATATTACCTAGCAACAGGCATAATGACTCCCTCAGTTGTATATCCCACATCTTACCTAGCACCAGGTATAATGACTCCCTCAGATGTATATCCCATATCTTATTTAGCACCAGGTATAATGACTCCCTCAGCTGCATATCCCATATCTTACCTAGCACCAGGTATAATGACTCCCTCAGTTGTATATCCCACAGCTTACCTAGCACCAGGCATAATGACTCCCTCAGTTGTATATCCCACAGCTTACCTAGCACCAGGTATAATGACTCCCTCAGTTGTATATCCCACAGCTTACCTAGCACCAGGCATAATGACTCCCTCAGTTGTATATCCCACAGCTTACCTAGCACCAGACATAATGACTCCCTCAGTTGTATATCCCACATCTTACCTAGCACCAGGCATAATGACTCCCTCAGTTGTATATCCCACATCTTACCTAGCACCAGGCATAATGACTCCCTCAGCTGCATATCCCATATCTTACCTAGCACCAGGTATAATGACTCCCTCAGTTGTATATCCCACAGCTTACCTAGCACCAGGCATAATGACTCCCTCAGTTGTATATCCCACATCTTACCTACCACCAGGTATAATGACTCCCTCAGATGTATATCCCATATCTTATTTAGCACCAGGTATAATGACTCCCTCAGCTGCATATCCCATATCTTACCTAGCACCAGGTATAATGACTCCCTCAGTTGTATATCCCACAGCTTACCTAGCACCAGGCATAATGACTCCCTCAGTTGTATATCCCACAGCTTACCTAGCACCAGGTATAATGACTCCCTTAGTTGTATATCCCACAGCTTACCTAGCACCAGGCATAATGACTCCCTCAGTTGTATATCCCACAGCTTACCTAGCACCAGACATAATGACTCCCTCAGTTGTATATCCCACAGCTTACCTAGCACCAGGCATAATGACTCCCTCAATTGTATATCCCACAGCTTACCTAGCACCAGGTATAATGACTCCCTCAGTTGTATATCCCACAGCTTACCTAGCACCAGGCATAATGACTCCCTCAGTTGTATATCCCACATCTTACCTACCACCAGGTATAATGACTCCCTCAGATGCATATCCCATATCTTATCTAGCACCAGGTATAATGACTCCCTCAGTTGTATATCCCACATCTTACCTATCAACTGGCATAATGACAATCTAAGTTGTATATCCCACATCTTATCTAGCACCATGGTCCTACCAAGTGGACTCACTGCTAGCTACAAGCATATCCTTTACATGACGTAGAATTCAACTCCAAAATGTGTGTCTGTTTGTGACTCCTGGACAAGTTTACGTTCAGTAGTTAGCCATTGCTTTAACAACAACTGGCACTCATACCATTGTAGTGACACCAACGCAAGGCAGCCTGCTTCGAAATCGCCCACAGCTATGCATCGAACGCGGTATACTGGATTATGATGTGCATTCGTTACTCCTTCGCCACAGAGGTTGCTCACCGTTTGTTTATAACCAGTTATTAATTCAACCGGCTCTGTGAGAAAGGTGTCAGGAATTCAGTTCGTAATCCCGCATACCGCTTTCGAAGCACAGCTGCGGGCGATTGGGAAGCAGACTGCGTTATTTCCCATACAAAGGTATGCGTGCTGGTCGTTAATAAAGCAATGGCTAACTACTGAACCTAAATTTGCAAAGACACCACACACAGCCAAACAATCCTTGGGTTGACTGCCACGTCATGTGCCGGATATGCAACTAACTCTTATCAATTTAAACGTCACAAACAATATCTTAGCTCAAAAATCAGCAACACTGGAAATTAGCAGCTGGAAAATTAGATCAAACGTACGCTGACCATAGTGTTGCATAGATTAATCAGTAGTCAGAACCCAAAAAAACAACCACGTTACAGTGAAATCATTTAGGGCGTGCTTCTCTCCTGTAGCAACATGTGGATGTGAGTCATGGACAGAAAACTGAGAAAACTGAGGCTTGTGAGTTCAAATGTCACAGAACAGTTCTTAGTTCTTACAATGGTATTTCCCTTCAAAACTCTATGACGTGGCCATCGGCGGGTAAGAAGCGCCATATATAACTTCTTCCCCCTGCTGCCTTTGCAGGGTTTGTCTCTTTAGACAAAGGCTATTGGAAGCAACAATACACAAACCGACAGAAGGCAAGAGGAACCCACAGCTGTATTTTCATAAGATAATCATGCTTCGATATAATGCAAGTGCCAACAGACTTCTGCACATCCTTTTCAGTTTGCATCCAACTAGATAGAAAATGCAGACATGAAAATCCGGCTGCTGTTGAGGCTGAAGTACAAGCGTTGATTTTCGAGAATTCGCTAGACGGTGACGCGGTCATCAACACAGATGGGTCGGTCGTCCGACATGTGAGAAGCTCATGGGCCTTTACAGGTCAGGCCGGGGGGAGAATTGTGAAGGAGGACTCTGGTGCTTTCACTGAAACCACAAGTAGCCTGACCATGGAAGTCATGGCAGTAAGTAAAGCAATAACATGGCTCGAGACACAGACATTCACTAGGGCTTGTTTCCTTAGCGACTCAATGAACATGATCAAGAGGATAGAGGAGGGGTCGATCCGAAGAGAATGGTTGCTGCCTCTGGAGCGGTCTCGGCTGGCAAAGATTAGTTTCATCTTCGGGCCAGGGCATGCGGGAGTACAAGGAAATTAGCGGGCTGACTAGCTCGCAGGTGAGGCTACTGTGGAGGGCGGACGCGCCATGGACCAGGCCGACATTCTGAATGCTCTACGAGAAGTAAGACTTTTGCGAGAACCAAGTGATGACTGTGAATCTACAATAATGGCCAGACTGACGAGAGCAGCAAATTAAAAGAGGGGTGGCCAAACAAGAACACTACGCAGGAAGCCAAAGAAGATTGATAAACCAACACAGAACTGGCGTCGTTAGCCGCTACACGTTGCGGGATTTGCTGAGGAGGGGATCCGAGCACTTATGGACTGAATGGTTCGATGTGCAATGAGGATGATCTGTCGACTAACTAACTAACTAACTAGCTTCGATATAATGACGTTGGAGATCGTAATTTGTGGAGAGGCAAGATCGCTCACACTAGCCTGCAAGGCACTGGATGATGACGAGTTCTTCTCATCTCTGTCACAGACCTAGATGGACGTGAGAACCTCTTAAATGCAATAGCATATCTCTTCATCTCTGTCGCAGAACAAGATGGACGTGAGAAGCTCATAATTACAATGGCATTCCCCCTCTTCACTGTCACAGAACTAGATGAATTGAGCACCTGGTAAATACAGTGATCTTGCCCCAGCGAAGATAAGAAGAATCCAGCGACCAGGAGCAGTGTCAGTTGGCCTGCTTGATCCATGTTAGAGACAGCAGCAAATCTGTCGATGAGAAATTGTATTGATCGTGTTAATAACCTCAGTAACTTGTACTGCTGTAATTATTTTGCTAATATATACCTATAAGAAAAAAAGTTAGTTGCATGTCCTTTACCGTCATCGTCGTGTCATTCGCAACTGCGAGCTCTAACAAGACAAGTCGCCTGAACAAGTCAAGAAGTCTGATACGCGGGGAAAATGTCCCGTTGCAAGTCCAACAACAAGAAACACGCGGTATCAAATTACCATTATACCATTATCTATCCATAGAAGTAAAAAACAAATGTGATTTATTGTCTGATCTAGAGATCCTATTTCAAGATGTAGATGGCCAATGGGAAATGCTGCAGAACTCAATCAGTTGTGCAGCAGAAAAAAACTATTCCAAACTTAAAGAAAGTGGACAGTAAGACATGGATGACTGACGAAATTTTACAACTAATGGAAACAAGAAGACAAAACAAACATCCTGCCAAATATGAAGAACTTCACCTTTATGACGATAACAGAGACGAACAGAATGATATTCAAAATAATAATGAAGGACCAGCAATTTTGAAGATGGAGGTTCAGAATGCTCTTACCCAAATGAAATCTGGCAAGACCACCGGTTCAGACAGCGTCACAACAGAAATGATTAATGCTTTAGAAGAATATGGAATAGATAAAGTTACCAGTCTGCTTAATACAATGGCATTTCCCCTCATCGCTGTCACAGACCTAGATGTACGTGAGAACCTCTTAAATACAATGTCATTTCCCCTCATCTCTGTCACAGAACTAGATGGATTGAGCACCTGGTAAATACAGTGATCTTGCCCCAGCGAAGACAAGAAGAATCCAGCGACCAGGAGCAGTGTCAGTTTGTCTGTTTGACCCATGTTACAGACAGCAGCAAATCTGTCGATGAGAAATTGTATTCATTGTTTTAATAACCTCAGCAACGTCTGCTGCTATAATTATGTTGCTAATATATACCTATAAGATGCTAATACAGACACAGTACTAGCTTACCCTGAAATTATCAGATTACGCAACACACGAAAATGTAATGAATTCAAAGCCAGAGTTCGTAGTCTTCACAAACCTGCAGCCAGATATCGCAACTTAAAGTCTGTAATGGCACCGATTTGTGCATTAGTCCGGCTGTAGTGTATAGATGCAATCAACTGAAAATAATTTTGTATTAAAAAAGTCAGCAACTTATATTGCAATATATGCCATCTCTTATCAGCTCGTGAAGCAAACATGTGTTATAAACTAATTAAACCGCACAGGTTAAATCACGTTTTAAGTCGCATGTGCGGCTGAAGGACTGTACAAATCTCATGAACACAGTTCTGAGGTATATGGATCTGAGTTTTTATTGTCAGCGCTTCTTCTCTTGTCTTCTGTCCCCTATGGGGATACAAACCCTAAATCAACTCACACTTAGCACTGCTATCCATGGCTAGCCCATTGAGCACAGCCTATGTCCGCCCAATTTCTTTTGCTCTGTGGATTCCAGACAAAGACTTTCTAGTTATTCTATTCTCAGATTTTTATACAAGCCCCTGCAGCCGTCTGTATTCTAATTCTATCTATATCTGTCCCCCAGCTGTGTTTACGTTGCTACCCAGGTAGGTGTATTGCACCGTCTGTTGCAGTGAGGTGTCCATTAGCACGAGCTTTGACGAGGTCATGGAGATGGGAGATATAAAGTAGGGTGTCAACGAGATTGCCACACCCCTCACACACACACACACACACACACACACACACACACACACACACACACAAATACAGCAACCAACAAAGACAGAGGCGTGTTTGTTGGGAACTTAAACGTTGGGCAGCAGATAACAATGTAAGCATCACGGGCTTCATCAAGACAGGAACCTCGGCTGTCCCTGCCAAATGGACAGTATGGAAGCGATGAAGATCAACGCTAATCTACCATATAAAGAGGCTAGGAGGCAGTACGATGTAACAAAAATGCGACAAAGCACAACTGGAAGGCCAACTGAAGGACCTGAGATCAACATTTGTCTATGTGTATGGATTTGTCTAAGGGAAGGCAAGAGCGATTCAAATTCTAATGATGTCAGTGGAAGCTGGATGTGGTGAACACACACACATTTGTGCAGCAACTGGGGATGTCGGGAGAGACACTGCATATCAGTTAGGCTGGACTTCATTTCTCTGAAATACAAAGGAGATTGGGGTAGATTGAAAATGTGTCCGATTTATATATATATTTTTAGTGATGATGTTCATGGCAAATCAACTTTTCACAAGGGAATAGTTTATAAGGTTAGTGGATAAGCTCTCGTACAGCCAAACATGGACGGAAATGTGCAACCATGTCAAAAGACTGATATGTGCGACCTTTAGTGGACAATGTAGACGGAGATGTGCGACTGTGGCATAACGCAGCCAACATTATTCATTACCAACAACTGCCGCAAAAAGAGGAAACAACATTGAAAGAAATTGACTTCACAAACGCAATTGGAGATTGGGACTTAAAACTTAACATCAAAACTGGAACTGAACAAGTGACAAATGACTTGGATTCTTAGAAAGATTTCATCAGACCAAGCTCAGAAAACCATTGGATAGGAAAACCACATGACCACCTTCGCGCCAGTGCATAATTAACATATATTACTATTTCATCAGAAATGTTAATAAGCCCGCACTTTTGTCTGAACTCGCTCCATGGACGGATGTGAGAAGAATGTGTGACCAAAAATTCAATGGGCAAGGCAAAAGTCTGGATCCGAGGTACGTTTGTTGGCCCTTGATTAGACTAAGAACCCGATGTATCAAGTAATGTAAACCCATGTTTGTGATGTCAATTGAAATGTATGATTATTAATTAAAACCTATGAAATGTAAAAATGCTCGACTGTAGATTCTAACGACGCAAAGCCATTCCCGGGCAGAATATTCTCTTCGATGAAACTACAATCTCTGATATTCTTAGAGATAATTATTAACTTTAAGAAGTGCATTCCACTACTATATTCTATTCTAAACAACTGTGAGAAGTGATGATTCGAAAGCAATCTTGTGCATTTCACCAGAAACATTGCTAAAGATGCACCACTATCTACAGCTGAAAAGACAGTTCGTGTACTAGAACAAGTGCCTTGTTCTAAAACAGACTTATCTATGCCTATTTACAATCTAGAAAGCTGAAAGTGAAATCAATCTTTCCTTTCTCCTTTGTCTATAGAATTAATAGGGTTTGGCGAAATAAATATTTATATTTATGTCAAATTTAATTAGATAAGGGCACACATGAACTGCAACACATGAGAAAGTTGTGCTTCGTGGAACACCATCACGCGCAGTGAACTTAACTCATTACTCAACATAACTTAAAACACAACACCACTCCACACCACTCATCACCACACAACCCAACACTCAACATCACAACAACAACAGGTAATGGAAGAGAGTTATTAGACACAAGAAGAAGAAGTAGTTAATTGGGAAAACACAGAGAATTATTTATACACATTGTAAACACCATTTAGTGGAAGAAATGTTCTAAATGTATGTCATTTATTTACATGCATCTTGACATATTCTCACTCTTGTCAATGTCTTACTGTACACGTTCACTGACCCCGGTCAAATGAGAATTTACATACAGCAGGAACAAGTTGATACAAGGCGTACACCGTGTGATAATCTCTGACCACCCCAACTTAACCCAACACTAGCTCAGAGAGAAAAGGAGGGGAGGGGAACTAGTTCCTACTTCAGGAATTTAGATTCTTCCGACCTACTTCTTATTTATTGTATTGGTAGGAATGTATATATTTATGCGAATATTCATCAGTGATCTTGGTGGCTACATACCAACAACCACCCAACACATCAGCAAATTAACCACCTAAATCAGACCTGAGGGAGGGAAGCCGAGAGAAAGAGATGAACCACAAGTGAGAGGGAGGATGACTTCGCTATGAGCAGAGCATGGGGAGGCCTTCAGAGGAGCTATACGGGCAGACCTGAAGTGGATCCATCAGTCAATGGACCCTGGCTTACCTAATCCTCCAGTCACCAGGTTACTTTTCTCATAGGTTGAATACACACCCAATTTCAGGAAAACTACTGACATTAAATGGTTGAGACACCACTATCATACTTAATATGTACAACATCAAAATGTTTACTATGTTTTCACACTTGTTGACATCTCATATATTGATGCTTATTATTGCTTGTCTGGGACAATGGTCCAATGTGCAACTGTTCTATTACTTTGTGTAAATCACAACAGAGATGTATGTACTGACCAGAAGGCTCAGGCCAGTCAATAAATGATTAACATGAATTGACCTTCTGTTAATTTGTCAAGTTCAAACCTATCTGTACCAACAACTTCTTTGTACATCATGTTGTCAAAATCTAATGTGATTGTTTGTGTTTGATTGTTTAAAGATAAATTAACTCATAATGACTTACTGAATGAGGAAATAAAAAGACTCTAAATCTATCAACTGCTCAACATCCATGTTTTCTTCATCTAAATCAGGCTGAGAAAATTCTCCAGACTTTCCTCAGATTTTGATAAACAATAAGGGGGCTCCAGAGCTATCAGAATCATTGGAGAAGGGGCAGATTCCCAGTTAGTAAATTACCATTCTTACCAGGGCCATAATCTATATCTCCTAGACAATACTTAATAGAACGAGGCCTGCAGATAACTCAAGGTTCATATTCTGGGGTTATTGAAGATAGAAGAGGATGGGGCTCTACATCTTTTGTTAGAGATGGGGCATGCACTACAGTGATCTCCCACTCCCTTCAAAAATATATGACATATTGTGGGCTAAGTCCTGGATTGTTCCCATATGTTAACCTTTAAACAATCACCTAAAAATACATGAACACAGTTATCTTTAGATTATTAACACAGTTATTTTCTAGAATGTTTAACAGATACCATGTGGGGTATTGATTGACAGCCACATGATATGAATGACATTTATAGATAAATAAGAGTAGGTGACTGATTTTACTCCTGGAGAAGGGGGCCATGTTCAAATAGGCTTATACTTCAGAGAGAGTTGCTCCAGGTGAAATATATAGTGTGTATCTACTCTACCAACACTACTTCTCTTTCAGAGAAGGTGTTCCTTTACTGTGGAGTCTGAACTTAACAGCATTTCATCAACCACCGGAAAATCTTATCCGTTGGGAAAACTCTGTCTAATTTCAGATTCTTTTCTTTACTAGGAATTAATTGTGGTTACTTCAGTGCCTGCTGCCTTTGGCTTTTCCAGCATTGACAGACAGACATAACATAGGGTGTTTTTAATATTGCACATGCTCTGTTGTATCTTTGCAGATCAGGGACTGACAAACTTACGCGGATCAGACTAACTGCAATTATATTGATAGGCAGAGCAAAGCAATAAATTATAGACATGGCGGAAACTGCAAAGTTTAGAGCCCAAATAACAGAAACAGGTAGGGAGTGCGGGTTAGATGGCCTTGAGCTAGCTAACTATGTTTCAGATGCATTCGACAAAAGAGAGAGACTGCAGGCTGAATTGGCTCTCAAAGAAAAACAACTTCAGGCTGACTTGGCTGAGAAAGAAAAACAGCTTCAGGCTGAATTGGCTGAGAGGGACAAACAGTTTCAAGCAGAATTGGAGGAGAAAGAGAAACGATTTCAAGCAGAATTGGAGGAGAAAGAGAAACGATTTCAAGCAGAATTGGAGGAGAAAGAGAAACGACTACAGGCTGAAATGGAAGATAAGGAGAGAGAGCGTCAACACCAACTGGAGTTGAGGAGAATGGAGATTGAAGTGGAGATCCGGAGGATAGAGAAAGGGAGTGGTCCTACACCCTCAACCTCATCAGGATCGCCAGTGACAGAACCACCTCACGTCTCTCAACTTAATTCAGGAGCTATGTCATTTCCTCTGGAACCCTTTAATGAACAGACTGACCACATCGAAGGATTTTTATCACGCTTCGAGGCAATGGCTGTCAGCTGTGGGCTTGAAGAAAGTAGATGGGCGACGAAGTTGGCGCAGGCCTTAAGATCCACGGCGTATGAAGTGTTCTCAAGACTCACTAGAGAGGAACAACAGAACTACACAACACTCAAGACGGCACTCTTGAGCCGATTCGAAGTGGACGCCGAATCTTATAAACTCAGGTTCAAAGCCGCAAGGAAGGAACCGGGTGAGAGCTACGCACAACTAGTCGAAAGACTGAAGTCATACATACAAAGATGGACTTGCTTGGGAGGATTTGAGGAAAATTATGAAGGACTCCGTGAAATGATTATCATTGATCAGATCAAGGGGAAAATGCAGAACGAAATGAAGGCATTCCTAACCCAAAACGGGGCTGACCGCCTGGAAACTATAATCATCCTGGCAGAGAGATTTGAGAAATCTCAAAAGGAGATGGGAGGAAAGGGACGTTCGAACAACACCCCCTCTCAAAACAAAGCTCCACAGCCAAAAGAGGGTGAAAACACTGTAGCCACCGGGAAAAAGGGGAAATCCCCGAAAAACACTCAACACTCAGTCCAAACAGCGCCGAGGGAGGACAAACCATTCTGTACCCATTGCAAGATTAGGGGTCACACATTTCAGAGTTGCAGAAAGAAGCCACCTCCACACACAGCGGCATGTTTGGCCAACCGAAAAGAGAAAAAAGTGAGCACTGGTGAAACGTCCAAACAGACACCTCATCAAGACACATCATCTCGTATTCCGGTTGTGGAATCCATCTTACTAAATGGATTCAAAACGACCTGTTTATATGATACTGGATTATCATATGACTGTGTTGTCTCATCATCTTTAGTTCACCCTGAACAGGTGACAGAGGAAATAGTGGAATTACAGGGACCACTGAAGAGTTCAACAAATATGTCTCTTCCAGTGGCAAAAGTGAACATAGCCTCGCGGTATGTCACTGGGACGATCAAGGCAGCAATCTTGGACGATCCGATATATCCTGTAATCCTCGGCCGTAGATTTATCGTTCTAGGAGAACCTGTTCAACCTGTGGCGATGGCGACCATGACCACTCGATCACAGACAACAAAAACTCCAGAAACAACTACGCCAATCCCTCGAACGGAGGAACTGAAGAGGGCACAAGAAGCCGACAGCACCTTGGAACCCTGCTTCAGAAAACTGCCAAAATCACATTTACCTCTACGTAAAGGTGATCTGTTCATGAAGTCAGCACTTCTTTACAGAAAAGCAGGACGAGCTGGACAAGAGTTCAATCAACTTGTTGTACCAACTCAATACAGGACTCAGATATTAGAGATGGGTCACAGTCTACCATTCAGTGGGCACATGGGTATCAACGCTACTACACAGCGGATTACCACTCACTACTTTTGGCCAGGGATGAATTCAGACATACAACGGTTTGTAAAATCATGCCCACAGTGTCAGAAAGTATCACCAAAACACCGGACACCACCGGCAATGTTGGGTGAATCGCCAATCACTGGAATTCCATTTGAGAAAGTGGCAGTAGACATAATCGGACCTCTCTCAGCAACGAAGAGGCGAAACCGATTCATATTAACGCTTGTGGACACAACAACCATGTGGGCCGAAGCAGTTCCTATGCCCAGCTGTGACTCCAAACACGTCGCTGACGCATTATTAGGAATATTCACACGTCTAGGATTCCCACAAAGGATCTTGACGGACAACGGTTCACAGTTTCGTGGTAAGCTCATGGAAGAGACCTTCCGACTTTTTCATGCACGCCATATCTTCAGTTCACCATATCACCCTCAGTCAAATGGACTTGTGGAAAGGTGGAACGGGACATTGATTAGTATCCTGCGCAAAATTGCCCAGGAGAAGACAGAGGATTGGGACTTGTATTTACCCGCAGCTTTATTCGCTTACAGGGAAGTACCCCATCACTCAACAGGTTTTGCTCCAGCCACACTGTTGTTTGGACGACCAATCAAAGGACCCCTTGAGGCGTTACTGCGAACATGGACTGATAATACTACAGATGATACAGTCGTGACTGCATCTACATATGTTGCCGAGTTGAAAAATCGTTTACAACACAGTTGGAAACAAGCGAATGTCAATCTACGTCAAGCCAGACGAAGAATTGCTCGTAACTTCAACCGCAAGGCAAAGGATAGAGAGTTAGAGGTAGGAGAGAAGGTGATGTTGCTGCTTCCAACCAGTCAGAATAAGCTGCAAATAGGATGGAGAGGACCTTATGTAGTGAAGGAGAAGATCTCACGTACCAACTACAGAATTTCAGTCAAAGGCAAGATGAAAGTATTTCACATAAACCTCTTGAAGAAATATCATGAAAGACCCTCAACCACCGAACCTGCACATCTGATGGCCATGAGTGTGGCTACTGAAGTCGAAGAAGGATCAACAATGGGAGTCGAGTGCCAACTGCAAGCCAAAGAGACCTTTAAGGATGTGGAAATCAATCCCAACTTAACAAAGGATCAGCAAAAGCAGATTAGGGAACTTATGGCAAAATATGCAGAAGTACTTACTGATAAGCCAGGAAGAACTGATTTGGAGGAATTTGACATGAAGTTGAATGACACAGTGCCTGTGCGAGTCAAGACTTACCCAGTTCCTTATGCAAAGCAAAAGACTTTAGAGGAAGAAATACAACAGCTGCTCACCGCAGGAATAATCTCACCATCTGAATCACCTTACAGTGCTAGCGTCGTATTATTGAGAAAGCCAAGTGGAGAACATAGATTGTGCATCGATTATCGACAGCTCAATGCTATAACTGAATTCCAAGCAGAACCTCTGCCTGATCAGAATAAACTCTTCACAGCACTCAACCGAGCTAAGTACTTTACTAGGATTGATCTCAGTAAGGGATATTACCAGATTCCTGTAAAACCGGAAGTTAGACCATGGTTAGCTTTCAGCACGCCTGGAGGACACTATGAGTTCAACGTTCTTCCATTCGGATTAAGTAATGCTCCCAGCGTCTTTACACGTATGATGAGAAAATTACTTGACCCACTACAGCATCCAGACATCAGTCACTTCATGGATGACATCCTGATCGCAACTGAAACATTTGAAGAGCATGTAGAAACCCTGCATCTTTTGTTCAGGCGCCTCAGAGAAACTGGATTGACGGCTAGACCAAAGAAGTGTCAGATAGGATTCCAAGAATTGGACTTTCTAGGTCATAAGATATCTCATGGACTGATAACTCCACAAGAGGGAAATGTGGACAAACTCCAGAGAGCACCTCGTCCAAAAACAAAGAAGGATGTAAGATCATTTGTATCCTTATGTGGATTCTATCAAAAATACATCAAGGACTTCAATACTCTGTCAGCACCTTTAACGGATCTCACCAAAAAGGGGAAACCAGAGAAAGTCACTTGGTCAGCTGACTGTGAGAGAGCTTTCACAGCATTAAAGCAGGCATTAACTGCTCATCCAGTCTTACATCTACCAGACCTCGACCAACCATTCGTGCTGCGCACCGATGCCAGTAACATAGGAATTGGGGCAACGCTGTTGCAGAGAAAGGGAGATGTACCATCAGAGCTATTCCCTGTAGCCTATGCTAGCAGGAAATTGAATGCAGCAGAGAGAAATTACAGTACTATCGAGAGAGAATGTCTTGCGCTCGTATGGAGTGTACAGAAATTTCAAGCATACCTATATGGCAAACACTTCACAGTGCAATGTGACCATCAACCACTCATGTTTCTCGCAGCATCTAAGACTCTGAATGCCCGACTTATGAGGTGGTCGCTGCTTCTTCAACCTTACTCGTTCCAGGTTGAGTATGTTCCTGGGAAAATGAATGTGGGAGCGGACTTCCTGAGTCGACACCCAGTGCCTGATGAACCAGGTCAATCAGATGCAGAAGAGAATACAAGGGAGGAAAAATGGGAACAACTTGATAACTGAAAATGTTGGAAACATAGTTCCATACCATAGAACAATCTGGAGTGGGGCCATGTGGCATAACGCAGCCAACATTATTCATTACCAACAACTGCCGCAAAAAGAGGAAACAACATTGAAAGAAATTGACTTCACAAACGCAATTGGAGATTGGGACTTAAAACTTAACATCAAAACTGGAACTGAACAAGTGACAAATGACGTGGATTCTTAGAAAGATTTCATCAGACCAAGCTCAGAAAACCATTGGATAGGAAAACCACATGACCACCTTCGCGCCAGTGCATAATTAACATATATTACTATTTCATCAGAAATGTTAATAAGCCCGCACTTTTGTCTGAACTCGCTCCATGGACGGATGTGAGAAGAATGTGTGACCAAAAATTCAATGGGCAAGGCAAAAGTCTGGATCCGAGGTACGTTTGTTGGCCCTTGATTAGACTAAGAACCCGATGTATCAAGTAATGTAAACCCATGTTTGTGATGTCAATTGAAATGTATGATTATTAATTAAAACCTCTGAAATGTAAAAATGCTCGACTGTAGATTCTAACGACGCAAAGCCATTCCCGGGCAGAATATTCTCTTCGATGAAACTACAATCTCTGATATTCTTAGAGATAATTATTAACTTTAAGAAGTGCATTCCACTACTATATTATATTCTAAACAACTGTGAGAAGTGATGATTCGAAAGCAATCTTGTGCATTTCACCAGAAACATTGCTAAAGATGCACCACTATCTACAGCTGAAAAGACAGTTCGTGTACTAGAACAAGTGCCTTGTTCTAAAACAGACTTATCTATGCCTATTTACAATCTAGAAAGCTGAAAGTGAAATCAATCTTTCCTTTCTCCTTTGTCTATAGAATTAATAGGGTTTGGCGAAATAAATATTTATATTTATGTCAAATTTAATTAGATAAGGGCACACATGAACTGCAACACATGAGAAAGTTGTGCTTCGCGGAACACCATCACGCGAAGTGAACTTAACTCATTACTCAACATAACTTAAAACACAACACCACTCCACACCACTCATCACCACACAACCCAACACTCAACATCACAACAACAACAGGTAATGGAAGAGAGTTATTAGACACAAGAAGAAGAAGTAGTTAATTGGGAAAACACAGAGAATTATTTATACACATTGTAAACACCATTTAGTGGAAGAAATGTTCTAAATGTATGTCATTTATTTACATGCATCTTGACATATTCTCACTCTTGTCAATGTCTTACTGTACACGTTCACTGACCCCGGTCAAATGAGAATTTACATACAGCAGGAACAAGTTGATACAAGGCGTACACCGTGTGATAATCTCTGACCACCCCAACTTAACCCAACACTAGCTCAGAGAGAAAAGGAGGGGAGGGGAACTAGTTCCTACTTCAGGAATTTAGATTCTTCCGACCTACTTCTTATTTATTGTATTGGTAGGAATGTATATATGTATGCGAATATTCATCAGTGATCTTGGTGGCTACATACCAACAACCACCCAACACATCAGCAAATTAACCACCTAAATCAGACCTGAGGGAGGGAAGCCGAGAGAAAGAGATGAACCACAAGTGAGAGGGAGGATGACTTCGCTATGAGCAGAGCATGGGGAGGCCTTCAGAGGAGCTATACGGGCAGACCTGAAGTGGATCCATCAGTCAATGGACCCTGGCTTACCTAATCCTCCAGTCACCAGGTTACTTTTCTCATAGGTTGAATACACATCCAATTTCAGGAAAACTACTGACATTAAATGGTTGAGACACCACTATCATACTTAATATGTACAACATCAAAATGTTTACTATGTTTTCACACTTGTTGACATCTCATATATTGATGCTTATTATTGCTTGTCTGGGACAATGGTCCAATGTGCAACTGTTCTATTACTTTGTGTAAATCACAACAGAGATGTATGTACTGACCAGAAGGCTCAGGCCAGTCAATAAATGATTAACATGAATTGACCTTCTGTTAATTTGTCAAGTTCAAACCTATCTGTACCAACAACTTCTTTGTACATCATGTTGTCAAAATCTAATGTGATTGTTTGTGTTTGATTGTTTAAAGATAAATTAACTCATAATGACTTACTGAATGAGGAAATAAAAAGACTCTAAATCTATCAACTGCTCAACATCCATGTTTTCTTCATCTAAATCAGGCTGAGAAAATTCTCCAGACTTTCCTCAGATTTTGATAAACAATAAGGGGGCTCCAGAGCTATCAGAATCATTGGAGAAGGGGCAGATTCCCAGTTAGTAAATTACCATTCTTACCAGGGCCATAATCTATATCTCCTAGACAATACTTAATAGAACGAGGCCTGCAGATAACTCAAGGTTCATATTCTGGGGTTATTGAAGATAGAAGAGGATGGGGCTCTACATCTTTTGTTAGAGATGGGGCATGCACTACAGTGATCTCCCACTCCCTTCAAAAATATATGACAGCGACCATGGACCCAATATAACAGATGTGTTCGACTACTGCGACTAATGTTAAACACTGGAAGACTTAGGTATTAAAGTAAAATTTTTGCAACACTTTTAATTTGCGCGGGGGGGGGGGGAGCATATGCCAGTTGTGGCGCACAGATAGCAATTATCGGAAAATTGAATACAACAACAAGTGCAGCGCGCACAGTCAGGTCGTTAGTCAGGTCTTAGTCAGATATGACTGAGCTACCGCATGACAGAACGGTACTACCTGCTTTCTGTCAGCGCCGAATGTTGGGCGGCGCTTACCAAACCCGACACCCCACATTGTGCCAATGGCTTCGGGCGGAAGAGCGCAACTGGGAGGGTACAGGCCTTATCCTGGTGCGAGGAAATGCAACCCAAAGACAAAATAAGTCATGGCAGGGCAGACCAGGCCGTACGCCTTGGTTGGCAGCTGGTCTAGGATCGAAGCTCCGACAGGCGGACAGTTAGAGCATTGCTTTGCTGATCCGGCAGCTTCTGCAGCTTGTCTTGTTCCAGATGTATAGGTGTTAACTTTCCTCTGGAGTGAACTAGGCAGGCCGAGAGAGGGATCATGCTGCAAGGGCAACACATGGTTTCTTTATTTTAGCCCAAGCTTTGTGCTATGGAGAGGCAATAACTCCATCCCTGGTCTTAACCGGTCTCGGAATCAAAGAGAGAGGCAACTGTTACGGGTTATAAGTCAATTGGGTGCTGATCCGCCACAGCCTGCGTGCTTCAATGGAATGCGTGATGGTTGCATCGTGTGGATGGCCTGCATGTCATACGATTCATGGGATACTGCCTGAAATAAATATGGACTTAAAATTGACGCAATGTGTCGATGTTATATATCAGTAGTTCGATAACTGAGTTCAAGTTGTTCGATTCAGAAAACTAAAGCTAGATATAACGAGCTAAAATATTGCCAATGAAGGACAGTATGTTACATAGTAGAGGTGGTTCACTTCTTGGCACCTGGGGCTGGGTAAGATATGGGATATACAAGTAACTAACAATGAGTCCACTTGGTAGGACCCTAGGGCTAGGTAAGATGTGGGATATAAAATTAATTAACAGTGACTCCACTTGGTAGGGCCCTGGGGCTGGGTAAGATGTGGGATATACAAGTAACTAACAATGACTCTACTTGGTAGGGCCCTGGGGCTAGGTAAGATATGGGATATACAACTAACTAACAATGAGTCCACTTGGTAGGACCCTGGGGCTAAGTAAGATGTGGGATATAAAATTAATTAACAGTGACTCCTCTTGGTAGGGCCCTGGGGCTGGGTAAGATGTGGGATATACAAGTAACTAACAGTGAGTCCAATTGGTAGGACCCTGGAGCTAGGTCAGATGTGGGATATACAAGAAACTAACAGTGAGTCCACTTGGTAGGACCCTGGACTAGGTAAGATATGGGATATAAAATTAACTAACAGTGAGTCCACTTGGTAGGACCCTGGGGTTAGGTAAGATGTGGGATATACAAGTAACTAACAATGAGTCCACTTGGTAGGGCCCTAGTACTAGGTACGATATGGGATATTCAAGTAACTAACAGTGAGTCCACTTGGTAGGACCCCAGGGCTGGGTAAGATATGGGATATACAAGTAACTAACAGTGAGTCCACTTGGTAGGACCCTGGAGATAGGTAAGATATGGGATATACAAGTAACTAACAGTTAGTCCACTTGGTAGGGCCCTGGTACTGGGTAAGATGTAGGACATACAAGTAACTAACAGTGAGTCCACTTGGTAGGGCCCTGGGGCTAGGTAAGATGTGGGATATACAAGTAACTAACAGTGAGTCCACTTGGTAGGGCCCTAGTACTAGGTAAGATGTGGGATAAGTAACTAACAGTGAGTCCACTTGGTAGGGCCCTAGTGTCATAATACCCCATAGTTGTGCCGCGGCGTCGCTACGCGCGCCAGGTACCCATCCACAGGTTGGTGGGTGAGCTAGAGTAACCGACAAGGGTCAAGCCAGTACAAGTGTGATGCACGCAGTTCCCGCTGGACTCGATCCCACAAGGCAAGCGCTCAGGGAGAGAATCGCCAGACGAGGCTTGGGTTTAGGACAGGACAGAGGTTGTATGAGAGAGGCTTGTATTCGTTGCTGTGCCTGAATGCCGATTGCTAATAGATCTTGTGAGAGGATGGAAGACTGTGCGGCTGTGAGTGCATTGTTTCATCGACTGGATGTGTTAGTGTATTCACATCATGTCGAAGTAGAGTGTGTTGCGCAAAGAGTGAAAATAAACTATTGAACTTCGTGTTACCGTGTGTCCAGTCAAATCATTCTGTGACTGTGTATGTCTCGCATATGTTAGGTTAAGCGAGTCAGATTCATCATTCAATATAAGAACCTGACATGTGTGAACGTCGGTAGCTCGTCCTTGTCGAATTTAAACCATTTACGTGATCATTAATAACTTGTTACGATAGGAAATGGATGTGTAAATGTCTATAGCTCGTTCTTGTTGATTTATTTCAGCCAAACGTAGAAATGTGATAGCTGTTGTCTAGTCTTAAGAAAATCATAAGTGAGCATACGTTGTGCGTCCGTGTTGGAGTAATTAAACTTAAAATTGTGATCGTATGTAACCTGTCCACGTGGAATGTTAAATATGATGTCTATGTCCTTACTAAAGTTGATTCGTTTGTAAAAGATGTATCATCATAATTACTGAACGTTTAAACATGGCTAACGTGTCTTCGTGAAAGTAGTTGTGTAGCACGTGGAAGCAGAAAGTTCAGGAAAGAAAGATACTTGTGAAAATTGTTGAATAGACGACATTACGACCAACAATAACACGTGACGACATACAAACCTACAGTAAAACTTAGTGACAAGCATACACCTCACAAACACACAGATTCTAAAATGTTTTCCTCCAAAAGTAAACAGGTTGTCGTGTGTCACCTGACACTGTTACCCGTAGAGGTCATTTGTTCGAACGGTAACGACCCTACAGTCTCTGGTCCTGTTTTTCACCATTCTCCAGTGTCTCCAGAGCACTTAAGTATTATCTTTTTCATATACTTTTGTATGCAAGTTTGGGCACGCGCTGTAAATTTAAAAATATTGGATAAATTGTTCAATTTACTAACACTTTATAACAACATTGCGTGTGTGTAAATTTATTTTCATTGAAGCATTCCATCATGTCGACTATAAATGATTTCATTGAGATGGGTTTAAAGTTGAAGTTAACGGGTGATGAGTTAACAAAATGGAGTGAAACAAAGTATTCATAACATCTCCTAGCACAGGAAAAAGCTAGGGACCGCGATGAAAGAGCGGCTGAAAGAGCTGCAAAAACTAAACAAGCAGAGATAGATGCTGAATTGAAGAAAGCAGAAATCTCAGCTCAAAGTAAACGAGAAGAGCTTGAACTCCAACTGAAAATCAAACAGCTTGAAACTGAAACAGCTGTGGAAAGAGAGTCTCGTAAATCTGAAAGACTGGAAAAAGAAAACCAGTTTAAAAAGTACCAAGGGATCGTCAGAAATTATACCTCGAGAGACTGCATAGCAGCCTTTACCCAGAACTTTGAAACATTAATGGACCATTACCAGATTCCAGAAACAGAATGGAACATAATATGCATGAAAAGTTTATCAGGGGAGCCTCTGAAAGTCATAGAGACCATCCCTAAAGACCTCAGAAAAGATTATCAGTACATAAAGTCAAAAATTATGTCACATTTCCTGTTAGATGAAGCAGGCTACAGAGAACAATTTAGTAAGTTATCTCCAAAACCTACACAAACGTTCTCTGACTACATCTCTGTAGTACAGGATATTTTCAGTAAATGGCTATCTGCAGCCAAGATTAATGAGAACTTTTAGAAACTAAAAGATCTCATCCTCAGAGATAAAATCATCTCATCACTTCCACCTCCATTTTCCAAGTTTCTGCTAGAGTGTCAGTGTGAAAGTGTAGAACAGATAGAGAAGCGAGGTTCTGGCTATTTTACAGCCAATAAGCATTGTTACGCCAGTGGATTGAATGACTTAAGTTTTGTGGCAGCTGCTACACATGACAAACCAAGATCAGATCCCTACCATAGGCAACGATCATTCAAGCCTAATACTGAGAAATACCAGCAATGTCGATTTTGCAAATTTGAACACAACCATACAGAGATGTGTGATAAGAACCCAGAATATTTAAAGTACTTGCAAAACTACGTAAATAAGCAAGACAAAGAGCGAAGAAGCTACAAACACCTAACTAAATGCTTCCTCTGTAAGGCGTATGGTCACTGGAGCCATTCTTGTTTAGGCAAACAGATGACCAAGAAAGCTAATGCAGCCATGTTCGATAGCTCTTCCACAGAAGATGAAGAGGTTTAAGATCACCCTGTGAACTCAGCACAGACTATTGACATGTTTAAAGTAGAACAATGTACCACCTGTAACCAATTTCACGAAGATGGCATTTTGACATATGGCCACTCGATACCGATCACTAACGAAGAAGCTAATTTGGTGATTGATTCCAAGGACAAGATTAACATCCACCAGGGATATGTTAATGGCAAATCAGCTACAGTCCTTCGGGACAGCGGCAGCACTCTTATCGGTGTAAAAAGACGTTTCATATTCCCTACAGACTATACAGAAAAGCACATAACATGCAGAACCTTCTCTGGAAACATTGAGAAGTATCCAATTGCATGGGCATACATTAACACCCCATTCATCACAGGAAGGGTAAAATGTGCAGCATTATCAAACCCATGTTGTGATGTTATTGTGGAAAATCTATCCGGAAGTGAATGATATGCCTCATAACACCATAACATCGAATGCCAAGTGTGTTAATGATGATGTATTACCATCTCCATCTAACTGCAGTACTGAGAATGTAATATCATTGAATGAATACAATTTAACCAATGCTGTAATATCATCACATGAATCCATTGATGTAATTCATTCACCACCATGTCATGTTACCGATAACGTTAACGCAGTGACTAGATCTGCGGCTAGAGTGCAAGATCAAATTGATCAAACTGAGGCACTACAAATACTTAGCCCAGTGTTACTTCCTTCGAAAACCATGAACGATAACTTAATAGAAGCCCAAAAGGCTGATCCATCATTGAGTAAATATTTTAATCTGATAGGCCAAAAGCCAAGGTTAACCAAACATGCAAGATGGCATTTTGCTCTTAAAGATTGTATCCTCACAAGGTACTATACCAGAGGCAACCATACCACAGAGCAAACGGTACTGCCAGTTGACTACCGTAAACAGGCCTTGCATATTGCACATGATATACCTTTTGCAGGGCATATGGCATATTCAAAAACCAGATCTAGATTGTTAACACAGTTTTATTGGCCAAAGTTCTGCAATGACACAAAACAATATTGTAGATCCTGTGAAATCTGCCAAAAACTAGTGAAAAAGGGTAAACACCCACAGGCTGAATTACAGGTTACAGATTTAGCCAGTAGACCCTTTGAGAAGATCTCAGTTGACATTGTAGGTCCTCTGAATCACGTTACATCTAGAGGTAACAAATACATAATGACGACAATTAATCTTTGTAGTCGATGGCCAGAAGCGATTCCCCTAAAGAACATAACTGCCAAGGAAGTGATGGAAGTTTTCTTCCATATATTTTCAAGAGTAGGGTTCCCTGACACTATTCTATCTGATCGTGGAAGTCAATTTATAGCGACAGCAACGCAAGCTTTCACCAAAATGCTAGGTGTTAAGCAATGCTTTAACAGCCCATATCATCCCCACTCCACTGGGATTATTGAGAAAATTAATGGGGACTTAAAGCATGTGCTACCTAAAGTCACAGAAGAACATCCCGAAGACTGGGATACCTATTTGCCTGCTATATTGTTTGCTTATCGTGAAGTTCCGCATGCCAGCACTGGTTTTTCACCATTTGAGCTTGTGTATGGTGCCAAACCACGCGGCCCATTATATATATATATATAACTCCATGTTAACTAAAACTACACCTGTAAATAGACCCATACCATCATACGAGCATGTAACATCATTGCGTGAAAGAATAATGAGATCCTGTATTAAAGCTAAAGAAGCACTTAAGAAATCTGGTGCAATCTACAGACAATACGCAAACAGAGGAAACAGGACGATAACGCTGACACCTGGACAGGACGTTCTTCTTCTTCTACCGAGCGACCGACATTTACTAACAGACTCATGGCAAGGACCGTTCAAGGTACTAAGACAGATTTCGACAGTTGACTATGAAATTACAGTCAAAGACAAACATAACATATTCCATGTCAACATGCTAAAACCATACTACAACAGAGACGAAGACCCAGACGAGACAGCAGCCAGCACCACCATAATTGACCATGAAGACGACGAAGAGACAGACGAAATACCAACACCAGCACTAGACACGACAAAGTGTTTACAAGACATTAAGATCAACCCTCAGTTACCACAAGCAGAGACTGACAGTTGCAGACAATTAATACAGGACTACAAGACCATCTTTTCTAACCAACCAGGACAGACAGACTTTGTACACCACCACATCACCTTGACATCCAGCACACCAATAAAATGCAGACCATACTCCATTCCCATACATTACACAGAACAACTACATCAAGAAATTATAGATTTAGAAAAGAATCACATCATCAGAAGCTCGCAGTCACATTTTTGCTCTCCAATAGTCCTAGTACGCAAAAAGGATAAAACAATAAGACTCTGTGTAGATTAGAGACGGTTAAATAAGATTACACAGTTGGATTTAGAACCAATGACCAACTGTGAAGAACTACTGACAGAACTGACAGACTCTAGGTGCTTTACGAAACTGGACATGACAAAAGGTTACTGGCAAATACCGGTAGACGAACAGAGCAGACATTTGACAGCATTTGCCACACCTTGGGGACTGTACGAATGGTGCAAATTACCATTCGGACTTGTAAATGCACCCGCAACATTCGTACGCATGACCAGACTATTACTGACAGACATAACGAATATCATCTCGTACATAGACGACATTTGTGTACACACAAAGACAATGACAGATCATATAACGACATTACATAAGACGTTTGACCGCATTAGACAACACGGACTGACAGTTAAACCTGCCAAAGTTGACATAGCCTACCAAGAAATCTCCTTTTTGGGATATACAATCTCTAATGGCTTTGTCACACCTGACGACAACATCGTGTCAAAGATTCTTAAACTGTCACTTCCGACTACGAAGAAACAAGTCTGAAGTGTGTTAGGACTACTGAATTACTGCAGACAGTTCATACCAGATTTCGCGGAACTGACTGAAAGTTTTACTAACATACTAAAAAAAGAACACCCAAATAAGATTGTGAACAACGAATGCCTAAAACTTGCATTTGATAAAGTATTGTCCTATTTTTCCGAGAATACTTCAAAGAATCCTATTCTCAAATTGTCAAATTTGCATATTCCTTTCAGATTGCGCACAGATGCGAGCTCCGTGGCGATTGGGGCGGTATTATTACAGGAACATGACGCCATTCTGCACCCTGTATATTACCTAAGCCGAAAGCTTAAAGCAAGAGAACGGAAATGGTCCACACCTCAAAAAGAGGCCCTAGCTCTTGTTTTTGGCATCACAAAATTGTCCAGATTCCTCCTTGGGAGGCACTTTATTGTGGAAACAGATAATAGCCCTTTGACGATTATTACATCAGGTGCTCCGACCAACCACATGATAGCTCGATGGTCTCTTGTGCTCCAAGATTATAGTTTTGACGTGCGGTTCATCCCAGGCAAGCTTAATACATTAGCCGATCTTTTGTCACGTTGTCCCGATGATACCCAATAGCCACTCATTGTCTGAGAGCAGTGTGTCAAAACACTCAGACCATTACAGCCAATAATGAATTTTTTTCAGGGAAGCTGTGAAGTATGTGATAGGGACCAGATCATAGTGTAAATAATGCTATAGTTTATAATATGATAATTGTGTTGTATAAGTGCGTAGTATGTGGTAGAAAGTGAACATTATTAATTGTAGATACGAACAGAGAACAGTGCCACAAGTGTTCATTACTTACCTCAAGTGAACAATTTAAGTTATCCGTGGTACCTGTCAACATGACGTATCCAGCGATATTTTAATCCGAGTGAGTCGTACGAGTGATTGAAACAAACTGTGACATTTAAACTACATTAAAACAGTGTAATCCAGAAGTTTTCAACGAAACATCGAACACACAGGCTTGCTAGAACTACTTCACATTCCGATTATATCTATACGGAACAAGTGTGTTATTACCAGGTCATCGAACACACCAACTAGTGAAATCAACCTGACATTCCGAGTATTATTACATCCTTACGGAACATGTGTGTGAAGAACTTTCGTTTACATCAGCTTTGCGTGTGTACTTCCGGAAAGTTAGAAATGTATGCCAAATTCTAGCAGACGATGAACAAAAATGTAAAATATTTGTGAAACACAATTTCAAAATACACGAAGTGTGTATTACGATTTTTGTAGTATTGTAATCCGAGAATCATATCTTGATCAACTTGTTCACAGTAGCGACACATATTTCGCTATTGTAAAGAAGCATCAAGCTATGACGCTGAGAAATAAATAGATAAATTAAATTTATTGTATGTGATACATGTTTAAATTATTTCCCTTTCAATTAATTGTTGTCTAAGATTACACCAAAGGGCAGTAAATCGAAATAGATGGTAATGTGTAAGGTATAAAAATAGCCGTTGTGTTGCCAGCTTGTTAACACTCCAAGAGGACATCAGCTGGGCATGGAGAAAATGGCTAAGGTTGTAGACCAACATGAAAAGTCCCTGCCAAAGTAGGTAGGACTCTATTGTTGAAATAGTCCCATTATGGGACGATTTACAGTTTAACCTGACGTCTTCGGACGTATTTGAATTTTTATTTTTATTTTGGTTGCGAGGTAGTTGCATGGAATGCTGATGCTACCGGTCTGACTGGGTCAAAAATTGCAACATACGTCATCATCCATCGAGAGGATGAAACTTGGGAGGTGTTACTGTTTGACACCACTTGAGTTAGAATACATATATCATACATTACCCATGTATTTCAATTGAATCTATGCCAATGCATTAACGACAACTAATAGGATGATTCTGACAAGGTTAAAAGATTAACCCTAAAGTTTCAGAGTGCTTACATAAAAGGTCATACCTTTTATGAAGGTGGGGTGGGCAGCATGTCATAATCCCCCATAGTTGTGCCGCGGCGTCGCTACGCGCGCCAGGTACCTATCCACAGGTTGGTGGGTGAGCTAGAGTAACCGACATGGGTCAAGCCAGTGCAAGTGTGATGCACGCAGTTCCCGCTGGACTCGATCCCACAAGGCAAGCGCTCAGGGAGAGAAACGCCAGACGAGGCTTGGGTTTAGGACCGGACAGAGGTTGTATGAGAGAGGCTTGTATTCGTTGCTGTGCCTGAATGCCGATTGCTAATATATCTTGTGAGAGGATGGAAGACTGCGCGGCTGTGGTTTGAGTCTGTGAGTGAATTGTTTCATCGACTGGATGTGTTAGTGTATTCAAATCATGTCGAAGTAGAGTGTGTTGCGTATAGAGTGTAAATAAACTATTGAAATTCGTTTTACCGTGTGTCCAGTCAAATCATTCTGTGACTGTGTATGTCTCGCATATGTTAGGTTAAGCGAACCAGATTCATCATTCAATATAAGAACCTGACACCTAGTACTAGGTAAGATGTGGGATATACAAGTAACTAACAGTGAGTCCACTTGGTAGGACCCTAGGACTAGGTAAGATATGGGATATACAAGTAACTAACAGTGAGTCCACTTGGTAGGGCCCTGGGGCTGGGAAAGATATGGGATATACAAGTAACTAACAGTGAGTCCACTTGGTAGGTCCCTGGGGCTAGGTAAGATATGGGACATACAAGTAACTAACAGTGAGTCCACTTGGTAGAATCCTGAGGCTGGCTAAGATATGGGATATACAAGTAACTAATAGTGAGTCCACTTGGTAGGGCCCTGGGGCTTGGTAAGATATGGGATATACAAGTAACTAACAGTGAGTCCACTTGGTAGGACCCTGGGGCTGGGTAAGATATGGGATATACAAGTAACTAACAGTGAGTCCACTTGGTAGGACCCTGGGGCTAGGTAAGATATGGAATATACAAGTAACTAACAGTTAGTCCACTTGGTAGGACCCTAGGGCTAGGTAAGATGTGGGATATACAAGTAACTAACAATGACTCCACTTTTTAGGACCCTGGGGCTAGGCAAGATATGGGATATACAAGTAACTAACAATGAGTCCACTTGGTAGGACCCTTGGGCTAGGTAAGATGTGGGATATAAACGTAACTAACAGTAAGTCCACTTGGTAGGACCCTGGGGCTGGGTAAGTTATGGGATATACAAGTAACTAACAGTGAGTCCACTTGGTAGGGCCCTAGTACTAGGTAAGATATGGGATATACAAGTAACTAACAATGAGTCCACTTGGTAGGGCCTTAGTACTAGGTAAGATGTGGGATATACAAGTAACTAACAGTGGGTCCACTTGGTAGGGCCCTAGTACTAGGTAAGATGTGGGATATACAAGTAACTAACAGTGAGTCCACTTGGTAGGGCCCTGGTGCTAGGTAAGATGTGGGATATACAAGTAACTAACAGTGAGTCCACTTGGTAGGGCTCTAGTACTAGGTAAGATATGGGACATACAAGTAACAAACAGTGAGTCCACTTGGTAGGGCAATGAGGCTGGATAAAATATGTGATATACAAGTAACTAACAGTGAGTCCACTTGGTAGGACCCTGGGGCTGGGTAAGATATGGGATATACAAGTAACTAACAGTGAGTCCACTTGGTAGGGCTCTGGTGCTGGGTAACATGTGGGATATACAAATAACTAACAATGAGTCCACTTAGTAGGACCCTGGTACTAGATAATATGTGGGATATACAAGTAACTAAAAGTGAGTAAACTTGGTAGGACTCTAGGCCCACTTGGTAGGGCCCTAGTACTAGGTAAGATGTGGGATATACAAGTAACTAACAGTGAGTCCACTTGGTAGGGCCCTGGTACTAGGTAAGATGTGGGATATACAACTGAGAGAGTGAAGCTAGCATGGTCGAATGAATAAGAACGCGTGTTCTTAAACATCTGGTGTTTTGATGCCGAGGTAAGCTGCTCAACCCCTTACATCGGACAGTTGTATTAAAATGTTGACCTCTCGTTCTTGACATTGAAATTAAAAATGTTTTCATATCCTTTAAAGAACATTGCTGTCAACATCAATGTCTATCATTGATAGACAGTGGTGATGTGTTTTCAGTGATGGATTGTACTAGCTTTCAAAACGGGATATCTGTCAAAGTATGGTGATGGGACGTTGAAAATTATTTCAATATTGGATTACATCCAGACTCAAGTGGAGCGGAGCATTCAGGGTGAGAGCTGTCCATCTATATGTGATGTATTGTTGCATGGCCGTATGAAGATGGGAGAAAGGATACGGCACATACAAAATTCAGAGTCCTATCCCGCACTCACAATAGAGAACACTACAAACTACATATACACATTCAATACATCTAACTGACATAGTTTTCAGCAATAAATATTTTATTAATTGTTGGAGGAAACTGTTGTCAGGGTATGTTATGAAGGAATAAGAGAGAGAGAGAGAGAGAGAGAGAGAGAGAGAGAGAGAGAGAGAGAGAGAGAGAGAGAGAGATAGTGAGTAGAAGACAGAACGGAGAAGTGTAGACAAAAGTCTGTCAATAATTCCAAAGTATAAGGATCTTAAAGGTGTGCTTGTTGATTCCACTTCCCTCCCGGGACGACAAGCGACATTAAATGGTGGAGCAGCGTGATACCTGCATAGTGGTACATGCATAGCGGGGTACCTGCATATTGGCAAGGGCATAGCAGGGTAACTGCCTAGCAGGGTAACTGCCTAGCAGGGTAACTGCCTAGCAGGGTACATGTATAGCAGGGTATATGCATAATTGGTAACATACCTACATATTGGGATATACATATACGTATACATATTGATGACTTTTAATGGAAGCATGTCCATGGGATATATGGTGCCATTACATTTATTTTAGAGACATTACATTAATGTTGGGGGCATTACAGTGAGAAAGATCCAGACAGGATGAATGGGGAAAGGTGGTAAAACATATTACATACCTGGTCACACTTTACACGTCTACATAAGTCTTTATCCTAAATCTCCTCTTGTGGTTTAGAGAGTAGTTGTGGTGTACTGTGCTGTGTCATAGATAATATCTATATTGACATAGATAATCTTATATATAAATTAGGATCGTGTGTCTGTATGTATGTATGTATGTATGTATGTATGTATCTATGTATGTCCTTTATACGTTCGCGAACGGCCCATCCGATTGAGATGAAATTTTCTACACGCCTTCCTTTCATTCCAGCGCTGCAAACTGTCGTATTTTTTTTCTTCTTCCTCCTCCTCCCTCCTCCCATTCCCAAAATACGTACGTAAATATATGATGATGATGATGAAAGAATCCCCGAACCAAAACGCTAGGGAAAGGGAAGAAAATGACGTGACTACACAGAATCGTCACACGGCAATCATCATCATCATCAAGTTCCGTGCCGGCTGGCGTAGGCGTTCAACTCTGCTGCTGATATATATGCCTCCATGCCACGGCAATATCAATAACAATTCATCTTTTTATGTGTAAGGAAGTTATCTACACGCTCCTCCTCCCTCCTACCTCCACCCTCCTCCTCTTCCTCCTCCCTCTACCTCCTCCCCCTCCCTCCTCCTTCTCCCCCTCCCTTCTCCCTCCTCCTCCCTCTCCTCCTCCCTTCTCCTCCTCCCTTCTCCTCCTCCCTCCTCCTCCTCCTCCCTCCTCCCTTTTCCTCCCTCTACCTCCTCCCTCCTCCTCCTTCCTCCACATCTCTCTTCCTCCTCCTCCCTCCTCATCATTCCTCCTCCTCCTCCTCCCCCTCCTCCTTCTACCTCTTCCTCCCTCCTCCTTCTCACTCCACCTCCTCCCTCCTCCTCCTCTCTCCTCCTCCCTCCTCCTCCCTCTCCCTCCTCCCTCCTCCTCCTCCGCCACCTGCGTTCTCTTCCTCCCTTCTCCCTCCTCCTCCTTCTCCCTCCTCCCCCTCCCTCCTCCCCCTCCTCCTCCCTCCTCCTCCCTCCTCATCCCTCTTCCTCCTCCTCCTCCCTCCTCCTTCTCCCCTTTCCCCCTCCTTCTCTTAATCCCTCCTCCTCCCTCCTATTCCTCCCTACTCCTCCTCCTCCCTCCTCCTCTCTCCGCCTATCTCTTCCTCCCTCCTCCTCCCTCCTCCATTCTCTTCCTCCTCCCTCCTCCTCCCTCTTCCCCCTCCTCCCTCCTCCTACCTCCTCGCCCTCCTCTTCCTTCCTCCTTCGCCCTCCTCCTCCCTTCTCCTCCCTTCTCCTCCTCCCCCTCCTACCCCTCCCTCCTCCCCCTCATCCCTCCTCCTCCCTCCTCCTTCTTCCTCTCTCCTCCTCCCCCTCCTCCCCCTCCTCCTTCCTCCTCCTCCCTCTCCTCCTCATCTCTCCTCCTCCATTCTCCTCCTCCCTCCTCCTCCTCCCTCTACCTCCTCCCTCCTCCTCCCTTCACATTCCTCCTCATCCCTCCTCCTCCTCTCTCCTCCTCCTCTCTCCTCCTCCCTCCTCCTCCTCCCTCCTCCTCCCTCTACCTCCTCCCTCCTCCTCCCTTCACATTCCTCCTCCTCCCTCTTCCTCCTCCTCCCCCTCATCCTCTTCCCTCCTTCTCCTCCCTCCTCCTTCTCCCTCTTCCTCCTCCCTCTTCCTCCCTCTTCCTTCTCCCTCCGCCTCCTCCCTCCTCCCACTCTCTCCTCCTCCTCCCTCCTCCTCCCTTTCCCTCCTCCTCCCTCTCCTCCTCCTCCCTCCTCCTCCTGCGTTCTCCTCCTCCCTCCTTCTCCCTCTTCCTCCTCTCTCCTCCTTCTCCTCCCTCCTCCTTCTCCCTCTTCCTCCTCCCTCTTCCTCCCTCTTCCTGCTCCCTCCGCCTCCTCCCTCCTCTTACTCTCTCCTCCTCCTCCCTCCTCCTCCCTCTCCCTCCTCCTCCCTCTCCTCCTCCTCCTGCGTTCTCCTCCTCCCTCCTTCTCCCTCTTCCTCCTCCCTCCTCCTCCACCCTACTCCTCCCTCCTCTTCCTAATCCCTCCTCCTCCCTCCTATTCCTCCCTATACCTCCTGTCTCCTCCTCCCTCCTCTTCCCTCCTCCACCTCCCTCTTCCTCCTCCCTCCTCCATTTACCCAAGACAGACAGACAGACAGATAGTCGGGAACGGGATCTTATATGACTACTTATATGATTTAAATGAGATGCTCTCCACCATGGGCTGGGCCGGGTCAGACAGACAGACAGACAGATAGATAGACAGACAGACAGACAGACAGTCGGGAACGGGAACTTATATGACTACTTATATGAATTAAATGAGATGCTCCCCACCAGGAGTTGGGCGATGCCGGGCCGGGTCAGACAGACAGACAGATAGATAGTCGGGAACGGGAACTTATATGACTACTTATATGAATTAAATGAGATGCTCCCCATCAGGGTCTGGGCGAAGCCGGGCCGGGTCAGACAGACAGACAGACAGACAGATTGTCGGTAACGGGAACGAGAACTTATATGACTACTTATATGAATTAAATGAGATGCTCCCCACCAGGGTCTGGGCGAAGCCGGGCCGGGTCAGCTAGTAATATATATAATATATATTTAATTTAGATAGTTAGTAAGTACTTACTGCCTTGAAGTGTCTTTGCTCAACCTGCTGACTCATCTTCTTTAACTATGGTCACTCCTAAATTAACTACAGCAGAACTAAGGGCAAACGGGGAGGAAATTGGATTATCTGGTTCGGCACTTACCGATTACGTACAAGAAAGGGAGAGGGAACTTCGGCAAGCAGAAAGGGAAGATCGAAAGGCCGAGTTGGAATTGAAAAAAAAAATGGTGTTGGAGAACAAGAGATTGGAAACGGAACAGAACAACAAGAAGTTGGACGTGGAAGTGGCCAACAAGAACAGAGACCATGAATACCGCATGCGAGAATTATAACTCAAAACACAAACTAAGGGAGATATAGGTGGAGCGGAAGGCGGATCATCTTCGCATGGTTCAACCAACATGAGTGGACCTGACTACCATGCAATGAAGTTTCCCTTAGCTGTTTATGGGGAGTCTAAAGAACGATTTGTCCAATACGCGAATCGCTTTGAAGCCATGTCAGTCGCTATGGGGCTGGATAGAAGCAGATGGGCTCTTAAATTATCCCAGGGGTTACGAGGTTCGGGTTACGAGGTCTACACACGCCTACCACCAGGACATGAAAATAACTACGAAGAATTAAAAGCCGCTTTGTTTAAGCATTATGAGATCACAGCACAAACGTATCGGAAGAAGTTTCGATCGGCAAGCAGAGAGCCGCGAGAGCTATTCGCCGACTACAGTTTACGGTTGAAATCATATCTTCAAAAATGGATAGATTTGGCAGAGTTCAAGCGGGACTATGAGAGTCTGGAAGAGCTGATGGTAGTAGACCAGATGCGCCAGCAAATGTCAGAACCACTGAAGACATTTTTAGGAGAACAAGGGGCGGAACTGCTTGATGTTGTGAATAAGCTGGCGGAAAGATTCGTAGAAGTCCATGTTGAAGCTAAAGAAACCAATATACCAACCACAAAAGGTCAGGAGAAACAAGACCGAAAGAAATCTAAAAACTGGGAAGGAGAAAAAGTGGAACCTTATATGAAGACGTCAATGGAGTGTTCAGAGAAGGTAAAGGAAGGAAACAAGAGCACCTCGAATTCTCCAGCAACCCCACAGTGGTCTGAGAAGTGGTGTTCGATATGCAAGTCGCCATCTCACAACACAAAAGACTGCCGATCGAAACCGAAAAGTTCTCACTTCGCGGCCTGCCAAGTGACTCCTAAGAAAGTGATCACAGACAAGGCTGAGGTCGGCGAAGAAACTTTGAACAAAGAGAGCACACGGAAAGCTTGGAAGGGAAAATGGTGCACACACTGCAGGTCGAAAGCACATAATACTGCAGAATGCAGAGGCAAGGCAAATGATGCCAACTTCGCAACACGCCTTGGGGAACCAATCGAGGATTTCAAGGAAAGGGTCGAGAAGGTGGAAGACACTCCAGACCAAGGGAGACCCCCGGTGGTGGAGTTGATTGAATTGAATGGCCACCAAGTCAAATGTTTATACGATACTGGCCTGGATGGGGAAGCTGTGATTTCTGCGGATCTGGTATACCCAGAACAACTCACAGGGGAGACCATTGAGATACAGCCTGCGACAAAGAGTGCTGTGGCCATGAAGTTACCCATTGCTCAGGTGGAGATTCGGTCAAGATACGTCAACGGCACAATCAAGGCCGCTGTATTGACTGATCCCATATTTCCCGTCATCCTCGGTTGTCGATATGTCTTTTTGGGAATTCCCAAGGAACCAATCCACATGGGAGCTATGCAGACACGCTCTCAGAAGGAAACGGATCAGGCGGAGACAAGGGTCTCAAACCCAATGCCAGGGGAGTTACGAACTGCCCAGAGTGAGGGTGTTACTTTGCGTCCTTGCTACAAAAAGCTGCAGAAAAGTGCTGTTCCACCCAAACGGGGACAGTACTACATGAAGAATCTACTACTCCACCGGAGAGCCGGAAGGGGAGACAGCTTACACGGTCAATTGGTAGTCCCGAAAGCCTACCGTTCCCAAATTCTTCAGATGGGGCATACCATTTCGTTCAGCGGACACATGGGTATGGCCGCCACCATGCAGCGAATTTCCGGCCACTATTATTGGCCAGGATTGACTGGAGATGTGCGTCGGTATGTAAAATCATGCCCGGAGTGCCAGAGGGTGGAAACGAAACACTGGACAGCGCCGGTGGTGTAGGGTGAAATGACCATTATGAACTCTCCTTTCGAGAGGGTAGCCATCGACATCGTGTTTCCTCTTCCTAGGACTAAGATATATCCTCACAATGGTGGATTGCTGTTCAATGTGGAGTGAAGCCATACAATTGCCAAAAATTGACTCGAAACGAGTGGCTGGTGCATTGATCGAGGCTTTTACAAGATTAGGCTTCCCTAATCAGATTCTGACGGATAATGGGTCACAGTTTTATGGGAAACTCATGGAGGAGGTTTTTGGGGTGTTTCACTCCAACCATATACATACCAGTCCTTACCACCCTCAAGCTAATGGACAAGTAGAGCGTTTCAACGGCACGTTGATGACAATGCTCAGGAAACTGGCCCAGGAAAAACCTGATAGGTGGGATGAATACATCCCGGCAGCCCTTTTTGTCCACTTGGTAGGACCCTGGTGCTAGGTAAGATGTGGGATATACAAGTAACTAACAGTGAATCCACTTGGTAGGGCCCTAGTACTAGGTAAGATGTGGGATATACAAGTAACTAACAGTGAGGCCACTTGGTAGGGCTCTGGTGCTGGGTAACATGTGGGATATACAAGTAACTAACAGTGAGTCCACTTAGTAGGACCCTGGTGCTAGATAATATGTGGGATATACAAGTAACTAACAGTGAGTCCACTTGGTAGGACCCTGGAGCAGGGTAAGATATGGGATACCACTTGTTAGGGCCCTATTACTAGGTAAGATGTGGGATATACAAGTAACTAACAGTGAGTCCACTTGGTAGGGCCCTGGTACTAGGTAAGATGTGGGATATAGTTAGTTAGTTAGTTAGTCGACAGATCATCCTCATTACACATCGAACCATTCAGTCCATAAGTGCTCGGATCCCCTCCTCAGCAAATCCCGCAGCGTGTAGCGGCTAACGACGCCAGTTTTGTGTTGGTTTATCAATCTTCTTTGGCTTCCTGCGTAGTGTTCTTGTTTGGCCACACCTCTTTTAATTTGCTGCTCTCGCAGTCTGGCCATTGTTGTAGATTCACAGTCATCACTTGGTTCTCGCAAAAGTTTTACTTCTCGTAGAGCATTCAGAATATCGACCTGGTCCATGGCGCGTCCGCCCTCCACAGTAGCCTCACCTGCGAGCTTGTCAGCACGCTCATTTCCTTGTACTCCCGCATGCCCTGGCACGAAGATGAAACTAATCTTTGCCAGTCGAGACCGCTCCAGAGGCAGCAACCATATGTGGGATATACAAGTAACTAACAGTGAGTCCACTTGGTAGGGCCCTAGGGCTAGGTAAGATGTGGGATATACAAGTAACTAACAATGACTCCACTTGGTAGGGCCCTGGGGCTAGGTAAGATATGGGATATACAAGTAACTAACAATGAGTCCACTTGGTAGGACCCTGGGGCTAGGTAAGATGTGGGATATAAAAGTAACTAACAGTGACTCTACTTGGTAGGGATCTGGGGCTAGGTAAGATGTGGGATATATAAGAAACTAACAGTGAGTCCACTTGGTAGGACCCTGGAGCTAGGTAAGATGTGGGATATACAAGTAACTAACAGTGAGTCCACTTGGTAGGACCCTGGACTAGGTAAGATATGGGATATACAAGTAACTAACAGTGAGTCCACTTGGTAGGACACTGGGGCTAGGTAAGATGTGGGATATACAAGTAACTAACAATGAGTCCACTTGGTAGGGCCCTAGTACTAGATACGATATGGGATATACAAGTAACTAACAGTTAGTCCACTTGGTAGGACCCTAGAGATAGGTAAGATATGGGATATACAAGTAACTAAAAGTGAGTCCACTTGGTAGGACCCTGGATTGGGTAAGATATGGGATATACAAGTAAATAACAGTGAGTCCACTTGGTAGGACCCTGGGGCTGGGTAAGATATGGGATATACAAATAACTAACAGTGAGTCCACTTGGTAGGACCCTGGGGCTAGGTAAGATGTGGGATATACAAGTAACTAACAATGAGTCCACTTGGTAGGGCCCTAGTACTAGATACGATATGGGATATACAAGTAACTAACAGTTAGTACACTTGGTAGGACCCTAGAGATAGGTAAGATATGGGATATACAAGTAACTAACAGTGAGTCCACTTGGTAGGACCCTGGACTGGGTAAGATATGGGATCTACAAGTAACTAACAGTGAGTCCACTTGGTAGGACCCTGGGGCTGGGTAAGATATGTAATATACAAGTAACTAACAGTGAGTCAACTTGGGAGGGCCCTAGTACAAGGTAAGATATGGGATATACAAGTAACTAACAGTGAGTCCACTTGGTAGGAACCTGGGCTGGGTAAGATATGGGATATACAAGTAACTAACAGTGAGTCCACTTGGTAGGACCCTGGGGCTGGGTAAGATATGGGATATACAAGTAACTAACAGTGAGTCCACTTGGTAGGGCTCTGGTTCTGGGTAACATGTGGGATATACAAGTAACTAACAGTGAGTCCACTTAGTAGGACCCTGGTACTAGGTAATATGTGGGATATAGAAGAAACTAACAATGAGTCCACTTGGTAGGACCCTGGGGCTAGGTAAGATGTGGGATATAAAAGTAACTAACAGTGACTCCACTTGGTAGGGATCTGGGGCTAGGTAAGATGTGGGATATACAAGAAACTAACAGTGAATCCACTTGGTAGGACCCTGGAGCTAGGTAAGATTTGGGATATACAAGTAACAAACAGTGAGTCCACTTGGTAGGACCCTGGACTAGGTAAGATATGGGATATACAAGTAACTAACAGTGAGTCCACTTGGTAGGACCCTGGAGATAGATAAGATATGGGATATACGAGTAACTAACAGTGAGTCCAATTGGTAGGGCCCTAGGGCTAGGTAAGATATGGGATATACAAATAACTAACAGTGAGTCCACTTGGTAGGAACCTGGGCTGGGTAAGATATGGGATATACAAGTAACTAACAGTGAGTCCACTTGGTAGGAACCTGGGCTGGGTAAGATATGGGATATACAAGTAACTAACAGTGAGTCCACTTGGTAGGACCCTGGGCCTGGGAAAGATATGGGATATACAAGTAACTAACAGTGAGTCCACTTGGTAGGGCTCTGGTGCTGGGTACTACGTGGGATATACAAGTAACTAACAGTGAGTCTACTTAGTAGGACCCTGGTACTAGGTAATATGTGGGATATAGAAGAAACTAACAATGAGTCCACTTGGTAGGACCCTGGGGCTAGGTAAGATGTGGGATATAAAAGTAACTAACAGTGACTCCACTTGGTAGGGATCTGGGGCTAGGTAAGATGTGGGATATACAAGAAACTAACAGTGCATCCACTTGGTAGGACCCTGGAGCTAGGTAAGATTTAGGATATACAAGTAACTAACAGTGAGTCCACTTGGTAGGACCCTGGACTAGGTAAGATATGGGATACACAAATAACTAACAGTGAGTCCACTTGGTAGGACCCTGGAGATAGGTAAGATATGGGATATACAAGTAACTAACAGTGAGTCCAATTGGTAGGGCCCTAGGGCTAGGTAAGATATGGGATATACAAATAACTAACAGTGAATCCACTTGGTAGGACCCTGGGCTGGGTAAGATATGGGATATACAAGTAACTAACAGTGAGTCCACTTGGTAGGGCCCTAGTACTAGGTAAGGTGTGGGACATACAAGTAACAAACAGTGAGTCCACTTGGTAGGGCCATGGGGCTGGGTAAAATATGGGATATACAAGTAACTAACAGTGAGTCCACTTGGTAGGACCCTGGGCTGGGTAAGATATGGGATATACAAGTAACTAACAGTGAGTCCACTTGGTAGGACCCTGGGGCTGGGTAAGATATGGAATATACAAGTAACTAACAATGAGTCCACTTGGTAGGGCTCTGGTGCTGGGTAACATGTGGGATATACAAGTAACTAACCGTGAGTCCACTTAGTAGGAAGCTGGTACTAGGTAATATGTGGGATATACAAGTAACTAACAGTGAGTCCACTTAGTAGGACCCTGTACTAGGTAAGATCTGGGATATACAAGTAACTAACAGTGAGTCCACTTGGTAGGACCCTGGGGCTAGGTAAGATGTGGGATATACAATTAACTAACAATGAGTCCACTTGGTAGGGCCCTAGTACTAGGTACGATATGGGATATACAAGTAACTAACAGTGAGTCCACTTGGTAGGACCCTGGGGCTGGGTAGTATATGGGATATACAAGTAACTAACAGTTAGTCCACTTGGTAGGACCCTGGAGATAGGTAAGATATGGGATATACAAGTAACTAACAATGAGTCCAATTGGTACGGCCCTAGGGCTAGGTAAGATGTGGGATATACAAGAAACTAACAGTGAATCCACTTGGTAGGTCCCTGGAGCTAGGTAAGATGTGGGATATACAAGTAACTAACAGTGAGTCCACATGGTAGGACCCTGGACTAGGTAAGATATGGAATATACAAGTAACTAACAGTGAGTCCAATTGGTAGGGCCCTGTGGCTAGGTTTGATATGGGATATACAAATAAGTAACAGTGAGTCCACTTGGTAGGACCCTGGGCTGGGTAAGATATGGGATATACAAGTAACTAACAGTGAGTCCACTTGGTAGGACCCTGGAGCTGGGTAAGATATGGGATATACAAGTAACTAACAGTGAGTCAACTTGGGAGGGCCCTAGTACTAGGTAAGTTATGGGATATACAAGCAACTAACCGTGAGTCCACTTGGTAGGGTTCTAGTACTAGGTAAGATGTGGGATATACAAGTTACTAACAGTGAGTCCACTTGGTAGGGCCCTGGTGCTAGGTAAGATGTGGGATATACAAGTAACTTACAGTGAGTCCACTTGGTAGGGCCCTAGTACTAGGTAAGATGTGGGACATACAAGTAACAAATATTGAGTCCACTTGGTAGGGCCCTAGTACTAGGTAAGATGTGGGACATACAAGTAACAAACAGTGAGTCCACTTGGTAGGGCCAATGGGCTGGGTAAAATATGGGATATACAAGTAACTAACAGTGAGTCCACTTGGTAGGAACCTGGGCTGGGTAAGATATGGGATATACAAGTAACTAACAGTGAGTCCACTTGGTAGGGCTCTGGTTCTGGGTAACATGTGGGATATACAAGTAACTAACAGTGAGTCCACTTAGTAGGACCCTGGTACTAGGTAATATGTGGGATATAGAAGAAACTAACAATGAGTCCACTTGGTAGGACCCTGGGGCTAGGTAAGATGTGCGATATAAAAGTAACTAACAGTGACTCTACTTGGTAGGGATCTGGGGCTAGGTAAGATGTGGGATATACAAGAAACTAACAGTGAATCCACTTGGTAGGACCCTGGAGCTAGGTAAGATTTGGAATATACAAGTAACTAACAGTGAGTCCACTTGGTGGGACCCTGGACTAGGTAAGATATGGGATATACAAGTAACTAACAGTGAGTCCACTTGGTAGGACCCTGGAGATATGTAAGATATGGGATATACAAGTAACTAACAGTGAGTCCAATTGGTAGGGCCCTAGGGCTAGGTAAGATATGGGATATACAAATAACTAACAGTGAGTCCACTTGGTAGGACCCTGGGCTGGGTAAGATATGGGATATACAAGTAACTAACAGTGAGTCCACTTGGTAGGGCCCTAGTACTAGGTAAGATGTGGGACATACAAGTAACAAACAGTGAGTCCACTTGGTAGGGCCAATGGACTGGGTAAAATATGGGATATACAAGTAACTAACAGTGAGTCCACTTGGTAGGAACCTGGGCCGGGTAAGATATGGGATATACAAGTAACTAACAGTGAGTCCACTTGGTAGGGCTCTGGTGCTGGTTAACATATGGGATATACAAGTAACTAACAGTGAGTCCACTTAGTAGGACCCTGGTACTAGGTAATATGTGGGATATAGAAGAAACTAACAATGAGTCCACTTGGTAGGACCCTGGGGCTAGGTAAGATGTGGGATATAAAAGTAACTAACAGTGACTCCACTTGGTAGGGATCTGGGGCTAGGTAAGATGTGGGATATACAAGAAACTAACAGTGCATCAACTTGGTAGGACCCTGGAGCTAGGTAAGATTTAGGATATACAAGTAACTAACAGTGAGTCCACTTGGTAGGACCCTGGACTAGGTAAGATATGGGATATACAAGTAACTAACAGTGAGTCCACTTGGTAGGACCCTGGAGATAGGTAAGATATGGGATATACAAGTAACTAACAGTGAGTCCAATTGGTAGGGCCCTAGGGCTAGGTAAGATATGGGATATACAAATAACTAACAGTGAATCCACTTGGTAGGACCCTGGGCTGGGTAAGATATGGGATATACAAGTAACTAACAGTGAGTCCACTTGGTAGGGCCCTAGTACTAGGTAAGATGTGGGACATACAAGTAACAAACAGTGAGTCCACTTGGTAGGGCCAATGGGCTGGGTAAAATATGGGATATACAAGTAACTAACAGTGAGTCCACTTGGTAGGAACCTGGGCTGGGTAAGATGTGGGATATAACAGTAACTAACAGTGACTCCACTTGGTAGGGATCTGAGGCTAGGTAAGATGTGGGATATACAAGAAACTAACAGTGAATCCACTTGGTAGGACCCTGGAGCTAGGTAAGATTTGGGATATACAAGTAACTAACAGTGAGTCCACTTGGTAGGACCCTGGACTAGGTAAGATATGGGATATACAAGTAACTAACAGTGAGTCCACTTGGTAGGACCCTGGAAAAAGGTAAGATATGGGATATACAAGTAACTAACAGTGAGTCCACTTGGTAGGACCCTGGACTGGGTAAGATATGGGATCTACAAGTAACTAACAGTGAGTCCACTTGGTAGGACCCTGGGGCTGGGTAAGATATGTAATATACAAGTAACTAACAGTGAGTCAACTTGGGAGGGCCCTAGTACAAGGTAAGATATGGGATATACAAGTAACTAACAGTGAGTCCACTTGGTAGGAACCTGGGCTGGGTAAGATATGGGATATACAAGTAACTAACAGTGAGTCCACTTGGTAGGACCCTGGGGCTGGGTAAGATATGGGATATACAAGTAACTAACAGTGAGTCCACTTGGTAGGGCTCTGGTTCTGGGTAACATGTGGGATATACAAGTAACTAACAGTGAGTCCACTTAGTAGGACCCTGGTACTAGGTAATATGTGGGATATAGAAGAAACTAACAATGAGTCCACTTGGTAGGACCCTGGGGCTAGGTAAGATGTGGGATATAAAAGTAACTAACAGTGACTCCACTTGGTAGGGATCTGGGGCTAGGTAAGATGTGGGATATACAAGAAACTAACAGTGAATCCACTTGGTAGGACCCTGGAGCTAGGTAAGATTTGGGATATACAAGTAACTAACAGTGAGTCCACTTGATAGGACCCTGGACTAGGTAAGATATGGGATATACAAGTAACTAACAGTGAGTCCACTTGGTAGGACCCTGGAGATAGATAAGATATGGGATATACGAGTAACTAACAGTGAGTCCAATTGGTAGGGCCCTAGGGCTAGGTAAGATATGGGATATACAAATAACTAACAGTGAGTCCACTTGGTAGGAACCTGGGCTGGGTAAGATATGGGATATACAAGTAACTAACAGTGAGTCCACTTGGTAGGAACCTGGGCTGGGTAAGATATGGGATATACAAGTAACTAACAGTGAGTCCACTTGGTAGGACCCTGGGCCTGGGTAAGATATGGGATATACAAGTAACTAACAGTGAGTCCACTTGGTAGGGCTCTGGTGCTGGGTACTACGTGGGATATACAAGTAACTAACAGTGAGTCTACTTAGTAGGACCCTGGTACTAGGTAATATGTGGGATATAGAAGAAACTAACAATGAGTCCACTTGGTAGGACCCTGGGGCTAGGTAAGATGTGGGATATAAAAGTAACTAACAGTGACTCCACTTGGTAGGGATCTGGGGCTAGGTAAGATGTGGGATATACAAGAAACTAACAGTGCATCCACTTGGTAGGACCCTGGAGCTAGGTAAGATTTAGGATATACAAGTAACTAACAGTGAGTCCACTTGGTAGGACCCTGGACTAGGTAAGATATGGGATACACAAATAACTAAAAGTGAGTCCACTTGGTAGGACCCTGGAGATAGGTAAGATATGGGATATACAAGTAACTAACAGTGAGTCCAATTGGTAGGGCCCTAGGGCTAGGTAAGATATGGGATATACAAATAACTAACAGTGAATCCACTTGGTAGGACCCTGGGCTGGGTAAGATATGGGATATACAAGTAACTAACAGTGAGTCCACTTGGTAGGGCCCTAGTACTAGGTAAGGTGTGGGACATACAAGTAACAAACAGTGAGTCCACTTGGTAGGGCCATGGGGCTGGGTAAAATATGGGATATACAAGTAACTAACAGTGAGTCCACTTGGTAGGACCCTGGGCTGGGTAAGATATGGGATATACAAGTAACTAACAGTGAGTCCACTTGGTAGGACCCTGGGGCTGGGTAAGATATGGAATATACAAGTAACTAACAATGAGTCCACTTGGTAGGGCTCTGGTGCTGGGTAACATGTGGGATATACAAGTAACTAACCGTGAGTCCACTTAGTAGGAAGCTGGTACTAGGTAATATGTGGGATATACAAGTAACTAACAGTGAGTCCACTTAGTAGGACCCTGTACTAGGTAAGATCTGGGATATACAAGTAACTAACAGTGAGTCCACTTGGTAGGACCCTGGGGCTAGGTAAGATGTGGGATATACAATTAACTAACAATGAGTCCACTTGGTAGGGCCCTAGTACTAGGTACGATATGGGATATACAAGTAACTAACAGTGAGTCCACTTGGTAGGACCCTGGGGCTGGGTAGTATATGGGATATACAAGTAACTAACAGTTAGTCCACTTGGTAGGACCCTGGAGATAGGTAAGATATGGGATATACAAGTAACTAACAATGAGTCCAATTGGTACGGCCCTAGGGCTAGGTAAGATGTGGGATATACAAGAAACTAACAGTGAATCCACTTGGTAGGTCCCTGGAGCTAGGTAAGATGTGGGATATACAAGTAACTAACAGTGAGTCCACATGGTAGGACCCTGGACTAGGTAAGATATGGAATATACAAGTAACTAACAGTGAGTCCAATTGGTAGGGCCCTGTGGCTAGGTTTGATATGGGATATACAAATAAGTAACAGTGAGTCCACTTGGTAGGACCCTGGGCTGGGTAAGATATGGGATATACAAGTAACTAACAGTGAGTCCACTTGGTAGGACCCTGGAGCTGGGTAAGATATGGGATATACAAGTAACTAACAGTGAGTCAACTTGGGAGGGCCCTAGTACTAGGTAAGTTATGGGATATACAAGCAACTAATCGTGAGTCCACTTGGTAGGGTTCTAGTACTAGGTAAGATGTGGGATATACAAGTTACTAACAGTGAGTCCACTTGGTAGGGCCCTGGTGCTAGGTAAGATGTGGGATATACAAGTAACTTACAGTGAGTCCACTTGGTAGGGCCCTAGTACTAGGTAAGATGTGGGACATACAAGTAACAAACATTGAGTCCACTTGGTAGGGCCCTAGTACTAGGTAAGATGTGGGACATACAAGTAACAAACAGTGAGTCCACTTGGTAGGGCCAATGGGCTGGGTAAAATATGGGATATACAAGTAACTAACAGTGAGTCCACTTGGTAGGAACCTGGGCTGGGTAAGATATGGGATATACAAGTAACTAACAGTGAGTCCACTTGGTAGGGCTCTGGTTCTGGGTAACATGTGGGATATACAAGTAACTAACAGTGAGTCCACTTAGTAGGACCCTGGTACTAGGTAATATGTGGGATATAGAAGAAACTAACAATGAGTCCACTTGGTAGGACCCTGGGGCTAGGTAAGATGTGCGATATAAAAGTAACTAACAGTGACTCTACTTGGTAGGGATCTGGGGCTAGGTAAGATGTGGGATATACAAGAAACTAACAGTGAATCCACTTGGTAGGACCCTGGAGCTAGGTAAGATTTGGGATATACAAGTAACTAACAGTGAGTCCACTTGGTAGGACCCTGGACTAGGTAAGATATGGGATATACAAGTAACTAACAGTGAGTCCACTTGGTAGGACCCTGGAGATATGTAAGATATGGGATATACAAGTAACTAACAGTGAGTCCAATTGGTAGGGCCCTAGGGCTAGGTAAGATATGGGATATACAAATAACTAACAGTGAGTCCACTTGGTAGGACCCTGGGCTGGGTAAGATATGGGATATACAAGTAACTAACAGTGAGTCCACTTGGTAGGGCCCTAGTACTAGGTAAGATGTGGGACATACAAGTAACAAACAGTGAGTCCACTTGGTAGGGCCAATGGACTGGGTAAAATATGGGATATACAAGTAACTAACAGTGAGTCCACTTGGTAGGAACCTGGGCCGGGTAAGATATGGGATATACAAGTAACTAACAGTGAGTCCACTTGGTAGGACTCTGGTGCTGGTTAACATATGGGATATACAAGTAACTAACAGTGAGTCCACTTAGTAGGACCCTGGTACTAGGTAATATGTGGGATATAGAAGAAACTAACAATGATTCCACTTGGTAGGACCCTGGGGCTAGGTAAGATGTGGGATATAAAAGTAACTAACAGTGACTCCACTTGGTAGGGATCTGGGGCTAGGTAAGATGTGGGATATACAAGAAACTAACAGTGCATCAACTTGGTAGGACCCTGGAGCTAGGTAAGATTTAGGATATACAAGTAACTAACAGTGAGTCCACTTGGTAGGACCCTGGACTAGGTAAGATATGGGATATACAAGTAACTAACAGTGAGTCCACTTGGTAGGACCCTGGAGATAGGTAAGATATGGGATATACAAGTAACTAACAGTGAGTCCAATTGGTAGGGCCCTAGGGCTAGGTAAGATATGGGATATACAAATAACTAACAGTGAATCCACTTGGTAGGACCCTGGGCTGGGTAAGATATGGGATATACAAGTAACTAACAGTGAGTTCACTTGGTAGGGCCCTAGTACTAGGTAAGATGTGGGACATACAAGTAACAAACAGTGAGTCCACTTGGTAGGGCCAATGGGCTGGGTAAAATATGGGATATACAAGTAACTAACAGTGAGTCCACTTGGTAGGAACCTGGGCTGGGTAAGATGTGGGATATAACAGTAACTAACAGTGACTCCACTTGGTAGGGATCTGAGGCTAGGTAAGATGTGGGATATACAAGAAACTAACAGTGAATCCACTTGGTAGGACCCTGGAGCTAGGTAAGATTTGGGATATACAAGTAACTAACAGTGAGTCCACTTGGTAGGACCCTGGACTAGGTAAGATATGGGATATACAAGTAACTAACAGTGAGTCCACTTGGTAGGACCCTGGAAAAAGGTAAGATATGGGATATACAAGTAACTAACAGTGAGACCACTTGATAGGACCCTGGGGCTGGGTAAGATATGGGATATACAAGTAACTAACAGTGAGTCCACTTGGTAGGGCCCTAGTACTAGGAAAGATATGGGATATACAAGTAACTAACAGTGAGTCCACTTGGTAGGGCCCTAGTACTAGGTAAAATGTGGGATATACAAGTAACTAACAGTGAGTCCACTTGGTAGGGCCCTGGTGCTAGGTAAGATGTGGGATATACAAGTAACTAACAGTGAGTCCACTTGGTAGGGCCCTAGTACTAGGTATGGTGTGGGACATACAAGTAACAAACAGTGAGTCCACTTGGTAGGGCCCTACTACTAGGTAAGATATGGGACATACAAGTAACAAACAGTGAGTCCACTTGGTAGGGCCATGGGGCTGGGTAAAATATGGGATATACAAGTAACTAACAGTGAGTCCACTTGGTAGGACCCTGGGCTGGGTAAGATCTGGGATATACAAGTAACTAACAGTGAGTCCATATGGTAGGACCCTGGGGCTATGTAAGATATGGAATATACAAGTAACTAACAGTGAGTCCACTTGGTAGGGCTCTGGTGCTGGGTAACATGTGGGATATACAAGTAACTAACAGTGAGTCCACTTAGTAGGAACCTGGTACTAGGTAATATGTGGGATATACAAGTAACTAACAGTGAGTCCACTTAGTAGGACCCTGGACTAGGTAAGATATGGCATATACAAGTAACTAACAGTGAGTCCAATTGGTAGGGCCCTGTGGCTAGGTTTGATATGGGATATACAAATAACTAACAGTGAGTCCACTTGGTAGGACCCTGGGCTGGGTAAGATATGGGATATACAAGTAACTAACAGTGAGTCCACTTGGTAGGACCCTGGGGCTGGGTAAGATATGGGATATACAAGTAACTAACAGTGAGTCAACTTGGGAGGGCCCTAGTACTAGGTAAGTTATGGGATATACAAGCAACTAACCGTGAGTCCACTTGGTAGGGCCCTAGTACTAGGTAAGATGTGGGATATACAAGTTACTAACAGTGAGTCCACTTGGTAGGGCCCTGGTGCTAGGTAAGATGTGGGATATACAAGTAACTTACAGTGAGTCCACTTGGTAGGGCCCTAGTACTAGGTAAGATGTGGGACATACAAGTAACAAACATTGAGTCCACTTGGTAGGGCCCTAGTACTAGGTAAGATGTGGGACATACAAGTAACAAACAGTGAGTCCACTTGGTAGGGCCAATGGGCTGGGTAAAATATGGGATATACAAGTAACTAACAGTGAGTCCACTTGGTAGGAACCTGGGCTGGGTAAGATATGGGATATACAAGTAACTAACAGTGAGTCCACTTGGTAGGGCTCTGGTTCTGGGTAACATGTGGGATATACAAGTAACTAACAGTGAGTCCACTTAGTAGGACCCTGGTACTAGGTAATATGTGGGATATAGAAGAAACTAACAATGAGTCCACTTGGTAGGACCCTGGGGCTAGGTAAGATGTGGGATATAAAAGTAACTAACAGTGACTCTACTTGGTAGGGATCTGGGGCTAGGTAAGATGTGGGATATACAAGAAACTAACAGTGAATCCACTTGGTAGGACCCTGGACTAGGTAAGATATGGGATATACAAGTAACTAACAGTGAGTCCACTTGGTAGGGCCCTAGGGCTAGGTAAGATATGGGTTATACAAATAACTAACAGTGAGTCCACTTGGTAGGACCCTGGGCTGGGTAAGATATGGGATATACAAGTAACTAACAGTGAGTCCACTTGGTAGGACCCTGGGGCTGGGTAAGATATGGGATATACATGTAACTAACAGTGAGTCCACTTGGTAGGGCTCTGGTGCTGGTTAACATATGGGATATACAAGTAACTAACAGTGAGTCCACTTAGTAGGACCCTGGTACTAGGTAATATGTGGGATATAGAAGAAACTAACAATGAGTCCACTTGGTAGGACCCTGGGGCTAGGTAAGATGTGGGATATAAAAGTAACTAACAGTGACTCCACTTGGTAGGGATCTGGGGCTAGGTAAGATGTGGGATATACAAGAAACTAACAGTGCATCAACTTGGTAGGACCCTGGAGCTAGGTAAGATTTAGGATATACAAGTAACTAACAGTGAGTCCACTTGGTAGGACCCTGGACTAGGTAAGATATGGGATATACAAGTAACTAACAGTGAGTCCACTTGGTAGGACCCTGGAGATAGGTAAGATATGGGATATACAAGTAACTAACAGTGAGTCCAATTGGTAGGGCCCTAGGGCTAGGTAAGATATGGGATATACAAATAACTAACAGTGAATCCACTTGGTAGGACCCTGGGCTGGTTAAGATATGGGATATACAAGTAACTAACAGTGAGTCCACATGGTAGGGCCCTAGTACTAGGTAAGATGTGGGACATACAAGTAACAAACAGTGAGTCCACTTGGTAGGGCCAATGGGCTGGGTAAAATATGGGATATACAAGTAACTAACAGTGAGTCCACTTGGTAGGACCCTGGAGATAGGTAAGATATGGGATATACAAGTAACTAACAGTGAGTCCACTTGGTAGGGCCCTAGTACTAGGTATGGTGTGGGACATACAAGTAACAAACAGTGAGTCCACTTGGTAGGGCCCTACTACTAGGTAAGATGTGGGACATACAAGTAACAAACAGTGAGTCCACTTGGTAGGGCCATGGGGCTGGGTAAAATATGGGATATACAAGTAACTAACAGTGAGTCCACTTGGTAGGACCCTGGGCTGGGTAAGATATGGGATATACAAGTAACTAACAGTGAGTCCACTTGGTAGGACCCTGGGGCTGGGTAAGATATGGAATATACAAGTAACTAACAGTGAGTCCACTTGGTAGGGCTCTGGTGCTGGGTAACATGTGGGATATACAAGTAACTAACAGTGAGTCCACTTAGTAGGAACCTGGTACTAGGTAATATGTGGGATATACAAGTAACTAACAGTGAGTCCACTTAGTAGGACCCTGGACTAGGTAAGATATGGCATATACAAGTAACTAACAGTGAGTCCAATTGGTAGGGCCATGTGGCTAGGTTTGATATGGGATATACAAATAACTAACAGTGAGTCCACTTGGTAGGACCCTGGGCTGGGTAAGATATGGGATATACAAGTAACTAACAGTGAGTCCACTTGGTAGGACCCTGGGGCTGGGTAAGATATGGGATATACAAGTAACTAACAGTGAGTCAACTTGGGAGGGCCCTAGTACTAGGTAAGTTATGGGATATACAAGCAACTAACCGTGAGTCCACTTGGTAGGGCCCTAGTACTAGGTAAGATGTGGGATATACAAGTTACTAACAGTGAGTCCACTTGGTAGGGCCCTGGTGCTAGGTAAGATGTGGGATATACAAGTAACTTACAGTGAGTCCACTTGGGATGGCCCGAGTACTAGGTAAGATGTGGGACATACAAGTAACAAACATTGAGTCCACTTGGTAGGGCCCTAGTACTAGGTAAGATGTGGGACTTACAAGTAACAAACAGTGAGTCCACTTGGTAGGGCCAATGGGCTGGGTAAAATATGGGATATACAAGTAACTAACAGTGAGTCCACTTGGTAGGAACCTGGGCTGGGTAAGATATGGGATATACAAGTAACTAACAGTGAGTCCACTTGGTAGGGCTCTGGTTCTGGGTAACATGTGGGATATACAAGTAACTAACAGTGAGTCCACTTAGTAGGACCCTGGTACTAGGTAATATGTGGGATATAGAAGAAACTAACAATGAGTCCACTTGGTAGGACCCTGGGGCTAGGTAAGATGTGGGATATAAAAGTAACTAACAGTGACTCTACTTGGTAGGGATCTGGGGCTAGGTAAGATGTGGGATATACAAGAAACTAACAGTGAATCCACTTGGTAGGACCCTGGAGCTAGGTAAGATTTGGGATATACAAGTAACTAACAGTGAGTCCACTTGGTAGGACCCTGGACTAGGTAAGATATGGGATATACAAGTAACTAACAGTGAGTCCACTTGGTAGGACCCTGGAGATATGTAAGATATGGGATATACAAGTAACTAACAGTGAGTCCAATTGGTAGGGCCCTAGGGCTAGGTAAGATATGGGATATACAAATAACTAACAGTGAGTCCACTTGGTAGGACCCTGGGCTGGGTAAGATATGGGATATACAAGTAACTAACAGTGAGTCCACTTGGTAGGGCCCTAGTACTAGGTAAGATGTGGGACATACAAGTAACAAACAGTGAGTCCACTTGGTAGGGCCAATGGGCTGGGTAAAATATGGGATATACAAGTAACTAACAGTGAGTCCACTTGGTAGGAACCTGGGCTGGGTAAGATATGGGATATACAAGTAACTAACAGTGAGTCCACTTGGTAGGACCCTGGGGCTGGGTAAGATATGGGATATACATGTAACTAACAGTGAGTCCACTTGGTAGGGTTCTGGTGCTGGTTAACATATGGGATATACAAGTAACTAACAGTGAGTCCACTTAGTAGGACCCTGGTACTAGGTAATATGTGGGATATAGAAGAAACTAACAATGAGTCCACTTGGTAGGACCCTGGGGCTAGGTAAGATGTGGGATATAAAAGTAACTAACAGTGACTCCACTTGGTAGGGATCTGGGGCTAGGTAAGATGTGGGATATACAAGAAACTAAAAGTGCATCAACTTTGTAGGACCCTGGAGCTAGGTAAGATTTAGGATATACAAGTAACTAACAGTGAGTCCACTTGGTAGCACCCTGGACTAGGTAAGATATCGGATATACAAGTAACTAACAGTGAGTCCACTTGGTAGGACCCTGGAGATAGGTAAGATATGGGATATACAAGTAACTAACAGTGATTCCAATTGGTAGGGCCCTAGGGCTAGGTAAGATATGGGATATACAAATAACTAACAGTGAATCCACTTGGTAGGACCCTGGGCTGGGTAAGATATGGGATATACAAGTAACTAACAGTGAGTCCACTTGGTAGGGCCCTAGTACTAGGTAAGATGTGGGACATACAAGTAACAAACAGTGAGTCCACTTGGTAGGGCTAATGGGCTGGGTAAAATATGGGATATACAAGTAACTAACAGTGAGTCCACTTGGTAGGAACCTGGGCTGGGTAAGATATGGGATATACAAGTAACTAACAGTGAGTCCACTTGGTAGGACCCTGGGGCTGGGTAAGATATGGGATATACAAGTAACTAACAATGAGTCCACTTGGTAGGGCTCTGGTGCTGGGTAACATGTGGGATATACAAGTAACTAACAGTGAGTCCACTTAGTAGGACCCTGGTACTAGGTAATATGTGGGACATAGAAGAAACTAACAATGAGTCCACTTGGTAGGACCCTGGGGCTAGGTAAGATGTGGGATATAACAGTAACTAACAGTGACTCCACTTGGTAGGGATCTGGGGCTAGGTAAGATGTGGGATATACAAGAAACTAACAGTGAATCCACTTGGTAGGACCCTGGAGCTATGTAAGATTTGGGATATACAAGTAACTAACAGTGAGTCCGCTTGGTAGGACCCTGGACTAGGTAAGATATGGGATATACAAGTAACTAACAGTGAGTCCACTTGGTAGGGCCCTAGGGCTAGGTAAGATGTGGGACATACAAGTAACAAACAGTGAGTCCACTTGGTAGGGCCAATGGGCTGGGTAAAATATGGGATATACAAGTAACTAACAGTGAGTCCACTTGGTAGGAACCTGGGCTGGGTAAGATATGGGATATACAAGTAACTAACAGTGAGTCCACTTGGTAGGACCCTGGGGCTGGGTAAGATATGGGATATACATGTAACTAACAGTGAGTCCACTTGGTAGGGCTCTGGTGCTGGTTAACATATGGGATATACAAGTAACTAACAGTGAGTCCACTTAGTAGGACCCTGGTACTAGGTAATATGTGGGATATAGAAGAAACTAACAATGAGTCCACTTGGTAGGACCCTGGGGCTAGGTAAGATGTGGGATATAAAAGTAACTAACAGTGACTCCACTTGGTAGGGATCTGGGGCTAGGTAAGATGTGGGATATACAAGAAACTAACAGTGCATCAACTTGGTAGGACCCTGGAGCTAGGTAAGATTTAGGATATACAAATAACTAACAGTGAGTCCACTTGGTAGGACCCTGGACTAGGTAAGATATGGGATATACAAGTAACTAACAGTGAGTCCACTTGGTAGGACCCTGGAGATAGGTAAGATATGGGATATACAAGTAACTAACAGTGAGTCCAATTGGTAGGGCCCTAGGGCTAGGTAAGATATGGGATATACAAATAACTAACAGTGAATCCACTTGGTAGGACCCTGGGCTGGGTAAGATATGGGATATACAAGTAACTAACAGTGAGTCCACTTGGTAGGGCCCTAGTACTAGGTAAGATGTGGGACATACAAGTAACAAACAGTGAGTCCACTTGGTAGGGCCAATGGGCTGGGTAAAATATGGGATATACAAGTAACTAACAGTGAGTCCACTTGGTAGGACCCTGGAGATAGGTAAGATATGGGATATACAAGTAACTAACAGTGAGTCCACTTGGTAGGGCCCTAGTACTAGGTATGGTGTGGGACATACAAGTAACAAACAGTGAGTCCACTTGGTAGGGCCCTACTACTAGGTAAGATGTGGGACATACAAGTAACAAACAGTGAGTCCACTTGGTAGGGCCATGGGGCTGGGTAAAATATGGGATATACAAGTAACTAACAGTGAGTCCACTTGGTAGGACCCTGGGCTGGGTAAGATATGGGATATACAAGTAACTAACAGTGAGTCCACTTGGTAGGACCCTGGGGCTGGGTAAGATATGGAATATACAAGTAACTAACAGTGAGTCCACTTGGTAGGGCTCTGGTGCTGGGTAACATGTGGGATATACAAGTAACTAACAGTGAGTCCACTTAGTAGGAACCTGGTACTAGGTAATATGTGGGATATACAAGTAACTAACAGTGAGTCCACTTAGTAGTGGACTCACTTGGTAGGACCCTGGGGCTGGGTAAGATATGGAATATACAAGTAACTAACAGTGAGTCCACTTGGTAGGGCTCTGGTGCTGGGTAACATGTGGGATATACAAGTAACTAACAGTGAGTCCACTTAGTAGGAACCTGGTACTAGGTAATATGTGGGATATACAAGTAACTAACAGTGAGTCCACTTAGTAGGACCCTGGACTAGGTAAGATATGGCATATACAAGTAACTAACAGTGAGTCCAATTGGTAGGGCCATGTGGCTAGGTTTGATATGGGATATACAAATAACTAACAGTGAGTAAACTTGGTAGGACCCTGGGCTGGGTAAGATATGGGATATACAAGTAACTAACAGTGAGTCCACTTGGTAGGACCCTGGGGCTGGGTAAGATATGGGATATACAAGTAACTAACAGTGAGTCAACTTGGGAGGGCCCTAGTACTAGGTAAGTTATGGGATATACAAGCAACTAACCGTGAGTCCACTTGGTAGGGCCCTAGTACTAGGTAAGATGTGGGATATACAAGTTACTAACAGTGAGTCCACTTGGTAGGGCCCTGGTGCTAGGTAAGATGTGGGATATACAAGTAACTTACAGTGAGTCCACTTGGGATGGCCCTAGTACTAGGTAAGATGTGGGACATACAAGTAACAAACATTGAGTCCACTTGGTAGGGCCCTAGTACTAGGTAAGATGTGGGACATACAAGTAACAAACAGTGAGTCCACTTGGTAGGGCCAATGGGCTGGGTAAAATATGGGATATACAAGTAACTAACAGTGAGTCCACTTGGTAGGAACCTGGGCTGGGTAAGATATGGGATATACAAGTAACTAACAGTGAGTCCACTTGGTAGGGCTCTGGTTCTGGGTAACATGTGGGATATACAAGTAACTAACAGTGAGTCCACTTAGTAGGACCCTGGTACTAGGTAATATGTGGGATATAGAAGAAACTAACAATGAGTCCACTTGGTAGGACCCTGGGGCTAGGTAAGATGTGGGATATAAAAGTAACTAACAGTGACTCTACTTGGTAGGGATCTGGGGCTAGGTAAGATGTGGGATATACAAGAAACTAACAGTGAATCCACTTGGTAGGACCCTGGAGCTAGGTAAGATTTGGGATATACAAGTAACTAACAGTGAGTCCACTTGGTAGGACCCTGGACTAGGTAAGATATGGGATATACAAGTAACTAACAGTGAGTCCACTTGGTAGGACCCTGGAGATATGTAAGATATGGGATATACAAGTAACTAACAGTGAGTCCAATTGGTAGGGCCCTAGGGCTAGGTAAGATATGGGATATACAAATAACTAACAGTGAGTCCACTTGGTAGGACCCTGGGCTGGGTAAGATATGGGATATACAAGTAACTAACAGTGAGTCCACTTGGTAGGGCCCTAGTACTAGGTAAGATGTGGGACATACAAGTAACAAACAGTGAGTCCACTTGGTAGGGCCAATGGGCTGGGTAAAATATGGGATATACAAGTAACTAACAGTGAGTCCACTTGGTAGGAACCTGGGCTGGGTAAGATATGGGATATACAAGTAACTAACAGTGAGTCCACTTGGTAGGACCCTGGGGCTGGGTAAGATATGGGATATACATGTAACTAACAGTGAGTCCACTTGGTAGGGCTCTGGTGCTGGTTAACATATGGGATATACAAGTAACTAACAGTGAGTCCACTTAGTAGGACCCTGGTACTAGGTAATATGTGGGATATAGAAGAAACTAACAATGAGTCCACTTGGTAGGACCCTGGGGCTAGGTAAGATGTGGGATATAAAAGTAACTAACAGTGACTCCACTTGGTAGGGATCTGGGGCTAGGTAAGATGTGGGATATACAAGAAACTAAAAGTGCATCAACTTTGTAGGACCCTGGAGCTAGGTAAGATTTAGGATATACAAGTAACTAACAGTGAGTCCACTTGGTAGGGCCAATGGGCTGGGTAAAATATGGGATATACAAGTAACTAACAGTGAGTCCACTTGGTAGGACCCTGGAGATAGGTAAGATATGGGATATACAAGTAACTAACAGTGAGTCCACTTGGTAGGGCCCTAGTACTAGGTATGGTGTGGGACATACAAGTAACAAACAGTGAGTCCACTTGGTAGGGCCCTACTACTAGGTAAGATGTGGGACATACAAGTAACAAACAGTGAGTCCACTTGGTAGGGCCATGGGGCTGGGTAAAATATGGGATATACAAGTAACTAACAGTGAGTCCACTTGGTAGGACCCTGGGCTGGGTAAGATATGGGATATACAAGTAACTAACAGTGAGTCCACTTGGTAGGACCCTGGGGCTGGGTAAGATATGGAATATACAAGTAACTAACAGTGAGTCCACTTGGTAGGGCTCTGGTGCTGGGTAACATGTGGGATATACAAGTAACTAACAGTGAGTCCACTTAGTAGGAACCTGGTACTAGGTAATATGTGGGATATACAAGTAACTAACAGTGAGTCCACTTAGTAGTGGACTCACTTGGTAGGACCCTGGGGCTGGGTAAGATATGGAATATACAAGTAACTAACAGTGAGTCCACTTGGTAGGGCTCTGGTGCTGGGTAACATGTGGGATATACAAGTAACTAACAGTGAGTCCACTTAGTAGGAACCTGGTACTAGGTAATATGTGGGATATACAAGTAACTAACAGTGAGTCCACTTAGTAGGACCCTGGACTAGGTAAGATATGGCATATACAAGTAACTAACAGTGAGTCCAATTGGTAGGGCCATGTGGCTAGGTTTGATATGGGATATACAAATAACTAACAGTGAGTAAACTTGGTAGGACCCTGGGCTGGGTAAGATATGGGATATACAAGTAACTAACAGTGAGTCCACTTGGTAGGACCCTGGGGCTGGGTAAGATATGGGATATACAAGTAACTAACAGTGAGTCAACTTGGGAGGGCCCTAGTACTAGGTAAGTTATGGGATATACAAGCAACTAACCGTGAGTCCACTTGGTAGGGCCCTAGTACTAGGTAAGATGTGGGATATACAAGTTACTAACAGTGAGTCCACTTGGTAGGGCCCTGGTGCTAGGTAAGATGTGGGATATACAAGTAACTTACAGTGAGTCCACTTGGGATGGCCCTAGTACTAGGTAAGATGTGGGACATACAAGTAACAAACATTGAGTCCACTTGGTAGGGCCCTAGTACTAGGTAAGATGTGGGACATACAAGTAACAAACAGTGAGTCCACTTGGTAGGGCCAATGGGCTGGGTAAAATATGGGATATACAAGTAACTAACAGTGAGTCCACTTGGTAGGAACCTGCGCTGGGTAAGATATGGGATATACAAGTAACTAACAGTGAGTCCACTTGGTAGGGCTCTGGTTCTGGGTAACATGTGGGATATACAAGTAACTAACAGTGAGTCCACTTAGTAGGACCCTGGTACTAGGTAATATGTGGGATATAGAAGAAACTAACAATGAGTCCACTTGGTAGGACCCTGGGGCTAGGTAAGATGTGGGATATAAAAGTAACTAACAGTGACTCTACTTGGTAGGGATCTGGGGCTAGGTAAGATGTGGGATATACAAGAAACTAACAGTGAATCCACTTGGTAGGACCCTGGAGCTAGGTAAGATTTGGGATATACAAGTAACTAACAGTGAGTCCACTTGGTAGGACCCTGGACTAGGTAAGATATGGGATATACAAGTAACTAACAGTGAGTCCACTTGGTAGGACCCTGGAGATATGTAAGATATGGGATATACAAGTAACTAACAGTGAGTCCAATTGGTAGGGCCCTAGGGCTAGGTAAGATATGGGATATACAAATAACTAACAGTGAGTCCACTTGGTAGGACCCTGGGCTGGGTAAGATATGGGATATACAAGTAACTAACAGTGAGTCCACTTGGTAGGGCCCTAGTACTAGGTAAGATGTGGGACATACAAGTAACAAACAGTGAGTCCACTTGGTAGGGCCAATGGGCTGGGTAAAATATGGGATATACAAGTAACTAACAGTGAGTCCACTTGGTAGGAACCTGGGCTGGGTAAGATATGGGATATACAAGTAACTAACAGTGAGTCCACTTGGTAGGACCCTGGGGCTGGGTAAGATATGGGATATACATGTAACTAACAGTGAGTCCACTTGGTAGGGCTCTGGTGCTGGTTAACATATGGGATATACAAGTAACTAACAGTGAGTCCACTTAGTAGGACCCTGGTACTAGGTAATATGTGGGATATAGAAGAAACTAACAATGAGTCCACTTGGTAGGACCCTGGGGCTAGGTAAGATGTGGGATATAAAAGTAACTAACAGTGACTCCACTTGGTAGGGATCTGGGGCTAGGTAAGATGTGGGATATACAAGAAACTAAAAGTGCATCAACTTTGTAGGACCCTGGAGCTAGGTAAGATTTAGGATATACAAGTAACTAACAGTGAGTCCACTTGGTAGGACCCTGGACTAGGTAAGATATGGGATATACAAGTAACTAACAGTGAGTCCACTTGGTAGGACCCTGGAGATAGGTAAGATATGGGATATACAAGTAACTAACAGTGATTCCAATTGGTAGGGCCCTAGGGCTAGGTAAGATATGGGATATACAAATAACTAACAGTGAATCCACTTGGTAGGACCCTGGGCTGGTTAAGATATGGGATATACAAGTAACTAACAGTGAGTCCACTTGGTAGGGCCCTAGTACTAGGTAAGATGTGGGACATACAAGTAACAAACAGTGAGTCCACTTGGTAGGGCCAATGGGCTGGGTAAAATATGGGATATACAAGTAACTAACAGTGAGTCCACTTGGTAGGAACCTGGGCTGGGTAAAATATGGGATATACAAGTAACTAACAGTGAGTCCACTTGGTAGGACCCTGGGGCTGGGTAAGATATGGGATATACAAGTAACTAACAATGAGTCCACTTGGTAGGGCTCTGGTGCTGGGTAACATGTGGGATATACAAGTAACTAACAGTGAGTCCACTTAGTAGGACCCTGGTACTAGGTAATATGTGGGACATAGAAGAAACTAACAATGAGTCCACTTGGTAGGACCCTGGGGCTAGGTAAGATGTGGGATATAACAGTAACTAACAGTGACTCCACTTGGTAGGGATCTGGGGCTAGGTAAGATGTGGGATATACAAGAAACTAACAGTGAATCCACTTGGTAGGACCCTGGAGCTAGGTTAGATTTGGGATATACAAGTAACTAACAGTGAGTCCACTTGGTAGGACCCTAGACTAGGTAAGATATGGGATATACAAGTAACTAACAGTGAGTCCACTTGGTAGGACCCTGGAGATAGGTAGGATATGGGATATACAAGTAACTAACAGTGAGTCCACTTGGTAGGACCCTGGGGCTGGGTAAGATATGGGATATACAAGTAACTAACAGTGAGTCCACTTGGTAGGGCCCTAGTACTAGGAAAGATATGGGATATACAAGTAACTAACAGTGAGTCCACTTGGTAGGGCACTAGTACTAGGTAAGATGTGGGATATACAAGTAACTAACAGTGAGTCCACTTGGTAGGGCCCTGGTGCTAGGTAAGATGTGGGATATACAAGTAACTAACAGTGAGTCCACTTGGCTAGGGCCCTAGTACTAGGTATGGTGTGGGACATACAAGTAACAAACAGTGAGTCCACTTGGTAGGGCCCTACTACTAGGTAAGATGTGGGACATACAAGTAACAAACAGTGAGTCCACTTGGTAGGGCCATGGGGCTGGGTAAAATATGGGATATACAAGTAACTAACAGTGAGTCCACTTGGTAGGACCCTGGGCTGGGTAAGATATGGGATATACAAGTAACTAACAGTGAGTCCACTTGGTAGGACCCTGGGGCTGGGTAAGATATGGAATATACAAGTAACTAACAGTGAGTCCACTTGGTAGGGCTCTGGTGCTGGGTAACATGTGGGATATACAAGTAACTAACAGTGAGTCCACTTAGTAGGAACCTGGTACTAGGTAATATGTGGGATATACAAGTAACTAACAGTGAGTCCACTTAGTAGTGGACTCACTTGGTAGGACCCTGGGGCTGGGTAAGATATGGAATATACAAGTAACTAACAGTGAGTCCACTTGGTAGGGCTCTGGTGCTGGGTAACATGTGGGATATACAAGTAACTAACAGTGAGTCCACTTAGTAGGAACCTGGTACTAGGTAATATGTGGGATATACAAGTAACTAACAGTGAGTCCACTTAGTAGGACCCTGGACTAGGTAAGATATGGCATATACAAGTAACTAACAGTGAGTCCAATTGGTAGGGCCATGTGGCTAGGTTTGATATGGGATATACAAATAACTAACAGTGAGTAAACTTGGTAGGACCCTGGGCTGGGTAAGATATGGGATATACAAGTAACTAACAGTGAGTCCACTTGGTAGGACCCTGGGGCTGGGTAAGATATGGGATATACAAGTAACTAACAGTGAGTCAACTTGGGAGGGCCCTAGTACTAGGTAAGTTATGGGATATACAAGCAACTAACCGTGAGTCCACTTGGTAGGGCCCTAGTACTAGGTAAGATGTGGGATATACAAGTTACTAACAGTGAGTCCACTTGGTAGGGCCCTGGTGCTAGGTAAGATGTGGGATATACAAGTAACTTACAGTGAGTCCACTTGGGATGGCCCTAGTACTAGGTAAGATGTGGGACATACAAGTAACAAACATTGAGTCCACTTGGTAGGGCCCTAGTACTAGGTAAGATGTGGGACATACAAGTAACAAACAGTGAGTCCACTTGGTAGGGCCAATGGGCTGGGTAAAATATGGGATATACAAGTAACTAACAGTGAGTCCACTTGGTAGGAACCTGGGCTGGGTAAGATATGGGATATACAAGTAACTAACAGTGAGTCCACTTGGTAGGGCTCTGGTTCTGGGTAACATGTGGGATATACAAGTAACTAACAGTGAGTCCACTTAGTAGGACCCTGGTACTAGGTAATATGTGGGATATAGAAGAAACTAACAATGAGTCCACTTGGTAGGACCCTGGGGCTAGGTAAGATGTGGGATATAAAAGTAACTAACAGTGACTCTACTTGGTAGGGATCTGGGGCTAGGTAAGATGTGGGATATACAAGAAACTAACAGTGAATCCACTTGGTAGGACCCTGGAGCTAGGTAAGATTTGGGATATACAAGTAACTAACAGTGAGTCCACTTGGTAGGACCCTGGACTAGGTAAGATATGGGATATACAAGTAACTAACAGTGAGTCCACTTGGTAGGACCCTGGAGATATGTAAGATATGGGATATACAAGTAACTAACAGTGAGTCCAATTGGTAGGGCCCTAGGGCTAGGTAAGATATGGGATATACAAATAACTAACAGTGAGTCCACTTGGTAGGACCCTGGGCTGGGTAAGATATGGGATATACAAGTAACTAACAGTGAGTCCACTTGGTAGGGCCCTAGTACTAGGTAAGATGTGGGACATACAAGTAACAAACAGTGAGTCCACTTGGTAGGGCCAATGGGCTGGGTAAAATATGGGATATACAAGTAACTAACAGTGAGTCCACTTGGTAGGAACCTGGGCTGGGTAAGATATGGGATATACAAGTAACTAACAGTGAGTCCACTTGGTAGGACCCTGGGGCTGGGTAAGATATGGGATATACATGTAACTAACAGTGAGTCCACTTGGTAGGGCTCTGGTGCTGGTTAACATATGGGATATACAAGTAACTAACAGTGAGTCCACTTAGTAGGACCCTGGTACTAGGTAATATGTGGGATATAGAAGAAACTAACAATGAGTCCACTTGGTAGGACCCTGGGGCTAGGTAAGATGTGGGATATAAAAGTAACTAACAGTGACTCCACTTGGTAGGGATCTGGGGCTAGGTAAGATGTGGGATATACAAGAAACTAAAAGTGCATCAACTTTGTAGGACCCTGGAGCTAGGTAAGATTTAGGATATACAAGTAACTAACAGTGAGTCCACTTGGTAGGACCCTGGACTAGGTAAGATATGGGATATACAAGTAACTAACAGTGAGTCCACTTGGTAGGACCCTGGAGATAGGTAAGATATGGGATATACAAGTAACTAACAGTGATTCCAATTGGTAGGGCCCTAGGGCTAGGTAAGATATGGGATATACAAATAACTAACAGTGAATCCACTTGGTAGGACCCTGGGCTGGTTAAGATATGGGATATACAAGTAACTAACAGTGAGTCCACTTGGTAGGGCCCTAGTACTAGGTAAGATGTGGGACATACAAGTAACAAACAGTGAGTCCACTTGGTAGGGCCAATGGGCTGGGTAAAATATGGGATATACAAGTAACTAACAGTGAGTCCACTTGGTAGGAACCTGGGCTGGGTAAAATATGGGATATACAAGTAACTAACAGTGAGTCCACTTGGTAGGACCCTGGGGCTGGGTAAGATATGGGATATACAAGTAACTAACAATGAGTCCACTTGGTAGGGCTCTGGTGCTGGGTAACATGTGGGATATACAAGTAACTAACAGTGAGTCCACTTAGTAGGACCCTGGTACTAGGTAATATGTGGGACATAGAAGAAACTAACAATGAGTCCACTTGGTAGGACCCTGGGGCTAGGTAAGATGTGGGATATAACAGTAACTAACAGTGACTCCACTTGGTAGGGATCTGGGGCTAGGTAAGATGTGGGATATACAAGAAACTAACAGTGAATCCACTTGGTAGGACCCTGGAGCTAGGTTAGATTTGGGATATACAAGTAACTAACAGTGAGTCCACTTGGTAGGACCCTAGACTAGGTAAGATATGGGATATACAAGTAACTAACAGTGAGTCCACTTGGTAGGACCCTGGAGATAGGTAGGATATGGGATATACAAGTAACTAACAGTGAGTCCACTTGGTAGGACCCTGGGGCTGGGTAAGATATGGGATATACAAGTAACTAACAGTGAGTCCACTTGGTAGGGCCCTAGTACTAGGAAAGATATGGGATATACAAGTAACTAACAGTGAGTCCACTTGGTAGGGCCCTAGTACTAGGTAAGATGTGGGATATACAAGTAACTAACAGTGAGTCCACTTGGTAGGGCCCTGGTGCTAGGTAAGATGTGGGATATACAAGTAACTAACAGTGAGTCCACTTGGCTAGGGCCCTAGTACTAGGTATGGTGTGGGACATACAAGTAACAAACAGTGAGTCCACTTGGTAGGGCCCTACTACTAGGTAAGATGTGGGACATACAAGTAACAAACAGTGAGTCCACTTGGTAGGGCCATGGGGCTGGGTAAAATATGGGATATACAAGTAACTAACAGTGAGTCCACTTGGTAGGACCCTGGGCTGGGTAAGATATGGGATATACAAGTAACTAACAGTGAGTCCACTTGGTAGGACCCTGGGGCTGGGTAAGATATGGAATATACAAGTAACTAACAGTGAGTCCACTTGGTAGGGCTCTGGTGCTGGGTAACATGTGGGATATACAAGTAACTAACAGTGAGTCCACTTAGTAGGAACCTGGTACTAGGTAATATGTGGGATATACAAGTAACTAACAGTGAGTCCACTTAGTAGTGGACTCACTTGGTAGGACCCTGGGGCTGGGTAAGATATGGAATATACAAGTAACTAACAGTGAGTCCACTTGGTAGGGCTCTGGTGCTGGGTAACATGTGGGATATACAAGTAACTAACAGTGAGTCCACTTAGTAGGAACCTGGTACTAGGTAATATGTGGGATATACAAGTAACTAACAGTGAGTCCACTTAGTAGGACCCTGGACTAGGTAAGATATGGCATATACAAGTAACTAACAGTGAGTCCAATTGGTAGGGCCATGTGGCTAGGTTTGATATGGGATATACAAATAACTAACAGTGAGTAAACTTGGTAGGACCCTGGGCTGGGTAAGATATGGGATATACAAGTAACTAACAGTGAGTCCACTTGGTAGGACCCTGGGGCTGGGTAAGATATGGGATATACAAGTAACTAACAGTGAGTCAACTTGGGAGGGCCCTAGTACTAGGTAAGTTATGGGATATACAAGCAACTAACCGTGAGTCCACTTGGTAGGGCCCTAGTACTAGGTAAGATGTGGGATATACAAGTTACTAACAGTGAGTCCACTTGGTAGGGCCCTGGTGCTAGGTAAGATGTGGGATATACAAGTAACTTACAGTGAGTCCACTTGGGATGGCCCTAGTACTAGGTAAGATGTGGGACATACAAGTAACAAACATTGAGTCCACTTGGTAGGGCCCTAGTACTAGGTAAGATGTGGGACATACAAGTAACAAACAGTGAGTCCACTTGGTAGGGCCAATGGGCTGGGTAAAATATGGGATATACAAGTAACTAACAGTGAGTCCACTTGGTAGGAACCTGGGCTGGGTAAGATATGGGATATACAAGTAACTAACAGTGAGTCCACTTGGTAGGGCTCTGGTTCTGGGTAACATGTGGGATATACAAGTAACTAACAGTGAGTCCACTTAGTAGGACCCTGGTACTAGGTAATATGTGGGATATAGAAGAAACTAACAATGAGTCCACTTGGTAGGACCCTGGGGCTAGGTAAGATGTGGGATATAAAAGTAACTAACAGTGACTCTACTTGGTAGGGATCTGGGGCTAGGTAAGATGTGGGATATACAAGAAACTAACAGTGAATCCACTTGGTAGGACCCTGGAGCTAGGTAAGATTTGGGATATACAAGTAACTAACAGTGAGTCCACTTGGTAGGACCCTGGACTAGGTAAGATATGGGATATACAAGTAACTAACAGTGAGTCCACTTGGTAGGACCCTGGAGATATGTAAGATATGGGATATACAAGTAACTAACAGTGAGTCCAATTGGTAGGGCCCTAGGGCTAGGTAAGATATGGGATATACAAATAACTAACAGTGAGTCCACTTGGTAGGACCCTGGGCTGGGTAAGATATGGGATATACAAGTAACTAACAGTGAGTCCACTTGGTAGGGCCCTAGTACTAGGTAAGATGTGGGACATACAAGTAACAAACAGTGAGTCCACTTGGTAGGGCCAATGGGCTGGGTAAAATATGGGATATACAAGTAACTAACAGTGAGTCCACTTGGTAGGAACCTGGGCTGGGTAAGATATGGGATATACAAGTAACTAACAGTGAGTCCACTTGGTAGGACCCTGGGGCTGGGTAAGATATGGGATATACATGTAACTAACAGTGAGTCCACTTGGTAGGGCTCTGGTGCTGGTTAACATATGGGATATACAAGTAACTAACAGTGAGTCCACTTAGTAGGACCCTGGTACTAGGTAATATGTGGGATATAGAAGAAACTAACAATGAGTCCACTTGGTAGGACCCTGGGGCTAGGTAAGATGTGGGATATAAAAGTAACTAACAGTGACTCCACTTGGTAGGGATCTGGGGCTAGGTAAGATGTGGGATATACAAGAAACTAAAAGTGCATCAACTTTGTAGGACCCTGGAGCTAGGTAAGATTTAGGATATACAAGTAACTAACAGTGAGTCCACTTGGTAGGACCCTGGACTAGGTAAGATATGGGATATACAAGTAACTAACAGTGAGTCCACTTGGTAGGACCCTGGAGATAGGTAAGATATGGGATATACAAGTAACTAACAGTGATTCCAATTGGTAGGGCCCTAGGGCTAGGTAAGATATGGGATATACAAATAACTAACAGTGAATCCACTTGGTAGGACCCTGGGCTGGTTAAGATATGGGATATACAAGTAACTAACAGTGAGTCCACTTGGTAGGGCCCTAGTACTAGGTAAGATGTGGGACATACAAGTAACAAACAGTGAGTCCACTTGGTAGGGCCAATGGGCTGGGTAAAATATGGGATATACAAGTAACTAACAGTGAGTCCACTTGGTAGGAACCTGGGCTGGGTAAAATATGGGATATACAAGTAACTAACAGTGAGTCCACTTGGTAGGACCCTGGGGCTGGGTAAGATATGGGATATACAAGTAACTAACAATGAGTCCACTTGGTAGGGCTCTGGTGCTGGGTAACATGTGGGATATACAAGTAACTAACAGTGAGTCCACTTAGTAGGACCCTGGTAATAGGTAATATGTGGGACATAGAAGAAACTAACAATGAGTCCACTTGGTAGGACCCTGGGGCTAGGTAAGATGTGGGATATAACAGTAACTAACAGTGACTCCACTTGGTAGGGATCTGGGGCTAGGTAAGATGTGGGATATACAAGAAACTAACAGTGAATCCACTTGGTAGGACCCTGGAGCTAGGTTAGATTTGGGATATACAAGTAACTAACAGTGAGTCCACTTGGTAGGACCCTAGACTAGGTAAGATATGGGATATACAAGTAACTAACAGTGAGTCCACTTGGTAGGACCCTGGGGCTGGGTAAGATATGGGATATACAAGTAACTAACAGTGAGTCCACTTGGTAGGGCCCTAGTACTAGGAAAGATATGGGATATACAAGTAACTAACAGTGAGTCCACTTGGTAGGGCCCTAGTACTAGGTAAGATGTGGGATATACAAGTAACTAACAGTGAGTCCACTTGGTAGGGCCCTGGTGCTAGGTAAGATGTGGGATATACAAGTAACTAACAGTGAGTCCACTTGGCTAGGGCCCTAGTACTAGGTATGGTGTGGGACATACAAGTAACAAACAGTGAGTCCACTTGGTAGGGCCCTACTACTAGGTAAGATGTGGGACATACAAGTAACAAACAGTGAGTCCACTTGGTAGGGCCATGGGGCTGGGTAAAATATGGGATATACAAGTAACTAACAGTGAGTCCACTTGGTAGGACCCTGGGCTTGGTAAGATATGGGATATACAAGTAACTAACAGTGAGTCCACTTGGTAGGACCCTGGGGCTGGGTAAGATATGGAATATACAAGTAACTAACAGTGAGTCCACTTGGTAGGGCTCTGGTGCTGGGTAACATGTGGGATATACAAGTAACTAACAGTGAGTCCACTTAGTAGGAACCTGGTACTAGGTAATATGTGGGATATACAAGTAACTAACAGTGAGTCCACTTAGTAGGACCCTGGACTAGGTAAGATATGGCATATACAAGTAACTAACAGTGAGTCCAATTGGTAGGGCCCTGTGGCTAGGTTTGATATGGGATATACAAATAACTAACAGTGAGTCCACTTGGTAGGACCCTGGGCTGGGTAAGATATGGGATATACAAGTAACTAACAGTGAGTCCACTTGGTAGGACCCTGGGGCTGGGTAAGATATGGGATATACAAGTAACTAACAGTGAGTCAACTTGGGAGGGCCCTAGTACTAGGTAAGTTATGGGATATACAAGCAACTAACCGTGAGTCCACTTGGTAGGGCCCTAGTACTAGGTAAGATGTGGGATATACAAGTTACTAACAGTGAGTCCACTTGGTAGGGCCCTGGTGCTAGGTAAGATGTGGGATATACAAGTAACTTACAGTGAGTCCACTTGGGATGGCCCTAGTACTAGGTAAGATGTGGGACATACAAGTAACAAACATTGAGTCCACTTGGTAGGGCCCTAGTACTAGGTAAGATGTGGGACATACAAGTAACAAACAGTGAGTCCACTTGGTAGGGCCAATGGGCTGGGTAAAATATGGGATATACAAGTAACTAACAGTGAGTCCACTTGGTAGGAACCTGGGCTGGGTAAGATATGGGATATACAAGTAACTAACAGTGAGTCCACTTGGTAGGGCTCTTTTTCTGGGTAACATGTGGGATATACAAGTAACTAACAGTGAGTCCACTTAGTAGGACCCTGGTACTAGGTAATATGTGGGATATAGAAGAAACTAACAATGAGTCCACTTGGTAGGACCCTGGGGCTAGGTAAGATGTGGGATATAAAAGTAACTAACAGTGACTCTACTTGGTAGGGATCTGGGGCTAGGTAAGATGTGGGATATACAAGAAACTAACAGTGAATCCACTTGGTAGGACCCTGGAGCTAGGTAAGATTTGGGATATACAAGTAACTAACAGTGAGTCCACTTGGTAGGACCCTGGACTAGGTAAGATATGGGATATACAAGTAACTAACAGTGAGTCCACTTGGTAGGACCCTGGAGATATGTAAGATATGGGATATACAAGTAACTAACAGTGAGTCCAATTGGTAGGGCCCTAGGGCTAGGTAAGATATGGGATATACAAATAACTAACAGTGAGTCCACTTGGTAGGACCCTGGGCTGGTTAAGATATGGGATATACAAGTAACTAACAGTGAGTCCACTTGGTGGGGCCCTAGTACTAGGTAAGATGTGGGACATACAAGTAACAAACAGTGAGTCCACTTGGTAGGGCCAATGGGCTGGGTAAAATATGGGATATACAAGTAACTAACAGTGAGTCCACTTGGTAGGACCCTAGACTAGGTAAGATATGGGATATACAAGTAACTAACAGTGAGTCCACTTGGTAGGACCCTGGAGATAGGTAGGATATGGGATATACAAGTAACTAACAGTGAGTCCACTTGGTAGGACCCTGGGGCTGGGTAAGATATGGGATATACAAGTAACTAACAGTGAGTCCACTTGGTAGGGCCCTAGTACTAGGAAAGATATGGGATATACAAGTAACTAACAGTAAGTCCACTTGGTAGGGCCCTAGTACTAGGTAAGATGTGGGATATACAAGTAACTAACAGTGAGTCCACTTGGTAGGGCCCTGGTGCTAGGTAAGATGTGGGATATACAAGTAACTAACAGTGAGTCCACTTGGCTAGGGCCCTAGTACTAGGTATGGTGTGGGACATACAAGTAACAAACAGTGAGTCCACTTGGTAGGGCCCTACTACTAGGTAAGATGTGGGACATACAAGTAACAAACAGTGAGTCCACTTGGTAGGGCCATGGGGCTGGGTAAAATATGGGATATACAAGTAACTAACAGTGAGTCCACTTGGTAGGACCCTGGGCTGGGTAAGATATGGGATATACAAGTAACTAACAGTGAGTCCACTTGGTAGGACCATGGGGCTGGGTAAGATATGGAATATACAAGTAACTAACAGTGAGTCCACTTGGTAGGGCTCTGGTGCTGGGTAACATGTGGGATATACAAGTAACTAACAGTGAGTCCACTTAGTAGGAACCTGGTACTAGGTAATATGTGGGATATACAAGTAACTAACAGTGAGTCCACTTAGTAGGACCCTGGACTAGGTAAGATATGGCATATACAAGTAACTAACAGTGAGTCCAATTGGTAGGGCCCTGTGGCTAGGTTTGATATGGGATATACAAATAACTAACAGTGAGTCCACTTGGTAGGACCCTGGGCTGGGTAAGATATGGGATATACAAGTAACTAACAGTGAGTCCACTTGGTAGGACCCTGGGGCTGGGTAAGATATGGGATATACAAGTAACTAACAGTGAGTCAACTTGGGAGGGCCCTAGTACTAGGTAAGTTATGGGATATACAAGCAACTAACCGTGAGTCCACTTGGTAGGGCCCTAGTACTAGGTAAGATGTGGGATATACAAGTTACTAACAGTGAGTCCACTTGGTAGGGCCCTGGTGCTAGGTAAGATGTGGGATATACAAGTAACTTACAGTGAGTCCACTTGGGATGGCCCTAGTACTAGGTAAGATGTGGGACATACAAGTAACAAACATTGAGTCCACTTGGTAGGGCCCTAGTACTAGGTAAGATGTGGGACATACAAGTAACAAACAGTGAGTCCACTTGGTAGGGCCAATGGGCTGGGTAAAATATGGGATATACAAGTAACTAACAGTGAGTCCACTTGGTAGGAACCTGGGCTGGGTAAGATATGGGATATACAAGTAACTAACAGTGAGTCCACTTGGTAGGGCTCTGGTTCTGGGTAACATGTGGGATATACAAGTAACTAACAGTGAGTCCACTTAGTAGGACCCTGGTACTAGGTAATATGTGGGATATAGAAGAAACTAACAATGAGTCCACTTGGTAGGACCCTGGGGCTAGGTAAGATGTGGGATATAAAAGTAACTAACAGTGACTCTACTTGGTAGGGATCTGGGGCTAGGTAAGATGTGGGATATACAAGAAACTAACAGTGAATCCACTTGGTAGGACCCTGGAGCTAGGTAAGATTTGGGATATACAAGTAACTAACAGTGAGTCCACTTGGTAGGACCCTGGACTAGGTAAGATATGGGATATACAAGTAACTAACAGTGAGTCCACTTGGTAGGACCCTGGAGATATGTAAGATATGGGATATACAAGTAACTAACAGTGAGTCCAATTGGTAGGGCCCTAGGGCTAGGTAAGATATGGGATATACAAATAACTAACAGTGAGTCCACTTGGTAGGACCCTGGGCTGGGTAAGATATGGGATATACAAGTAACTAACAGTGAGTCCACTTGGTAGGGCCCTAGTACTAGGTAAGATGTGGGACATACAAGTAACAAACAGTGAGTCCACTTGGTAGGGCCAATGGGCTGGGTAAAATATGGGATATACAAGTAACTAACAGTGAGTCCACTTGGTAGGAACCTGGGCTGGGTAAGATATGGGATATACAAGTAACTAACAGTGAGTCCACTTGGTAGGACCCTGGGGCTGGGTAAGATATGGGATATACATGTAACCAACAGTGAGTCCACTTGGTAGGGCTCTGGTGCTGGTTAACATATGGGATATACAAGTAACTAACAGTGAGTCCACTTAGTAGGACCCTGGTACTAGGTAATATGTGGGATATAGAAGAAACTAACAATGAGTCCACTTGGTAGGACCCTGGGGCTAGGTAAGATGTGGGATATAAAAGTAACTAACAGTGACTCCACTTGGTAGGGATCTGGGGCTAGGTAAGATGTGGGATATACAAGAAACTAAAAGTGCATCAACTTTGTAGGACCCTGGAGCTAGGTAAGATTTAGGATATACAAGTAACTAACAGTGAGTCCACTTGGTAGGACCCTGGACTAGGTAAGATATGGGATATACAAGTAACTAACAGTGAGTCCACTTGGTAGGACCCTGGAGATAGGTAATATATGAGATATACAAGTAACTAACAGTGATTCCAATTGGTAGGGCCCTAGGGCTAGGTAAGATATGGGATATACAAATAACTAACAGTGAATCCACTTGGTAGGACCCTGGGCTGGGTAAGATATGGGATATACAAGTAACTAACAGTGAGTCCACTTGGTAGGGCCCTAGTACTAGGTAAGATGTGGGACATACAAGTAACAAACAGTGAGTCCACTTGGTAGGGCCAATGGGCTGGGTAAAATATGGGATATACAAGTAACTAACAGTGAGTCCACTTGGTAGGAACCTGGGCTGGGTAAAATATGGGATATACAAGTAACTAACAGTGAGTCCACTTGGTAGGACCCTGGGGCTGGGTAAGATATGGGATATACAAGTAACTAACAATGAGTCCACTTGGTAGGGCTCTGGTGCTGGGTAACATGTGGGATATACAAGTAACTAACAGTGAGTCCACTTAGTAGGACCCTGGTACTAGGTAATATGTGGGACATAGAAGAAACTAACAATGAGTCCACTTGGTAGGACCCTGGGGCTAGGTAAGATGTGGGATATAACAGTAACTAACAGTGACTCCACTTGGTAGGGATCTGGGGCTAGGTAAGATGTGGGATATACAAGAAACTAACAGTGAATCCACTTGGTAGGACCCTGGTGCTAGGTTAGATTTGGGATATACAAGTAACTAACAGTGAGTCCACTTGGTAGGACCCTAGACTAGGTAAGATATGGGATATACAAGTAACTAACAGTGAGTCCACTTGGTAGGACCCTGGAGATAGGTAGGATATGGGATATACAAGTAACTAACAGTGAGTCCACTTGGTAGGACCCTGGGGCTGGGTAAGATATGGGATATACAAGTAACTAACAGTGAGTCCACTTGGTAGGGCCCTAGTACTAGGAAAGATATGGGATATACAAGTAACTAACAGTGAGTCCACTTGGTAGGGCCCTAGTACTAGGTAAGATGTGGGATATACAAGTAACTAACAGTGAGTCCACTTGGTAGGGCCCTGGTGCTAGGTAAGATGTGGGATATACAAGTAACTAACAGTGAGTCCACTTTGTAGGGCCCTAGTACTAGGTATGGTGTGGGACATACAAGTAACAAACAGTGAGTCCACTTGGTAGGGCCCTACTACTAGGTAAGATGTGGGACATACAAGTAACAAACAGTGAGTCCACTTGGTAGGGCCATGGGGCTGGGTAAAATATGGGATATACAAGTAACTAACAGTGAGTCCACTTGGTAGGACCCTGGGCTGGGTAAGATATGGGATATACAAGTAACTAACAGTGAGTCCACTTGGTAGGACCCTGGGGCTGGGTAAGATATGGAATATACAAGTAACTAACAGTGAGTCCACTTGGTAGGGCTCTGGTGCTGGGTAACATGTGGGATATACAAGTAACTAACAGTGAGTCCACTTAGTAGGAACCTGGTACTAGGTAATATGTGGGATATACAAGTAACTAACAGTGAGTCCACTTAGTAGGACCCTGGACTAGGTAAGATATGGCATATACAAGTAACTAACAGTGAGTCCAATTGGTAGGGCCCTGTGGCTAGGTTTGATATGGGATATACAAATAACTAACAGTGAGTCCACTTGGTAGGACCCTGGGCTGGGTAAGATATGGGATATACAAGTAACTAACAGTGAGTCCACTTGGTAGGACCCTGGGGCTGGGTAAGATATGGGATATACAAGTAACTAACAGTGAGTCAACTTGGGAGGGCCCTAGTACTAGGTAAGTTATGGGATATACAAGCAACTAACCGTGAGTCCACTTGGTAGGGCCCTAGTACTAGCTAAGATGTTTGATATACAAGTTACTAACAGTGAGTCCACTTGGTAGGGCCCTGGTGCTAGGTAAGATGTGGGATATACAAGTAACTTACAGTGAGTCCACTTGGTAGGGCCCTAGTACTAGGTAAGATGTGGGACATACAACTAACAAACATTGAGTCCACTTGGTAGGGCCCTAGTACTAGGTAAGATGTGGGACATACAAGTAACAAACAGTGAGTCCACTTGGTAGGGCCAATGGGCTGGGTAAAATATGGGATATACAAGTAACTAACAGTGAGTCCACTTGGTAGGAACCTGGGCTGGGTAAGATATGGGATATACAAGTAACTAACAGTGAGTCCACTTGGTAGGGCTCTGGTTCTGGGTAACATGTGGGATATACAAGTAACTAACAGTGAGTCCACTTAGAAGGACCCTGGGGCTAGGTAAGATGTGGGATATAAAAGTAACTAACAGTGACTCTACTTGGTAGGGATCTGGGGCTAGGTAAGATGTGGGATATACAAGAAACTAACAGTGAATCCACTTGGTAGGACCCTGGAGCTAGGTAAGATTTCGGATATACAAGTAACTAACAGTGAGTCCACTTGGTAGGACCCTGGACTAGGTAAGATATGGGATATACAAGTAACTAACAGTGAGTCCACTTGGTAGGACCCTGGAGATATGTAAGATATGGGATATACAAGTAACTAACAGTGAGTCCAATTGGTAGGGCCCTAGGGCTAGGTAAGATATGGGATATACAAATAACTAACAGTGAGTCCACTTGGTAGGACCCTGGGCTGGGTAAGATATGGGATATACAAGTAACTAACAGTGAGTCCACTTGGTAGGGCCCTAGTACTAGGTAAGATGTGGGACATACAAGTAACAAACAGTGAGTCCACTTGGTAGGGCCAATGGGCTGGGTAAAATATGGGATATACAAGTAACTAACAGTGAGTCCACTTGGTAGGAACCTGGGCTGGGTAAGATATGGTATATACAAGTAACTAACAGTGAGTCCACTTGGTAGGACCCTGGGGCTGGGTAAGATATGGGATATACATGTAACTAACAGTGAGTCCACTTGGTAGGGCTCTGGTGCTGGTTAACATATGGGATATACAAGTAACTAACAGTGAGTCCACTTAGTAGGACCCTGGTACTAGGTAATATGTGGGATATAGAAGAAACTAACAATGAGTCCACTTGGTAGGACCCTGGGGCTAGGTAAGATGTGGGATATAAAAGTAACTAACAGTGACTCCACTTGGTAGGGATCTGGGGCTAGGTAAGATGTGGGATATACAAGAAACTAAAAGTGCATCAACTTTGTAGGACCCTGGAGCTAGGTAAGATTTAGGATATACAAGTAACTAACAGTGAGTCCACTTGGTAGGACCCTGGACTAGGTAAGATATGGGATATACAAGTAACTAACAGTGAGTCCACTTGGTAGGACCCTGGAGATAGGTAAGATATGGGATATACAAGTAACTAACAGTGATTCCAATTGGTAGGGCCCTAGGGCTAGGTAAGATATGGGATATACAAATAACTAACAGTGAATCCACTTGGTAGGACCCTGGGCTGGGTAAGATATGGGATATACAAGTAACTAACAGTGAGTCCACTTGGTAGGGCCCTAGTACTAGGTAAGATGTGGGACATACAAGTAACAAACAGTGAGTCCACTTGGTAGGGCCAATGGGCTGGGTAAAATATGGGATATACAAGTAACTAACAGTGAGTCCACTTGGTAGGAACCTGGGCTGGGTAACATGTGGGATATACAAGTTACTAACAGTGAGTCCACTTAGTAGGACCCTGGTACTAGGTAATATGTGGGACATAGAAGAAACTAACAATGAGTCCACTTGGTAGGACGCTGGGGCTAGGTAAGATGTGGGATATAACAGTAACTAAAAGTGACTCCACTTGGTAGGGATCTGGGGCTAGGTAAGATGTGGGATATACAAGAAACTAACAGTGAATCCACTTGGTAGGACCCTGGAGCTAGGTTAGATTTGGGATATACAAGTAACTAACAGTGAGTCCACTTGGTAGGACCCTGGACTAGGTAAGATATGGGATATACAAGAAACTAACAGTGAGTCCACTTGGTAGGACCCTGGAGATATGTAAGATATGGGATATACAAGTAACTAACAGTGAGTCCAATTGGTAGGGCCCTAGGGCTAGGTAAGATATGGGATATACAAATAACTAACAGTGAGTCCACTTGGTAGGACCCTGGGGCTGGGTAAGATATGGGATATACAAGTAACTAACAATGAGTCCACTTGGTAGGGCTCTGGTGCTGGGTAACATGTGGGATATACAAGTAACTAACAGTGAGTCCACTTAGTAGGACCCTGGTACTAGGTAATATGTGGGACATAGAAGAAACTAACAATGAGTCCACTTGGTAGGACCCTGGGGCTAGGTAAGATGTGGGATATAACAGTAACTAACAGTGACTCCACTTGGTAGGGATCTGGGGCTAGGTAAGATGTGGGATATACAAGAAACTAACAGTGAATCCACTTGGTAGGACCCTGGTGCTAGGTTAGATTTGGGATATACAAGTAACTAACAGTGAGTCCACTTGGTAGGACCCTAGACTAGGTAAGATATGGGATATACAAGTAACTAACAGTGAGTCCACTTGGTAGGACCCTGGAGATAGGTAGGATATGGGATATACAAGTAACTAACAGTGAGTCCACTTGGTAGGACCCTGGGGCTGGGTAAGATATGGGATATACAAGTAACTAACAGTGAGTCCACTTGGTAGGGCCCTAGTACTAGGAAAGATATGGGATATACAAGTAACTAACAGTGAGTCCACTTGGTAGGGCCCTAGTACTAGGTAAGATGTGGGATATACAAGTAACTAACAGTGAGTCCACTTGGTAGGGCCCTGGTGCTAGGTAAGATGTGGGATATACAAGTAACTAACAGTGAGTCCACTTGGTAGGGCCCTAGTACTAGGTATGGTGTGGGACATACAAGTAACAAACAGTGAGTCCACTTGGTAGGGCCCTACTACTAGGTAAGATGTGGGACATACAAGTAACAAACAGTGAGTCCACTTGGTAGGGCCATGGGGCTGGGTAAAATATGGGATATACAAGTAACTAACAGTGAGTCCACTTGGTAGGACCCTGGGCTGGGTAAGATATGGGATATACAAGTAACTAACAGTGAGTCCACTTGGTAGGACCCTGGGGCTGGGTAAGATATGGAATATACAAGTAACTAACAGTGAGTCCACTTGGTAGGGCTCTGGTGCTGGGTAACATGTGGGATATACAAGTAACTAACAGTGAGTCCACTTAGTAGGAACCTGGTACTAGGTAATATGTGGGATATACAAGTAACTAACAGTGAGTCCACTTAGTAGGACCCTGGACTAGGTAAGATATGGCATATACAAGTAACTAACAGTGAGTCCAATTGGTAGGGCCCTGTGGCTAGGTTTGATATGGGATATACAAATAACTAACAGTGAGTCCACTTGGTAGGACCCTGGGCTGGGTAAGATATGGGATATACAAGTAACTAACAGTGAGTCCACTTGGTAGGACCCTGGGGCTGGGTAAGATATGGGATATACAAGTAACTAACAGTGAGTCAACTTGGGAGGGCCCTAGTACTAGGTAAGTTATGGGATATACAAGCAACTAACCGTGAGTCCACTTGGTAGGGCCCTAGTACTAGCTAAGATGTTTGATATACAAGTTACTAACAGTGAGTCCACTTGGTAGGGCCCTGGTGCTAGGTAAGATGTGGGATATACAAGTAACTTACAGTGAGTCCACTTGGTAGGGCCCTAGTACTAGGTAAGATGTGGGACATACAACTAACAAACATTGAGTCCACTTGGTAGGGCCCTAGTACTAGGTAAGATGTGGGACATACAAGTAACAAACAGTGAGTCCACTTGGTAGGGCCAATGGGCTGGGTAAAATATGGGATATACAAGTAACTAACAGTGAGTCCACTTGGTAGGAACCTGGGCTGGGTAAGATATGGGATATACAAGTAACTAACAGTGAGTCCACTTGGTAGGGCTCTGGTTCTGGGTAACATGTGGGATATACAAGTAACTAACAGTGAGTCCACTTAGTAGGACCCTGGGGCTAGGTAAGATGTGGGATATAAAAGTAACTAACAGTGACTCTACTTGGTAGGGATCTGGGGCTAGGTAAGATGTGGGATATACAAGAAACTAACAGTGAATCCACTTGGTAGGACCCTGGAGCTAGGTAAGATTTCGGATATACAAGTAACTAACAGTGAGTCCACTTGGTAGGACCCTGGACTAGGTAAGATATGGGATATACAAGTAACTAACAGTGAGTCCACTTGGTAGGACCCTGGAGATATGTAAGATATGGGATATACAAGTAACTAACAGTGAGTCCAATTGGTAGGGCCCTAGGGCTAGGTAAGATATGGGATATACAAATAACTAACAGTGAGTCCACTTGGTAGGACCCTGGGCTGGGTAAGATATGGGATATACAAGTAACTAACAGTGAGTCCACTTGGTAGGGCCCTAGTACTAGGTAAGATGTGGGACATACAAGTAACAAACAGTGAGTCCACTTGGTAGGGCCAATGGGCTGGGTAAAATATGGGATATACAAGTAACTAACAGTGAGTCCACTTGGTAGGAACCTGGGCTGGGTAAGATATGGTATATACAAGTAACTAACAGTGAGTCCACTTGGTAGGACCCTGGGGCTGGGTAAGATATGGGATATACATGTAACTAACAGTGAGTCCACTTGGTAGGGCTCTGGTGCTGGTTAACATATGGGATATACAAGTAACTAACAGTGAGTCCACTTAGTAGGACCCTGGTACTAGGTAATATGTGGGATATAGAAGAAACTAACAATGAGTCCACTTGGTAGGACCCTGGGGCTAGGTAAGATGTGGGATATAAAAGTAACTAACAGTGACTCCACTTGGTAGGGATCTGGGGCTAGGTAAGATGTGGGATGTACAAGAAACTAAAAGTGCATCAACTTTGTAGGACCCTGGAGCTAGGTAAGATTTAGGATATACAAGTAACTAACAGTGAGTCCACTTGGTAGGACCCTGGACTAGGTAAGATATGGGATATACAAGTAACTAACAGTGAGTCCACTTGGTAGGACCCTGGAGATAGGTAAGATATGGGATATACAAGTAACTAACAGTGATTCCAATTGGTAGGGCCCTAGGGCTAGGTAAGATATGGGATATACAAATAACTAACAGTGAATCCACTTGGTAGGACCCTGGGCTGGGTAAGATATGGGATATACAAGTAACTAACAGTGAGTCCACTTGGTAGGGCCCTAGTACTAGGTAAGATGTGGGACATACAAGTAACAAACAGTGAGTCCACTTGGTAGGGCCAATGGGCTGGGTAAAATATGGGATATACAAGTAACTAACAGTGAGTCCACTTGGTAGGAACCTGGGCTGGGTAACATGTGGGATATACAAGTTACTAACAGTGAGTCCACTTAGTAGGACCCTGGTACTAGGTAATATGTGGGACATAGAAGAAACTAACAATGAGTCCACTTGGTAGGACGCTGGGGCTAGGTAAGATGTGGGATATAACAGTAACTAAAAGTGACTCCACTTGGTAGGGATCTGGGGCTAGGTAAGATGTGGGATATACAAGAAACTAACAGTGAATCCACTTGGTAGGACCCTGGAGCTAGGTTAGATTTGGGATATACAAGTAACTAACAGTGAGTCCACTTGGTAGGACCCTGGACTAGGTAAGATATGGGATATACAAGAAACTAACAGTGAGTCCACTTGGTAGGACCCTGGAGATAGGTAAGATATGGGATATACAAGTAACTAACAGTGAGTCCACTTGGTAGGACCCTGGGGCTGGGTAAGATATGGGATATACAAGTAACTAACAGTGAGTCCACTTGGTAGGGCCCTAGTACTAGGAAAGATATGGGATATACAAGTAACTAACAGTGAGTGTACTTAGTAGGACCCTGGTACTAGGTAATATGTGGGATATAGAAGAAACTAACAATGAGTCCACTTGGTAGGACCCTGGGGCTAGGTAAGATGTGGGATATAAAAGTAACTAACAGTGACTCCACTTGGTAGGGATCTGGGGCTAGGTAAGATGTGGGATATACAAGAAACTAACAGTGCATCCACTTGGTAGGACCCTGGAGCTAGGTAAGATTTAGGATATACAAGTAACTAACAGTGAGTCCACTTGGTAGGACCCTGGACTAGGTAAGATATGGGATACACAAATAACTAACAGTGAGTCCACTTGGTAGGACCCTGGAGATAGGTAAGATATGGGATATACAAGTAACTAACAGTGAGTCCAATTGGTAGGGCCCTAGGGCTAGGTAAGATATGGGATATACAAATAACTAACAGTGAATCCACTTGGTAGGACCCTGGGCTGGGTAAGATATGGGATATACAAGTAACTAACAGTGAGTCCACTTGGTAGGGCCCTAGTACTAGGTAAGGTGTGGGACATACAAGTAACAAACAGTGAGTCCACTTGGTAGGGCCATGGGGCTGGGTAAAATATGGGATATACAAGTAACTAACAGTGAGTCCACTTGGTAGGACCCTGGGCTGGGTAAGATATGGGATATACAAGTAACTAACAGTGAGTCCACTTGGTAGGACCCTGGGGCTGGGTAAGATATGGAATATACAAGTAACTAACAATGAGTCCACTTGGTAGGGCTCTGGTGCTGGGTAACATGTGGGATATACAAGTAACTAACCGTGAGTCCACTTAGTAGGAAGCTGGTACTAGGTAATATGTGGGATATACAAGTAACTAACAGTGAGTCCACTTAGTAGGACCCTGTACTAGGTAAGATCTGGGATATACAAGTAACTAACAGTGAGTCCACTTGGTAGGACCCTGGGGCTAGGTAAGATGTGGGATATACAATTAACTAACAATGAGTCCACTTGGTAGGGCCCTAGTACTAGGTACGATATGGGATATACAAGTAACTAACAGTGAGTCCACTTGGTAGGACCCTGGGGCTGGGTAGTATATGGGATATACAAGTAACTAACAGTTAGTCCACTTGGTAGGACCCTGGAGATAGGTAAGATATGGGATATACAAGTAACTAACAATGAGTCCAATTGGTACGGCCCTAGGGCTAGGTAAGATGTGGGATATACAAGAAACTAACAGTGAATCCACTTGGTAGGTCCCTGGAGCTAGGTAAGATGTGGGATATACAAGTAACTAACAGTGAGTCCACATGGTAGGACCCTGGACTAGGTAAGATATGGAATATACAAGTAACTAACAGTGAGTCCAATTGGTAGGGCCCTGTGGCTAGGTTTGATATGGGATATACAAATAAGTAACAGTGAGTCCACTTGGTAGGACCCTGGGCTGGGTAAGATATGGGATATACAAGTAACTAACAGTGAGTCCACTTGGTAGGACCCTGGAGCTGGGTAAGATATGGGATATACAAGTAACTAACAGTGAGTCAACTTGGGAGGGCCCTAGTACTAGGTAAGTTATGGGATATACAAGCAACTAACCGTGAGTCCACTTGGTAGGGTTCTAGTACTAGGTAAGATGTGGGATATACAAGTTACTAACAGTGAGTCCACTTGGTAGGGCCCTGGTGCTAGGTAAGATGTGGGATATACAAGTAACTTACAGTGAGTCCACTTGGTAGGGCCCTAGTACTAGGTAAGATGTGGGACATACAAGTAACAAACATTGAGTCCACTTGGTAGGGCCCTAGTACTAGGTAAGATGTGGGACATACAAGTAACAAACAGTGAGTCCACTTGGTAGGGCCAATGGGCTGGGTAAAATATGGGATATACAAGTAACTAACAGTGAGTCCACTTGGTAGGAACCTGGGCTGGGTAAGATATGGGATATACAAGTAACTAACAGTGAGTCCACTTGGTAGGGCTCTGGTTCTGGGTAACATGTGGGATATACAAGTAACTAACAGTGAGTCCACTTAGTAGGACCCTGGTACTAGGTAATATGTGGGATATAGAAGAAACTAACAATGAGTCCACTTGGTAGGACCCTGGGGCTAGGTAAGATGTGCGATATAAAAGTAACTAACAGTGACTCTACTTGGTAGGGATCTGGGGCTAGGTAAGATGTGGGATATACAAGAAACTAACAGTGAATCCACTTGGTAGGACCCTGGAGCTAGGTAAGATTTGGGATATACAAGTAACTAACAGTGAGTCCACTTGGTAGGACCCTGGACTAGGTAAGATATGGGATATACAAGTAACTAACAGTGAGTCCACTTGGTAGGACCCTGGAGATATGTAAGATATGGGATATACAAGTAACTAACAGTGAGTCCAATTGGTAGGGCCCTAGGGCTAGGTAAGATATGGGATATACAAATAACTAACAGTGAGTCCACTTGGTAGGACCCTGGGCTGGGTAAGATATGGGATATACAAGTAACTAACAGTGAGTCCACTTGGTAGGGCCCTAGTACTAGGTAAGATGTGGGACATACAAGTAACAAACAGTGAGTCCACTTGGTAGGGCCAATGGACTGGGTAAAATATGGGATATACAAGTAACTAACAGTGAGTCCACTTGGTAGGAACCTGGGCCGGGTAAGATATGGGATATACAAGTAACTAACAGTGAGTCCACTTGGTAGGGCTCTGGTGCTGGTTAACATATGGGATATACAAGTAACTAACAGTGAGTCCACTTAGTAGGACCCTGGTACTAGGTAATATGTGGGATATAGAAGAAACTAACAATGAGTCCACTTGGTAGGACCCTGGGGCTAGGTAAGATGTGGGATATAAAAGTAACTAACAGTGACTCCACTTGGTAGGGATCTGGGGCTAGGTAAGATGTGGGATATACAAGAAACTAACAGTGCATCAACTTGGTAGGACCCTGGAGCTAGGTAAGATTTAGGATATACAAGTAACTAACAGTGAGTCCACTTGGTAGGACCCTGGACTAGGTAAGATATGGGATATACAAGTAACTAACAGTGAGTCCACTTGGTAGGACCCTGGAGATAGGTAAGATATGGGATATACAAGTAACTAACAGTGAGTCCAATTGGTAGGGCCCTAGGGCTAGGTAAGATATGGGATATACAAATAACTAACAGTGAATCCACTTGGTAGGACCCTGGGCTGGGTAAGATATGGGATATACAAGTAACTAACAGTGAGTCCACTTGGTAGGGCCCTAGTACTAGGTAAGATGTGGGACATACAAGTAACAAACAGTGAGTCCACTTGGTAGGGCCAATGGGCTGGGTAAAATATGGGATATACAAGTAACTAACAGTGAGTCCACTTGGTAGGAACCTGGGCTGGGTAAGATGTGGGATATAACAGTAACTAACAGTGACTCCACTTGGTAGGGATCTGAGGCTAGGTAAGATGTGGGATATACAAGAAACTAACAGTGAATCCACTTGGTAGGACCCTGGAGCTAGGTAAGATTTGGGATATACAAGTAACTAACAGTGAGTCCACTTGGTAGGACCCTGGACTAGGTAAGATATGGGATATACAAGTAACTAACAGTGAGTCCACTTGGTAGGACCCTGAAAAAAGGTAAGATATGGGATATACAAGTAACTAACAGTGAGTCCACTTGATAGGACCCTGGGGCTGGGTAAGATATGGGATATACAAGTAACTAACAGTGAGTCCACTTGGTAGGGCCCTAGTACTAGGAAAGATATGGGATATACAAGTAACTAACAGTGAGTCCACTTGGTAGGGCCCTAGTACTAGGTAAAATGTGGGATATACAAGTAACTAACAGTGAGTCCACTTGGTAGGGCCCTGGTGCTAGGTAAGATGTGGGATATACAAGTAACTAACAGTGAGTCCACTTGGTAGGGCCCTAGTACTAGGTATGGTGTGGGACATACAAGTAACAAACAGTGAGTCCACTTGGTAGGGCCCTACTACTAGGTAAGATATGGGACATACAAGTAACAAACAGTGAGTCCACTTGGTAGGGCCATGGGGCTGGGTAAAATATGGGATATACAAGTAACTAACAGTGAGTCCACTTGGTAGGACCCTGGGCTGGGTAAGATCTGGGATATACAAGTAACTAACAGTGAGTCCATATGGTAGGACCCTGGGGCTATGTAAGATATGGAATATACAAGTAACTAACAGTGAGTCCACTTGGTAGGGCTCTGGTGCTGGGTAACATGTGGGATATACAAGTAACTAACAGTGAGTCCACTTAGTAGGAACCTGGTACTAGGTAATATGTGGGATATACAAGTAACTAACAGTGAGTCCACTTAGTAGGACCCTGGACTAGGTAAGATATGGCATATACAAGTAACTAACAGTGAATCCAATTGGTAGGGCCCTGTGGCTAGGTTTGATATGGGATATACAAATAACTAACAGTGAGTCCACTTGGTAGGACCCTGGGCTGGATAAGATATGGGATATACAAGTAACTAACAGTGAGTCCACTTGGTAGGACCCTGGGGCTGGGAAAGATATGGGATATACAAGTAACTAACAGTGAGTCAACTTGGGAGGGCCCTAGTACTAGGTAAGTTATGGGATATACAAGCAACTAACCGTGAGTCCACTTGGTAGGGCCCTAGTACTAGGTAAGATGTGGGATATACAAGTTACTAACAGTGAGTCCACTTGGTAGGGCCCTGGTGCTAGGTAAGATGTGGGATATACAAGTAACTTACAGTGAGTCCACTTGGTAGGGCCCTAGTACTAGGTAAGATGTGGGACATACAAGTAACAAACATTGAGTCCACTTGGTAGGGCCCTAGTACTAGGTAAGATGTGGGACATACAAGTAACAAACAGTGAGTCCACTTGGTAGGGCCAATGGGCTGGGTAAAATATGGGATATACAAGTAACTAACAGTGAGTCCACTTGGTAGGAACCTGGGCTGGGTAAGATATGGGATATACAAGTAACTAACAGTGAGTCCACTTGGTAGGGCTCTGGTTCTGGGTAACATGTGGGATATACAAGTAACTAACAGTTAGTCCACTTAGTAGGACCCTGGTACTAGGTAATATGTGGGATATAGAAGAAACTAACAATGAGTCCACTTGGTAGGACCCTGGGGCTAGGTAAGATGTGGGATATAAAAGTAACTAACAGTGACTCTACTTGGTAGGGATCTGGGGCTAGGTAAGATGTGGGATATACAAGAAACTAACAGTGAATCCACTTGGTAGGACCCTGGACTAGGTAAGATATGGGATATACAAGTAACTAACAGTGAGTCCACTTGGTAGGGCCCTAGGGCTAGGTAAGATATGGGTTATACAAATAACTAACAGTGAGTCCACTTGGTAGGACCCTGGGCTGGGTAAGATATGGGATATACAAGTAACTAACAGTGAGTCCACTTGGTAGGACCCTGGGGCTGGGTAAGATATGGGATATACATGTAACTAACAGTGAGTCCACTTGGTAGGGCTCTGGTGCTGGTTAACATATGGGATATACAAGTAACTAACAGTGAGTCCACTTAGTAGGACCCTGGTACTAGGTAATATGTGGGATATAGAAGAAACTAACAATGAGTCCACTTGGTAGGACCCTGGGGCTAGGTAAGATGTGGGATATAAAAGTAACTAACAGTGACTCCACTTGGTAGGGATCTGGGGCTAGGTAAGATGTGGGATATACAAGAAACTAACAGTGCATCAACTTGGTAGGACCCTGGAGCTAGGTAAGATTTAGGATATACAAGTAACTAACAGTGAGTCCACTTGGTAGGACCCTGGACTAGGTAAGATATGGGATATACAAGTAACTAACAGTGAGTCCACTTGGTAGGACCCTGGAGATAGGTAAGATATGGGATATACAAGTAACTAACAGTGAGTCCAATTGGTAGGGCCCTAGGGCTAGGTAAGATATGGGATATACAAATAACTAACAGTGAATCCACTTGGTAGGACCCTGGGCTGGGTAAGATATGGGATATACAAGTAACTAACAGTGAGTCCACTTGGTAGGGCCCTAGTACTAGGTAAGATGTGGGACATACAAGTAACAAACAGTGAGTCCACTTGGTAGGGCCAATGGGCTGGGTAAAATATGGGATATACAAGTAACTAACAGTGAGTCCACTTGGTAGGACCCTGGAGATAGGTAAGATATGGGATATACAAGTAACTAACAGTGAGTCCACTTGGTAGGGCCCTAGTACTAGGTATGGTGTGGGACATACAAGTAACAAACAGTGAGTCCACTTGGTAGGGCCCTACTACTAGGTAAGATGTGGGACATACAAGTAACAAACAGTGAGTCCACTTGGTAGGGCCATGGGGCTGGGTAAAATATGGGATATACATGTAACTAACAGTGAGTCCACTTGGTAGGACCCTGGGCTGGGTAAGATATGGGATATACAAGTAACTAACAGTGAGTCCACTTGGTAGGACCCTGGGGCTGGGTAAGATATGGAATATACAAGTAACTAACAGTGAGTCCACTTGGTAGGGCTCTGGTGCTGGGTAACATGTGGGATATACAAGTAACTAACAGTGAGTCCACTTAGTAGGAACCTGGTACTAGGTAATATGTGGGATATACAAGTAACTAACAGTGAGTCCACTTAGTAGGACCCTGGACTAGGTAAGATATGGCATATACAAGTAACTAACAGTGAGTCCAATTGGTAGGGCCATGTGGCTAGGTTTGATATGGGATATACAAATAACTAACAGTGAGTCCACTTGGTAGGACCCTGGGCTGGGTAAGATATGGGATATACAAGTAACTAACAGTGAGTCCACTTGGTAGGAACCTGGGGCTGGGTAAGATATGGGATATACAAGTAACTAACAGTGAGTCAACTTGGGAGGGCCCTAGTACTAGGTAAGTTATGGGATATACAAGCAACTAACCGTGAGTCCACTTGGTAGGGCCCTAGTACTAGGTAAGATGTGGGATATACAAGTTACTAACAGTGAGTCCACTTGGTAGGGCCCTGGTGCAAGGTAAGATGTGGGATATACAAGTAACTTACAGTGAGTCCACTTGGGATGGCCCTAGTACTAGGTAAGATGTGGGACATACAAGTAACAAACATTGAGTCCACTTGGTAGGGCCCTAGTACTAGGTAAGATGTGGGACTTACAAGTAACAAACAGTGAGTCCACTTGGTAGGGCCAATGGGCTGGGTAAAATATGGGATATACAAGTAACTAACAGTGAGTCCACTTGGTAGGAACCTGGGCTGGGTAAGATATGGGATATACAAGTAACTAACAGTGAGTCCACTTGGTAGGGCTCTGGTTCTGGGTAACATGTGGGATATACAAGTAACTAACAGTGAGTCCACTTAGTAGGACCCTGGTACTAGGTAATATGTGGGATATAGAAGAAACTAACAATGAGTCCACTTGGTAGGACCCTGGGGCTAGGTAAGATGTGGGATATAAAAGTAACTAACAGTGACTCTACTTGGTAGGGATCTGGGGCTAGGTAAGATGTGGGATATACAAGAAACTAACAGTGAATCCACTTGGTAGGACCCTGGAGCTAGGTAAGATTTGGGATATACAAGTAACTAACAGTGAGTCCACTTGGTAGGACCCTGGACTAGGTAAGATATGGGATATACAAGTAACTAACAGTGAGTCCACTTGGTAGGACCCTGGAGATATGTAAGAAATGGGATATACAAGTAACTAACAGTGAGTCCAATTGGTAGGGCCCTAGGGCTAGGTAAGATATGGGATATACAAATAACTAACAGTGAGTCCACTTGGTAGGACCCTGGGCTGGGTAAGATATGGGATATACAAGTAACTAACAGTGAGTCCACTTGGTAGGGCCCTAGTACTAGGTAAGATGTGGGACATACAAGTAACAAACAGTGAGTCCACTTGGTAGGGCCAATGGGCTGGGTAAAATATGGGATCTACAAGTAACTAACAGTGAGTCCACTTGGTAGGAACCTGGGCTGGGTAAGATATGGGATATACAAGTAACTAACAGTGAGTCCACTTGGTAGGACCCTGGGGCTGGGTAAGATATGGGATATACATGTAACTAACAGTGAGTCCACTTGGTAGGGCTCTGGTGCTGGTTAACATATGGGATATACAAGTAACTAACAGTGAGTCCACTTAGTAGGACCCTGGTACTAGGTAATATGTGGGATATAGAAGAAACTAACAATGAGTCCACTTGGTAGGACCCTGGGGCTAGGTAAGATGTGGGATATAAAAGTAACTAACAGTGACTCCACTTGGTAGGGATCTGGGGCTAGGTAAGATGTGGGATATACAAGAAACTAAAAGTGCATCAACTTTGTAGGACCCTGGAGCTAGGTAAGATTTAGGATATACAAGTAACTAACAGTGAGTCCACTTGGTAGGACCCTGGACTAGGTAAGATATCGGATATACAAGTAACTAACAGTGAGTCCACTTGGTAGGACCCTGGAGATAGGTAAGATATGGGATATACAAGTAACTAACAGTGATTCCAATTGGTAGGGCCCTAGGGCTAGGTAAGATATGGGATATACAAATAACTAACAGTGAATCCACTTGGTAGGACCCTGGGCTGGGTAAGATATGGGATATACAAGTAACTAACAGTGAGTCCACTTGGTAGGGCCCTAGTACTAGGTAAGATGTGGGACATACAAGTAACAAACAGTGAGTCCACTTGGTAGGGCTAATGGGCTGGGTAAAATATGGGATATACAAGTAACTAACAGTGAGTCCACTTGGTAGGAACCTGGGCTGGGTAAGATATGGGATATACAAGTAACTAACAGTGAGTCCACTTGGTAGGACCCTGGGGCTGGGTAAGATATGGGATATACAAGTAACTAACAATGAGTCCACTTGGTAGGGCTCTGGTGCTGGGTAACATGTGGGATATACAAGTAACTAACAGTGAGTCCACTTAGTAGGACCCTGGTACTAGGTAATATGTGGGACATAGAAGAAACTAACAATGAGTCCACTTGGTAGGACCCTGGGGCTAGGTAAGATGTGGGATATAACAGTAACTAACAGTGACTCCACTTGGTAGGGATCTGGGGCTAGGTAAGATGTGGGATATACAAGAAACTAACAGTGAATCCACTTGGTAGGACCCTGGAGCTATGTAAGATTTGGGATATACAAGTAACTAACAGTGAGTCCACTTGGTAGGACCCTGGACTAGGTAAGATATGGGATATACAAGTAACTAACAGTGAGTCCACTTGGTAGGGCCCTAGGGCTAGGTAAGATATGGGATATACAAATAACTAACAGTGAGTCCACTTGGTAGGACCCTGGGCTGGGTAAGATATGGGATATACAAGTAACTAACAGTGAGTCCACTTGGTAGGGCCCTAGTACTAGGTAAGATGTGGGACATACAAGTAACAAACAGTGAGTCCACTTGGTAGGGCCAATGGGCTGGGTAAAATATGGGATATACAAGTAACTAACAGTGAGTCCACTTGGTAGGAACCTGGGCTGGGTAAGATATGGGATATACAAGTAACTAACAGTGAATCCACTTGGTAGGACCCTGGGGCTGGGTAAGATATGGGATATACATGTAACTAACAGTGAGTCCACTTGGTAGGGCTCTGGTGCTGGTTAACATATGGGATATACAAGTAACTAACAGTGAGTCCACTTAGTAGGACCCTGGTACTAGGTAATATGTGGGATATAGAAGAAACTAACAATGAGTCCACTTGGTAGGACCCTGGGGCTAGGTAAGATGTGGGATATAAAAGTAACTAACAGTGACTCCACTTGGTAGGGATCTGGGGCTAGGTAAGATGTGGGATATACAAGAAACTAACAGTGCATCAACTTGGTAGGACCCTGGAGCTAGGTAAGATTTAGGATATACAAATAACTAACAGTGAGTCCACTTGGTAGGACCCTGGACTAGGTAAGATATGGGATATACAAGTAACTAACAGTGAGTCCACTTGGTAGGACCCTGGAGATAGGTAAGATATGGGATATACAAGTAACTAACAGTGAGTCCAATTGGTAGGGCCCTAGTACTAGGTAAGATGTGGGACATACAAGTAACAAACAGTGAGTCCACTTGGTAGGGCCAATGGGCTAGGTAAAATATGGGATATACAAGTAACTAACAGTGAGTCCACTTGGTAGGACCCTGGAGATAGGTAAGATATGGGATATACAAGTAACTAACAGTGAGTCCACTTGGTAGGGCCCTAGTACTAGGTATGGTGTGGGACATACAAGTAACAAACAGTGAGTCCACTTGGTAGGGCCCTACTACTAGGTAAGATGTGGGACATACAAGTAACAAACAGTGAGTCCACTTGGTAGGGCCATGGGGCTGGGTAAAATATGGGATATACAAGTAACTAACAGTGAGTCCACTTGGTAGGACCCTGGGCTGGGTAAGATATGGGATATACAAGTAACTAACAGTGAGTCCACTTGGTAGGACCCTGGGGCTGGGTAAGATATGGAATATACAAGTAACTAACAGTGAGTCCACTTGGTAGGGCTCTGGTGCTGGGTAACATGTGGGATATACAAGTAACTAACAGTGAGTCCACTTAGTAGGAACCTGGTACTAGGTAATATGTGGGATATACAAGTAACTAACAGTGAGTCCACTTAGTAGTGGACTCACTTGGTAGGACCCTGGGGCTGGGTAAGATATGGAATATACAAGTAACTAACAGTGAGTCCACTTGGTAGGGCTCTGGTGCTGGGTAACATGTGGGATATACAAGTAACTAACAGTGAGTCCACTTAGTAGGAACCTGGTACTAGGTAGTATGTGGGATATACAAGTAACTAACAGTGAGTCCACTTAGTAGGACCCTGGACTAGGTAAGATATGGCATATACAAGTAACTAACAGTGAGTCCAATTGGTAGGGCCATGTGGCTAGGTTTGATATGGGATATACAAATAACTAACAGTGAGTAAACTTGGTAGGACCCTGGGCTGGGTAAGATATGGGATATACAAGTAACTAACAGTGAGTCCACTTGGTAGGACCCTGGGGCTGGGTAAGATATGGGATATACAAGTAACTAACAGTGAGTCAACTTGGGAGGGCCCTAGTACTAGGTAAGTTATGGGATATACAAGCAACTAACCGTGAGTCCACTTGGTAGGGCCCTAGTACTAGGTAAGATGTGGGATATACAAGTTACTAACAGTGAGTCCACTTGGTAGGGCCCTGGTGCTAGGTAAGATGTGGGATATACAAGTAACTTACAGTGAGTCCACTTGGGATGGCCCTAGTACTAGGTAAGATGTGGGACATACAAGTAACAAACATTGAGTCCACTTGGTAGGGCCCTAGTACTAGGTAAGATGTGGGACATACAAGTAACAAACAGTGAGTCCACTTGGTAGGGCCAATGGGCTGGGTAAAATATGGGATATACAAGTAACTAACAGTGAGTCCACTTGGTAGGAACCTGGGCTGGGTAAGATATGGGATATACAAGTAACTAACAGTGAGTCCACTTGGTAGGGCTCTGGTTCTGGGTAACATGTGGGATATACAAGTAACTAACAGTGAGTCCACTTAGTAGGACCCTGGTACTAGGTAATATGTGGGATATAGAAGAAACTAACAATGAGTCCACTTGGTAGGACCCTGGGGCTAGGTAAGATGTGGGATATAAAAGTAACTAACAGTGACTCTACTTGGTAGGGATCTGGGGCTAGGTAAGATGTGGGATATACAAGAAACTAACAGTGAATCCACTTGGTAGGACCCTGGAGCTAGGTAAGATTTGGGATATACAAGTAACTAACAGTGAGTCCACTTGGTAGGACCCTGGACTAGGTAAGATATGGGATATACAAGTAACTAACAGTGAGTCCACTTGGTAGGACCCTGGAGATATGTAAGAAATGGGATATACAAGTAACTAACAGTGAGTCCAATTGGTAGGGCCCTAGGGCTAGGTAAGATATGGGATATACAAATAACTAACAGTGAGTCCACTTGGTAGGACCCTGGGCTGGGTAAGATATGGGATATACAAGTAACTAACAGTGAGTCCACTTGGTAGGGCCCTAGTACTAGGTAAGATGTGGGACATACAAGTAACAAACAGTGAGTCCACTTGGTAGGGCCAATGGGCTGGGTAAAATATGGGATCTACAAGTAACTAACAGTGAGTCCACTTGGTAGGAACCTGGGCTGGGTAAGATATGGGATATACAAGTAACTAACAGTGAGTCCACTTGGTAGGACCCTGGGGCTGGGTAAGATATGGGATATACATGTAACTAACAGTGAGTCCACTTGGTAGGGCTCTGGTGCTGGTTAACATATGGGATATACAAGTAACTAACAGTGAGTCCACTTAATAGGACCCTGGTACTAGGTAATATGTGGGATATAGAAGAAACTAACAATGAGTCCACTTGGTAGGACCCTGGGGCTAGGTAAGATGTGGGATATAAAAGTAACTAACAGTGACTCCACTTGGTAGGGATCTGGGGCTAGGTAAGATGTGGGATATACAAGAAACTAAAAGTGCATCAACTTTGTAGGACCCTGGAGCTAGGTAAGATTTAGGATATACAAGTAACTAACAGTGAGTCCACTTGGTAGGACCCTGGACTAGGTAAGATATCGGATATACAAGTAACTAACAGTGAGTCCACTTGGTAGGACCCTGGAGATAGGTAAGATATGGGATATACAAGTAACTAACAGTGATTCCAATTGGTAGGGCCCTAGGGCTAGGTAAGATATGGGATATACAAATAACTAACAGTGAATCCACTTGGTAGGACCCTGGGCTGGGTAAGATATGGGATATACAAGTAACTAACAGTGAGTCCACTTGGTAGGGCCCTAGTACTAGGTAAGATGTGGGACATACAAGTAACAAACAGTGAGTCCACTTGGTAGGGCTAATGGGCTGGGTAAAATATGGGATATACAAGTAACTAACAGTGAGTCCACTTGGTAGGAACCTGGGCTGGGTAAGATATGGGATATACAAGTAACTAACAGTGAGTCCACTTGGTAGGACCCTGGGGCTGGGTAAGATATGGGATATACAAGTAACTAACAATGAGTCCACTTGGTAGGGCTCTGGTGCTGGGTAACATGTGGGATATACAAGTAACTAACAGTGAGTCCACTTAGTAGGACCCTGGTACTAGGTAATATGTGGGACATAGAAGAAACTAACAATGAGTCCACTTGGTAGGACCCTGGGGCTAGGTAAGATGTGGGATATAACAGTAACTAACAGTGACTCCACTTGGTAGGGATCTGGGGCTAGGTAAGATGTGGGATATACAAGAAACTAACAGTGAATCCACTTGGTAGGACCCTGGAGCTATGTAAGATTTGGGATATACAAGTAACTAACAGTGAGTCCACTTGGTAGGACCCTGGACTAGGTAAGATATGGGATATACAAGTAACTAACAGTGAGTCCACTTGGTAGGGCCCTAGGGCTAGGTAAGATATGGGATATACAAATAACTAACAGTGAGTCCACTTGGTAGGACCCTGGGCTGGGTAAGATATGGGATATACAAGTAACTAACAGTGAGTCCACTTGGTAGGGCCCTAGTACTAGGTAAGATGTGGGACATACAAGTAACAAACAGTGAGTCCACTTGGTAGGGCCAATGGGCTGGGTAAAATATGGGATATACAAGTAACTAACAGTGAGTCCACTTGGTAGGAACCTGGGCTGGGTAAGATATGGGATATACAAGTAACTAACAGTGAATCCACTTGGTAGGACCCTGGGGCTGGGTAAGATATGGGATATACATGTAACTAACAGTGAGTCCACTTGGTAGGGCTCTGGTGCTGGTTAACATATGGGATATACAAGTAACTAACAGTGAGTCCACTTAGTAGGACCCTGGTACTAGGTAATATGTGGGATATAGAAGAAACTAACAATGAGTCCACTTGGTAGGACCCTGGGGCTAGGTAAGATGTGGGATATAAAAGTAACTAACAGTGACTCCACTTGGTAGGGATCTGGGGCTAGGTAAGATGTGGGATATACAAGAAACTAACAGTGCATCAACTTGGTAGGACCCTGGAGCTAGGTAAGATTTAGGATATACAAATAACTAACAGTGAGTCCACTTGGTAGGACCCTGGACTAGGTAAGATATGGGATATACAAGTAACTAACAGTGAGTCCACTTGGTAGGACCCTGGAGATAGGTAAGATATGGGATATACAAGTAACTAACAGTGAGTCCAATTGGTAGGGCCCTAGTACTAGGTAAGATGTGGGACATACAAGTAACAAACAGTGAGTCCACTTGGTAGGGCCAATGGGCTAGGTAAAATATGGGATATACAAGTAACTAACAGTGAGTCCACTTGGTAGGACCCTGGAGATAGGTAAGATATGGGATATACAAGTAACTAACAGTGAGTCCACTTGGTAGGGCCCTAGTACTAGGTTTGGTGTGGGACATACAAGTAACAAACAGTGAGTCCACTTGGTAGGGCCCTACTACTAGGTAAGATGTGGGACATACAAGTAACAAACAGTGAGTCCACTTGGTAGGGCCATGGGGCTGGGTAAAATATGGGATATACAAGTAACTAACAGTGAGTCCACTTGGTAGGACCCTGGGCTGGGTAAGATATGGGATATACAAGTAACTAACAGTGAGTCCACTTGGTAGGACCCTGGGGCTGGGTAAGATATGGAATATACAAGTAACTAACAGTGAGTCCACTTGGTAGGGCTCTGGTGCTGGGTAACATGTGGGATATACAAGTAACTAACAGTGAGTCCACTTAGTAGGAACCTGGTACTAGGTAATATGTGGGATATACAAGTAACTAACAGTGAGTCCACTTAGTAGTGGACTCACTTGGTAGGACCCTGGGGCTGGGTAAGATATGGAATATACAAGTAACTAACAGTGAGTCCACTTGGTAGGGCTCTGGTGCTGGGTAACATGTGGGATATACAAGTAACTAACAGTGAGTCCACTTAGTAGGAACCTGGTACTAGGTAATATGTGGGATATACAAGTAACTAACAGTGAGTCCACTTAGTAGGACCCTGGACTAGGTAAGATATGGCATATACAAGTAACTAACAGTGAGTCCAATTGGTAGGGCCATGTGGCTAGGTTTGATATGGGATATACAAATAACTAACAGTGAGTAAACTTGGTAGGACCCTGGGCTGGGTAAGATATGGGATATACAAGTAACTAACAGTGAGTCCACTTGGTAGGACCCTGGGGCTGGGTAAGATATGGGATATACAAGTAACTAACAGTGAGTCAACTTGGGAGGGCCCTAGTACTAGGTAAGTTATGGGATATACAAGCAACTAACCGTGAGTCCACTTGGTAGGGCCCTAGTACTAGGTAAGATGTGGGATATACAAGTTACTAACAGTGAGTCCACTTGGTAGGGCCCTGGTGCTAGGTAAGATGTGGGATATACAAGTAACTTACAGTGAGTCCACTTGGGATGGCCCTAGTACTAGGTAAGATGTGGGACATACAAGTAACAAACATTGAGTCCACTTGGTAGGGCCCTAGTACTAGGTAAGATGTGGGACATACAAGTAACAAACAGTGAGTCCACTTGGTAGGGCCAATGGGCTGGGTAAAATATGGGATATACAAGTAACTAACAGTGAGTCCACTTGGTAGGAACCTGGGCTGGGTAAGATATGGGATATACAAGTAACTAACAGTGAGTCCACTTGGTAGGGCTCTGGTTCTGGGTAACATGTGGGATATACAAGTAACTAACAGTGAGTCCACTTAGTAGGACCCTGGTACTAGGTAATATGTGGGATATAGAAGAAACTAACAATGAGTCCACTTGGTAGGACCCTGGGGCTAGGTAAGATGTGGGATATAAAAGTAACTAACAGTGACTCTACTTGGTAGGGATCTGGGGCTAGGTAAGATGTGGGATATACAAGAAACTAACAGTGAATCCACTTGGTAGGACCCTGGAGCTAGGTAAGATTTGGGATATACAAGTAACTAACAGTGAGTCCACTTGGTAGGACCCTGGACTAGGTAAGATATGGGATATACAAGTAACTAACAGTGAGTCCACTTGGTAGGACCCTGGAGATATGTAAGATATGGGATATACAAGTAACTAACAGTGAGTCCAATTGGTAGGGCCCTAGGGCTAGGTAAGATATGGGATATACAAATAACTAACAGTGAGTCCACTTGGTAGGACCCTGGGCTGGGTAAGATATGGGATATACAAGTAACTAACAGTGAGTCCACTTGGTAGGGCCCTAGTACTAGGTAAGATGTGGGACATACAAGTAACAAACAGTGAGTCCACTTGGTAGGGCCAATGGGCTGGGTAAAATATGGGATATACAAGTAACTAACAGTGAGTCCACTTGGTAGGAACCTGGGCTGGGTAAGATATGGGATATACAAGTAACTAACAGTGAGTCCACTTGGTAGGACCCTGGGGCTGGGTAAGATATGGGATATACATGTAACTAACAGTGAGTCCACTTGGTAGGGCTCTGGTGCTGGTTAACATATGGGATATACAAGTAACTAACAGTGAGTCCACTTAGTAGGACCCTGGTACTAGGTAATATGTGGGATATAGAAGAAACTAACAATGAGTCCACTTGGTAGGACCCTGGGGCTAGGTAAGATGTGGGATATAAAAGTAACTAACAGTGACTCCACTTGGTAGGGATCTGGGGCTAGGTAAGATGTGGGATATACAAGAAACTAAAAGTGCATCAACTTTGTAGGACCCTGGAGCTAGGTAAGATTTAGGATATACAAGTAACTAACAGTGAGTCCACTTGGTAGGACCCTGGACTAGGTAAGATATGGGATATACAAGTAACTAACAGTGAGTCCACTTGGTAGGACCCTGGAGATAGGTAAGATATGGGATATACAAGTAACTAACAGTGATTCCAATTGGTAGGGCCCTAGGGCTAGGTAAGATATGGGATATACAAATAACTAACAGTGAATCCACTTGGTAGGACCCTGGGCTGGGTAAGATATGGGATATACAAGTAACTAACAGTGAGTCCACTTGGTAGGGCCCTAGTACTAGGTAAGATGTGGGACATACAAGTAACAAACAGTGAGTCCACTTGGTAGGGCCAATGGGCTGGGTAAAATATGGGATATACAAGTAACTAACAGTGAGTCCACTTGGTAGGAACCTGGGCTGGGTAAAATATGGGATATACAAGTAACTAACAGTGAGTCCACTTGGTAGGTCCCTGGGGCTGGGTAAGATATGGGATATACAAGTAACTAACAATGAGTCCACTTGGTAGGGCTCTGGTGCTGGGTAACATGTGGGATATACAAGTAACTAACAGTGAGTCCACTTAGTAGGACCCTGGTACTAGGTAATATGTGGGACATAGAAGAAACTAACAATGAGTCCACTTGGTAGGACCCTGGGGCTAGGTAAGATGTGGGATATAACAGTAACTAACAGTGACTCCACTTGGTAGAGATCTGGGGCTAGGTAAGATGTGGGATATACAAGAAACTAACAGTGAATCCACTTGGTAGGACCCTGGAGCTAGGTTAGATTTGGGATATACAAGTAACTAACAGTGAGTCTACTTGGTAGGACCCTAGACTAGGTAAGATATGGGATATACAAGTAACTAACAGTGAGTCCACTTGGTAGGACCCTGGAGATAGGTAGGATATGGGATATACAAGTAACTAACAGTGAGTCCACTTGGTAGGACCCTGGGGCTGGGTAAGATATGGGATATACAAGTAACTAACAGTGAGTCCACTTGGTAGGGCCCTAGTACTAGGAAAGATATGGGATATACAAGTAACTAACAGTGAGTCCACTTGGTAGGGCCCTAGTACTAGGTAAGATGTGGGATATACAAGTAACTAACAGTGAGTCCACTTGGTAGGGCCCTGGTGCTAGGTAAGATGTGGGATATACAAGTAACTAACAGTGAGTCCACTTGGCTAGGGCCCTAGTACTAGGTATGGTGTGGGACATACAAGTAACAAACAGTGAGTCCACTTGGTAGGGCCCTACTACTAGGTAAGATGTGGGACATACAAGTAACAAACAGTGAGTCCACTTGGTAGGGCCATGGGGCTGGGTAAAATATGGGATATACAAGTAACTAACAGTGAGTCCACTTGGTAGGACCCTGGGCTGGGTAAGATATGGGATATACAAGTAACTAACAGTGAGTCCACTTGGTAGGACCCTGGGGCTGGGTAAGATATGGAATATACAAGTAACTAACAGTGAGTCCACTTGGTAGGGCTCTGGTGCTGGGTAACATGTGGGATATACAAGTAACTAACAGTGAGTCCACTTAGTAGGAACCTGGTACTAGGTAATATGTGGGATATACAAGTAACTAACAGTGAGTCCACTTAGTAGGACCCTGGACTAGGTAAGATATGGCATATACAAGTAACTAACAGTGAGTCCAATTGGTAGGGCCCTGTGGCTAGGTTTGATATGGGATATACAAATAACTAACAGTGAGTCCACTTGGTAGGACCCTGGGCTGGGTAAGATATGGGATATACAAGTAACTAACAGTGAGTCCACTTGGTAGGACCCTGGGGCTGGGTAAGATATGGGATATACAAGTAACTAACAGTGAGTCAACTTGGGAGGGCCCTAGTACTAGGTAAGTTATGGGATATACAAGCAACTAACCGTGAGTCCACTTGGTAGGGCCCTAGTACTAGGTAAGATGTGGGATATACAAGTTACTAACAGTGAGTCCACTTGGTAGGGCCCTGGTGCTAGGTAAGATGTGGGATATACAAGTAACTTACAGTGAGTCCACTTGGGATGGCCCTAGTACTAGGTAAGATGTGGGACATACAAGTAACAACTATTGAGTCCACTTGGTAGGGCCCTAGTACTAGGTAAGATGTGGGACATACAAGTAACAAACAGTGAGTCCACTTGGTAGGGCCAATGGGCTGGGTAAAATATGGGATATACAAGTACCTAACAGTGAGTCAACTTGGTAGGAACCTGGGCTGGGTAAGATATGGGATATACAAGTAACTAACAGTGAGTCCACTTGGTAGGGCTCTGGTTCTGGGTAACATGTGGGATATACAAGTAACTAACAGTGAGTCCACTTAGTAGGACCCTGGTACTAGGTAATATGTGGGATATAGAAGAAACTAACAATGAGTCCACATGGTAGGACCCTGGGGCTAGGTAAGATGTGGGATATAAAAGTAACTAACAGTGACTCTACTTGGTAGGGATCTGGGGCTAGGTAAGATGTGGGATATACAAGAAACTAACAGTGAATCCACTTGGTAGGACCCTGGACTAGGTAAGATATGGGATATACAAGTAACTAACAGTGAGTCCACTTGGTAGGACCCTGGAGATATGTAAGATATGGGATATACAAGTAACTAACAGTGAGTCCAATTGGTAGGGCCCTAGGGCTAGGTAAGATATGGGATATACAAATAACTAACAGTGAGTCCACTTGGTAGGACCCTGGGCTGGGTAAGATATGGGATATACAAGTAACTAACAGTGAGTCCACTTGGTAGGGCCCTAGTACTAGGTAAGATGTGGGACATACAAGTAACAAACAGTGAGTCCACTTGGTAGGGCCAATGGGCTGGGTAAAATATGGGATATACAAGTAACTAACAGTGAGTCCACTTGGTAGGAACCTGGGCTGGGTAAGATATGGGATATACAAGTAACTAACAGTGAGTCCACTTGGTAGGACCCTGGGGCTGGGTAAGATATGGGATATACATGTAACCAACAGTGAGTCCACTTGGTAGGGCTCTGGTGCTGGTTAACATATGGGATATACAAGTAACTAACAGTGAGTCCACTTAGTAGGACCCTGGTACTAGGTAATATGTGGGATATAGAAGAAACTAACAATGAGTCCACTTGGTAGGACCCTGGGGCTAGGTAAGATGTGGGATATAAAAGTAACTAACAGTGACTCCACTTGGTAGGGATCTGGGGCTAGGTAAGATGTGGGATATACAAGAAACTAAAAGTGCATCAACTTTGTAGGACCCTGGAGCTAGGTAAGATTTAGGATATACAAGTAACTAACAGTGAGTCCACTTGGTAGGACCCTGGACTAGGTAAGATATGGGATATACAAGTAACTAACAGTGAGTCCACTTGGTAGGACCATGGAGATAGGTAAGATATGAGATATACAAGTAACTAACAGTGATTCCAATTGGTAGGGCCCTAGGGCTAGGTAAGATATGGGATATACAAATAACTAACAGTGAATCCACTTGGTAGGACCCTGGGCTGGGTAAGATATGGGATATACAAGTAACTAACAGTGAGTCCACTTGGTAGGGCCCTAGTACTAGGTAAGATGTGGGACATACAAGTAACAAACAGTGAGTCCACTTGGTAGGGCCAATGGGCTGGGTAAAATATGGGATATACAAGTAACTAACAGTGAGTCCACTTGGTAGGAACCTGGGCTGGGTAAAATATGGGATATACAAGTAACTAACAGTGAGTCCACTTGGTAGGACCCTGGGGCTGGGTAAGATATGGGATATACAAGTAACTAACAATGAGTCCACTTGGTAGGGCTCTGGTGCTGGGTAACATGTGGGATATACAAGTAACTAACAGTGAGTCCACTTAGTAGGACCCTGGTACTAGGTAATATGTGGGACATAGAAGAAACTAACAATGAGTCCACTTGGTAGGACCCTGGGGCTAGGTAAGATGTGGGATATAACAGTAACTAACAGTGACTCCACTTGGTAGGGATCTGGGGCTAGGTAAGATGTGGGATATACAAGAAACTAACAGTGAATCCACTTGGTAGGACCCTGGAGCTAGGTTAGATTTGGGATATACAAGTAACTAACAGTGAGTCCACTTGGTAGGACCCTAGACTAGGTAAGATATGGGATATACAAGTAACTAACAGTGAGTCCACTTGGTAGGACCCTGGAGATAGGTAGGATATGGGATATACAAGTAACTAACAGTGAGTCCACTTGGTAGGACCCTGGGGCTGGGTAAGATATGGGATATACAAGTAACTAACAGTGAGTCCACTTGGTAGGGCCCTAGTACTAGGAAAGATATGGGATATACAAGTAACTAACAGTGAGTCCACTTGGTAGGGCCCTAGTACTAGGTAAGATGTGGGATATACAAGTAACTAACAGTGAGTCCACTTGGTAGGGCCCTGGTGCTAGGTAAGATGTGGGATATACAAGTAACTAACAGTGAGTCCACTTGGTAGGGCCCTAGTACTAGGTATGGTGTGGGACATACAAGTAACAAACAGTGAGTCCACTTGGTAGGGCCCTACTACTAGGTAAGATGTGGGACATACAAGTAACAAACAGTGAGTCCACTTGGTAGGGCCATGGGGCTGGGTAAAATATGGGATATACAAGTAACTAACAGTGAGTCCACTTGGTAGGACCCTGGGCTGGGTAAGATATGGGATATACAAGTAACTAACAGTGAGTCCACTTGGTAGGACCCTGGGGCTGGGTAAGATATGGAATATACAAGTAACTAACAGTGAGTCCACTTGGTAGGGCTCTGGTGCTGGGTAACATGTGGGATATACAAGTAACTAACAGTGAGTCCACTTAGTAGGAACCTGGTACTAGGTAATATGTGGGATATACAAGTAACTAACAGTGAGTCCACTTAGTAGGACCCTGGACTAGGTAAGATATGGCATATACAAGTAACTAACAGTGAGTCCAATTGGTAGGGCCCTGTGGCTAGGTTTGATATGGGATATACAAATAACTAACAGTGAGTCCACTTGGTAGGACCCTGGGCTGGGTAAGATATGGGATATACAAGTAACTAACAGTGAGTCCACTTGGTAGGACCCTGGGGCTGGGTAAGATATGGGATATACAAGTAACTAACAGTGAGTCAACTTGGGAGGGCCCTAGTACTAGGTAAGTTATGGGATATACAAGCAACTAACCGTGAGTCCACTTGGTAGGGCCCTAGTACTAGGTAAGATGTTTGATATACAAGTTACTAACAGTGAGTCCACTTGGTAGGGCCCTGGTGCTAGGTAAGATGTGGGATATACAAGTAACTTACAGTGAGTCCACTTGGTAGGGCCCTAGTACTAGGTAAGATGTGGGACATACAACTAACAAACATTGAGTCCACTTGGTAGGGCCCTAGTACTAGGTAAGATGTGGGACATACAAGTAACAAACAGTGAGTCCACTTGGTAGGGCCAATGGGCTGGGTAAAATATGGGATATACAAGTAACTAACAGTGAGTCCACTTGGTAGGAACCTGGGCTGGGTAAGATATGGGATATACAAGTAACTAACAGTGAGTCCACTTGGTAGGGCTCTGGTTTTGGGTAACATGTGGGATATACAAGTAACTAACAGTGAGTCCACTTAGTAGGACCCTGGGGCTAGGTAAGATGTGGGATATAAAAGTAACTAACAGTGACTCTACTTGGTAGGGATCTGGGGCTAGGTAAGATGTGGGATATACAAGAAACTAACAGTGAATCCACTTGGTAGGACCCTGGAGCTAGGTAAGATTTGGGATATACAAGTAACTAACAGTGAGTCCACTTGGTAGGACCCTGGACTAGGTAAGATATGGGATATACAAGTAACTAACAGTGAGTCCACTTGGTAGGACCCTGGAGATATGTAAGATATGGGATATACAAGTAACTAACAGTGAGTCCAATTGGTAGGGCCCTAGGGCTAGGTAAGATATGGGATATACAAATAACTAACAGTGAGTCCACTTGGTAGGACCCTGGGCTGGGTAAGATATGGGATATACAAGTAACTAACAGTGAGTCCACTTGGTAGGGCCCTAGTACTAGGTAAGATGTGGGACATACAAGTAACAAACAGTGAGTCCACTTGGTAGGGCCAATGGGCTGGGTAAAATATGGGATATACAAGTAACTAACAGTGAGTCCACTTGGTAGGAACCTGGGCTGGGTAAGATATGGTATATACAAGTAACTAACAGTGAGTCCACTTGGTAGGACCCTGGGGCTGGGTAAGATATGGGATATACATGTAACTAACAGTGAGTCCACTTGGTAGGGCTCTGGTGCTGGTTAACATATGGGATATACAAGTAACTAACAGTGAGTCCACTTGGTAGGGCTCTGGTGCTGGGTAACATGTGGGATATACAAGTAACTAACAGTGAGTCCACTTAGTAGGACCCTGGTACTAGGTAATATGTGGGACATAGAAGAAACTAACAATGAGTCCACTTGGTAGGACGCTGGGGCTAGGTAAGATGTGGGATATAACAGTAACTAAAAGTGACTCCACTTGGTAGGGATCTGGGGCTAGGTAAGATGTGGGATATACAAGAAACTAACAGTGAATCCACTTGGTAGGACCCTGGAGCTAGGTTAGATTTGGGATATACAAGTAACTAACAGTGAGTCCACTTGGTAGGACCCTGGACTAGGTAAGATATGGGATATACAAGTAACTAACAGTGAGTCCACTTGGTAGGACCCTGGAGATAGGTAAGATATGGGATATACAAGTAACTAACAGTGAGTCCACTTGGTAGGACCCTGGGGCTGGGTAAGATATGGGATATACAAGTAACTAACAGTGAGTCCACTTGGTAGGGCCCTAGTACTAGGAAAGATATGGGATATACAAGTAACTAACAGTGAGTCCACTTGGTAGGGCCCTAGTACTAGGTAAGATGTGGGATATACAAGTAACTAACAGTGAGTCCACTTGGTAGGGCCGTGGTGCTAGGTAAGATGTGGGATATACAAGTAACTAACAGTGAGTCCACTTGGTAGGGCCCTAGTACTAGGTATGGTGTGGGACATACAAGTAACAAACAGTGAGTCCACTTGGTAGGGCCCTACTACTAGGTAAGATGTGGGACATACAAGTAACAAACAGTGAGTCCACTTGGTAGGGCCATGGGGCTGGGTAAAATATGGGATATACAAGTAACTAACAGTGAGTCCACTTGGTAGGACCCTGGGCTGGGTAAGATATGGGATATACAAGTAACTAACAGTGAGTCCACTTGGTAGGACCCTGGGGCTGGGTAAGATATGGAATATACAAGTAACTAACAGTGAGTCCACTTGGTAGGGCTCTGGTGCTGGGTAACATGTGGGATATACAAGTAACTAACAGTGAGTCCACTTAGTAGGAACCTGGTACTAGGTAATATGTGGGATATACAAGTAACTAACAGTGAGTCCACTTAGTAGGACCCTGGACTAGGTAAGATATGGCATATACAAGTAACTAACAGTGAGTCCACTTGGTAGGACCCTGGGGCTAGGTAAGATGTGGGATATACAAGTAACTAACAATGAGTCCACTTGGTAGGACCCTGGGGCTAGGTAAGATGTGGGATATACAAGTAACTAACAATGAGTCCACTTGGTAGGGCCCTAGTACTAGGTACGATATGGGATATACAAGTAACTAACAGTGAGTCCACTTGGTAGGACCCTGGGGCTGGGTAGGATATGGGATATACAAGTAACTAACAGTTAGTCCACTTGGTAGGACCCTGGAGATAGGTAAGATATGGGATATACAAGTAACTAACAGTGAGTCCAATTAGTAGGGCCCTAGGGCTAGGTAAGATGTGGGATATACAAGAAACTAACAGTGAATCCACTTGGTAGGTCCCTGGAGCTAGGTAAGATGGGAGATATACAAGTAACTAACAGTGAGTCCACATGGTAGGACCCTGGACTAGGTAAGATATGGGATATACATGTAACTAACAGTGAGTCCACTTGGTAGGACCCTGGGGCTAGGTAAGATGTGGGATATACATGTAACTAACAGTTAGTCCACTTGGTAGGACCCTGGAGATACGTAAGATATGGGATATACAAGTAACTAACAGTGAGTCCAATTGGTAGGGCCCTAGGGCTAGGTAAGATGTGGGATATACAAGAAACTAACAGTGAATACACTTGGTAGGTCCCTGGAGCTAGGTAAGATGTGGGATATAAAAGTAACTAACAGTGACTCCACTTGGTAGGGATCTGGGGCTAGGTAAGATGTGGGATATACAAGAAACTAAAAGTGCATCAACTTTGTAGGACCCTGGAGCTAGGTAAGATTTAGGATATACAAGTAACTAACAGTGAGTCCACTTGGTAGGACCCTGGACTAGGTAAGATATGGGATATACAAGTAACTAACAGTGAGTCCACTTGGTAGGACCCTGGAGATAGGTAAGATATGGGATATACAAGTAACTAACAGTGATTCCAATTGGTAGGGCCCTAGGGCTAGGTAAGATATGGGATATACAAATAACTAACAGTGAATCCACTTGGTAGGACCCTGGGCTGGGTAAGATATGGGATATACAAGTAACTAACAGTGAGTCCACTTGGTAGGGCCCTAGTACTAGGTAAGATGTGGGACATACAAGTAACAAACAGTGAGTCCACTTGGTAGGGCCAATGGGCTGGGTAAAATATGGGATATACAAGTAACTAACAGTGAGTCCACTTGGTAGGAACCTGGGCTGGGTAAGATATGGGATATACAAGTAACTAACAGTGAGTCCACTTGGTAGGACCCTGGGGCTGGGTAAGATATGGGATATACAAGTAACTAACAATGAGTCCACTTGGTAGGGCTCTGGTGCTGGGTAACATGTGGGATATACAAGTAACTAACAGTGAGTCCACTTAGTAGGACCCTGGTACTAGGTAATATGTGGGACATAGAAGAAACTAACAATGAGTCCACTTGGTAGGACGCTGGGGCTAGGTAAGATGTAGGATATAACAGTAACTAACAGTGACTCCACTTGGTAGGGATCTGGGGCTAGGTAAGATGTGGGATATACAAGAAACTAACAGTGAATCCACTTGGTAGGACCCTGGAGCTAGGTTAGATTTGGGATATACAAGTAACTAACAGTGAGTCCACTTGGTAGGACCCTGGACTAGGTAAGATATGGGATATACAAGTAACTAACAGTGAGTCCACTTGGTAGGACCCTGGAGATAGGTAAGATATGGGATATACAAGTAACTAACAGTGAGTCCACTTGGTAGGACCCTGGGGCTGGGTAAGATATGGGATATACAAGTAACTAACAGTGAGTCCACTTGGTAGGGCCCTAGTACTAGGAAAGATATGGGATATACAAGTAACTAACAGTGAGTCCACTTGGTAGGGCCCTAGTACTAGGTAAGATGTGGGATATACAAGTAACTAACAGTGAGTCCACTTGGTAGGGCCCTGGTGCTAGGTAAGATGTGGGATATACAAGTAACTAACAGTGAGTCCACTTGGTAGGGCCCTAGTACTAGGTATGGTGTGGGACATACAAGTAACAAACAGTGAGTCCACTTGGTAGGGCCCTACTACTAGGTAAGATGTGGGACATACAAGTAACAAACAGTGAGTCCACTTGGTAGGGCCATGGGGCTGGGTAAAATATGGGATATACAAGTAACTAACAGTGAGTCCACTTGGTAGGACCCTGGGCTGGGTAAGATATGGGATATACAAGTAACTAACAGTGAGTCCACTTGGTAGGACCCTGGGGCTGGGTAAGATATGGAATATACAAGTAACTAACAGTGAGTCCACTTGGTAGGGCTCTGGTGCTGGGTAACATGTGGGATATACAAGTAACTAACAGTGAGTCCACTTAGTAGGAACCTGGTACTAGGTAATATGTGGGATATACAAGTAACTAACAGTGAGTCCACTTAGTAGGACCCTGGACTAGGTAAGATATGGCATATACAAGTAACTAACAGTGAGTCCACTTGGTAGGACCCTGGGGCTAGGTAAGATGTGGGATATACAAGTAACTAACAATGAGTCCACTTGGTAGGGCCCTAGTACTAGGTACGATATGGGATATACAAGTAACTAACAGTGAGTCCACTTGGTAGGACCCTGGGGCTGGGTAGGCTATGGGATATACAAGTAACTAACAGTTAGTCCACTTGGTAGGACCCTGGAGATAGGTAAGATATGGGATATACAAGTAACTAACAGTGAGTCCAATTGGTAGGGCCCTAGGGCTAGGTAAGATGTGGGATATACAAGAAACTAACAGTGAATCCACTTGGTAGGTCCCTGGAGCTAGGTAAGATGTGAGATATACAAGTAACTAACAGTGAGTCCACATGGTAGGACCCTGGACTAGGTAAGATATGGGATATACATGTAACTAACAGTGAGTCCACTTGGTAGGACCCTGGGGCTAGGTAAGATGTGGGATATACATGTAACTAACAGTTAGTCCACTTGGTAGGACCCTGGAGATACGTAAGATATGGGATATACAAGTAACTAACAGTGAGTCCAATTGGTAGGGCCCTAGGGCTAGGTAAGATGTGGGATATACAAGAAACTAACAGTGAATACACTTGGTAGGTCCCTGGAGCTAGGTAAGATGTGGGATATAAAAGTAACTAACAGTGACTCCACTTGGTAGGGATCTGGGGCTAGGTAAGATGTGGGATATACAAGAAACTAAAAGTGCATCAACTTTGTAGGACCCTGGAGCTAGGTAAGATTTAGGATATACAAGTAACTAACAGTGAGTCCACTTGGTAGGACCCTGGACTAGGTAAGATATGGGATATACAAGTAACTAACAGTGAGTCCACTTGGTAGGACCCTGGAGATAGGTAAGATATGGGATATACAAGTAACTAACAGTGATTCCAATTGGTAGGGCCCTAGGGCTAGGTAAGATATGGGATATACAAATAACTAACAGTGAATCCACTTGGTAGGACCCTGGGCTGGGTAAGATATGGGATATACAAGTAACTAACAGTGAGTCCACTTGGTAGGGCCCTAGTACTAGGTAAGATGTGGGACATACAAGTAACAAACAGTGAGTCCACTTGGTAGGGCCAATGGGCTGGGTAAAATATGGGATATACAAGTAACTAACAGTGAGTCCACTTGGTAAGAACCTGGGCTGGGTAAGATATGGGATATACAAGTAACTAACAGTGAGTCCACTTGGTAGGACCCTGGGGCTGGGTAAGATATGGGATATACAAGTAACTAACAGTGAGTCCACTTGGTAGGGCTCTGGTGCTGGGTAACATGTGGGATATACAAGTAACTAACAGTGAGTCCACTTAGTAGGACCCTGGTACTAGGTAATATGTGGGACATAGAAGAAACTAACAATGAGTCCACTTGGTAGGACGCTGGGGCTAGGTAAGATGTGGGATATAACAGTAACTAACAGTGACTCCACTTGGTAGGGATCTGGGGCTAGGTAAGATGTGGGATATACAAGAAACTAACAGTGAATCCACTTGGTAGGACCCTGGAGCTAGGTTAGATTTGGGATATACAAGTAACTAACAGTGAGTCCACTTGGTAGGACCCTGGACTAGGTAAGATATGGGATATACAAGTAACTAACAGTGAGTCCACTTGGTAGGACCCTGGAGATAGGTAAGATATGGGATATACAAGTAACTAACAGTGAGTCCACTTGGTAGGACCCTGGGGCTGGGTAAGATATGGGATATACAAGTAACTAACAGTGAGTCCACTTGGTAGGGCCCTAGTACTAGGAAAGATATGGGATATACAAGTAACTAACAGTGAGTCCACTTGGTAGGGCCCTAGTACTAGGTAAGATGTGGGATATACAAGTAACTAACAGTGAGTCCACTTGGTAGGGCCCTGGTGCTAGGTAAGATGTGGGATATACAAGTAACTAACAGTGAGTCCACTTGGTAGGGCCCTAGTACTAGGTATGGTGTGGGACATACAAGTAACAAACAGTGAGTCCACTTGGTAGGGCCCTACTACTAGGTAAGATGTGGGACATACAAGTAACAAACAGTGAGTCCACTTGGTAGGGCCCTAGTACTAGGTAAGATGTGGGATATACAAGTAACTAACAGTGAGTCCACTTGGTAGGGCCCTGGTGCTAGGTAAGATGTGGGATATACAAGTAACTAACAGTGAGTCCACTTGGTAGGGCCCTAGTACTAGGTATGGTGTGGGACATACAAGTAACAAACAGTGAGTCCACTTGGTAGGGCCCTACTACTAGGTAAGATGTGGGACATACAAGTAACAAACAGTGAGTCCACTTGGTAGGGCCATGGGGCTGGGTAAAATATGGGATATACAAGTAACTAACAGTGAGTCCACTTGGTAGGACCCTGGGCTGGGTAAGATATGGGATATACAAGTAACTAACAGTGAGTCCACTTGGTAGGACCCTGGAGATATGTAAGATATGGGATATACAAGTAACTAACAGTGAGTCCAATTGGTAGGGCCCTAGGGCTAGGTAAGATATGGGATATACAAATAACTAACAGTGAGTCCACTTGGTAGGACCCTGGGCTGGGTAAGATATGGGATATACAAGTAACTAACAGTGAGTCCACTTGGTAGGGCCCTAGTACTAGGTAAGATGTGGGACATACAAGTAACAAACAGTGAGTCCACTTGGTAGGGCCAATGGGCTGGGTAAAATATGGGATATACAAGTAACTAACAGTGAGTCCACTTGGTAGGAACCTGGGCTGGGTAAGATATGGGATATACAAGTAACTAACAGTGAGTCCACTTGGTAGGACCCTGGGGCTGGGTAAGATATGGGATATACAAGTAACTAACAATGAGTCCACTTGGTAGGGCTCTGGTTTTGGGTAACATGTGGGATATACAAGTAACTAACAGTGAGTCCACTTAGTAGGACCCTGGGGCTAGGTAAGATGTGGGATATAAAAGTAACTAACAGTGACTCTACTTGGTAGGGATCTGGGGCTAGGTAAGATGTGGGATATACAAGAAACTAACAGTGAATCCACTTGGTAGGACCCTGGAGCTAGGTAAGATTTGGGATATACAAGTAACTAACAGTGAGTCCACTTGGTAGGACCCTGGACTAGGTAAGATATGGGATATACAAGTAACTAACAGTGAGTCCACTTGGTAGGACCCTGGAGATATGTAAGATATGGGATATACAAGTAACTAACAGTGAGTCCAATTGGTAGGGCCCTAGGGCTAGGTAAGATATGGGATATACAAATAACTAACAGTGAGTCCACTTGGTAGGACCCTGGGCTGGGTAAGATATGGGATATACAAGTAACTAACAGTGAGTCCACTTGGTAGGGCCCTAGTACTAGGTAAGATGTGGGACATACAAGTAACAAACAGTGAGTCCACTTGGTAGGGCCAATGGGCTGGGTAAAATATGGGATATACAAGTAACTAACAGTGAGTCCACTTGGTAGGAACCTGGGCTGGGTAAGATATGGTATATACAAGTAACTAACAGTGAGTCCACTTGGTAGGACCCTGGGGCTGGGTAAGATATGGGATATACATGTAACTAACAGTGAGTCCACTTGGTAGGGCTCTGGTGCTGGTTAACATATGGGATATACAAGTAACTAACAGTGAGTCCACTTGGTAGGGCTCTGGTGCTGGGTAACATGTGGGATATACAAGTAACTAACAGTGAGTCCACTTAGTAGGACCCTGGTACTAGGTAATATGTGGGACATAGAAGAAACTAACAATGAGTCCACTTGGTAGGACGCTGGGGCTAGGTAAGATGTGGGATATAACAGTAACTAAAAGTGACTCCACTTGGTAGGGATCTGGGGCTAGGTAAGATGTGGGATATACAAGAAACTAACAGTGAATCCACTTGGTAGGACCCTGGAGCTAGGTTAGATTTGGGATATACAAGTAACTAACAGTGAGTCCACTTGGTAGGACCCTGGACTAGGTAAGATATGGGATATACAAGTAACTAACAGTGAGTCCACTTGGTAGGACCCTGGAGATAGGTAAGATATGGGATATACAAGTAACTAACAGTGAGTCCACTTGGTAGGACCCTGGGGCTGGGTAAGATATGGGATATACAAGTAACTAACAGTGAGTCCACTTGGTAGGGCCCTAGTACTAGGAAAGATATGGGATATACAAGTAACTAACAGTGAGTCCACTTGGTAGGGCCCTAGTACTAGGTAAGATGTGGGATATACAAGTAACTAACAGTGAGTCCACTTGGTAGGGCCCTGGTGCTAGGTAAGATGTGGGATATACAAGTAACTAACAGTGAGTCCACTTGGTAGGGCCCTAGTACTAGGTATGGTGTGGGACATACAAGTAACAAACAGTGAGTCCACTTGGTAGGGCCCTACTACTAGGTAAGATGTGGGACATACAAGTAACAAACAGTGAGTCCACTTGGTAGGGCCATGGGGCTGGGTAAAATATGGGATATACAAGTAACTAACAGTGAGTCCACTTGGTAGGACCCTGGGCTGGGTAAGATATGGGATATACAAGTAACTAACAGTGAGTCCACTTGGTAGGACCCTGGGGCTGGGTAAGATATGGAATATACAAGTAACTAACAGTGAGTCCACTTGGTAGGGCTCTGGTGCTGGGTAACATGTGGGATATACAAGTAACTAACAGTGAGTCCACTTAGTAGGAACCTGGTACTAGGTAATATGTGGGATATACAAGTAACTAACAGTGAGTCCACTTAGTAGGACCCTGGACTAGGTAAGATATGGCATATACAAGTAACTAACAGTGAGTCCACTTGGTAGGACCCTGGGGCTAGGTAAGATGTGGGATATACAAGTAACTAACAATGAGTCCACTTGGTAGGACCCTGGGGCTAGGTAAGATGTGGGATATACAAGTAACTAACAATGAGTCCACTTGGTAGGGCCCTAGTACTAGGTACGATATGGGATATACAAGTAACTAACAGTGAGTCCACTTGGTAGGACCCTGGGGCTGGGTAGGATATGGGATATACAAGTAACTAACAGTTAGTCCACTTGGTAGGACCCTGGAGATAGGTAAGATATGGGATATACAAGTAACTAACAGTGAGTCCAATTAGTAGGGCCCTAGGGCTAGGTAAGATGTGGGATATACAAGAAACTAACAGTGAATCCACTTGGTAGGTCCCTGGAGCTAGGTAAGATGGGAGATATACAAGTAACTAACAGTGAGTCCACATGGTAGGACCCTGGACTAGGTAAGATATGGGATATACATGTAACTAACAGTGAGTCCACTTGGTAGGACCCTGGGGCTAGGTAAGATGTGGGATATACATGTAACTAACAGTTAGTCCACTTGGTAGGACCCTGGAGATACGTAAGATATGGGATATACAAGTAACTAACAGTGAGTCCAATTGGTAGGGCCCTAGGGCTAGGTAAGATGTGGGATATACAAGAAACTAACAGTGAATACACTTGGTAGGTCCCTGGAGCTAGGTAAGATGTGGGATATAAAAGTAACTAACAGTGACTCCACTTGGTAGGGATCTGGGGCTAGGTAAGATGTGGGATATACAAGAAACTAAAAGTGCATCAACTTTGTAGGACCCTGGAGCTAGGTAAGATTTAGGATATACAAGTAACTAACAGTGAGTCCACTTGGTAGGACCCTGGACTAGGTAAGATATGGGATATACAAGTAACTAACAGTGAGTCCACTTGGTAGGACCCTGGAGATAGGTAAGATATGGGATATACAAGTAACTAACAGTGATTCCAATTGGTAGGGCCCTAGGGCTAGGTAAGATATGGGATATACAAATAACTAACAGTGAATCCACTTGGTAGGACCCTGGGCTGGGTAAGATATGGGATATACAAGTAACTAACAGTGAGTCCACTTGGTAGGGCCCTAGTACTAGGTAAGATGTGGGACATACAAGTAACAAACAGTGAGTCCACTTGGTAGGGCCAATGGGCTGGGTAAAATATGGGATATACAAGTAACTAACAGTGAGTCCACTTGGTAGGAACCTGGGCTGGGTAAGATATGGGATATACAAGTAACTAACAGTGAGTCCACTTGGTAGGACCCTGGGGCTGGGTAAGATATGGGATATACAAGTAACTAACAATGAGTCCACTTGGTAGGGCTCTGGTGCTGGGTAACATGTGGGATATACAAGTAACTAACAGTGAGTCCACTTAGTAGGACCCTGGTACTAGGTAATATGTGGGACATAGAAGAAACTAACAATGAGTCCACTTGGTAGGACGCTGGGGCTAGGTAAGATGTAGGATATAACAGTAACTAACAGTGACTCCACTTGGTAGGGATCTGGGGCTAGGTAAGATGTGGGATATACAAGAAACTAACAGTGAATCCACTTGGTAGGACCCTGGAGCTAGGTTAGATTTGGGATATACAAGTAACTAACAGTGAGTCCACTTGGTAGGACCCTGGACTAGGTAAGATATGGGATATACAAGTAACTAACAGTGAGTCCACGTGGTAGGACCCTGGAGATAGGTAAGATATGGGATATACAAGTAACTAACAGTGAGTCCACTTGGTAGGACCCTGGGGCTGGGTAAGATATGGGATATACAAGTAACTAACAGTGAGTCCACTTGGTAGGGCCCTAGTACTAGGAAAGATATGGGATATACAAGTAACTAACAGTGAGTCCACTTGGTAGGGCCCTAGTACTAGGTAAGATGTGGGATATACAAGTAACTAACAGTGAGTCCACTTGGTAGGGCCCTGGTGCTAGGTAAGATGTGGGATATACAAGTAACTAACAGTGAGTCCACTTGGTAGGGCCCTAGTACTAGGTATGGTGTGGGACATACAAGTAACAAACAGTGAGTCCACTTGGTAGGGCCCTACTACTAGGTAAGATGTGGGACATACAAGTAACAAACAGTGAGTCCACTTGGTAGGGCCATGGGGCTGGGTAAAATATGGGATATACAAGTAACTAACAGTGAGTCCACTTGGTAGGACCCTGGGCTGGGTAAGATATGGGATATACAAGTAACTAACAGTGAGTCCACTTGGTAGGACCCTGGGGCTGGGTAAGATATGGAATATACAAGTAACTAACAGTGAGTCCACTTGGTAGGGCTCTGGTGCTGGGTAAGATATGGGATATACAAGTAACTAACAGTGAGTCCACTTGGTAGGGCCCTAGTACTAGGAAAGATATGGGATATACAAGTAACTAACAGTGAGTCCACTTGGTAGGGCCCTAGTACTAGGTAAGATGTGGGATATACAAGTAACTAACAGTGAGTCCACTTGGTAGGGCCCTGGTGCTAGGTAAGATGTGGGATATACAAGTAACTAACAGTGAGTCCACTTAGTAGGAACCTGGTACTAGGTAATATGTGGGATATACAAGTAACTAACAGTGAGTCCACTTAGTAGGACCCTGGACTAGGTAAGATATGGCATATACAAGTAACTAACAGTGAGTCCACTTGGTAGGACCCTGGGGCTAGGTAAGATGTGGGATATACAAGTAACTAACAATGAGTCCACTTGGTAGGGCCCTAGTACTAGGTACGATATGGGATATACAAGTAACTAACAGTGAGTCCACTTGGTAGGACCCTGGGGCTGGGTAGGCTATGGGATATACAAGTAACTAACAGTTAGTCCACTTGGTAGGACCCTGGAGATAGGTAAGATATGGGATATACAAGTAACTAACAGTGAGTCCAATTGGTAGGGCCCTAGGGCTAGGTAAGATGTGGGATATACAAGAAACTAACAGTGAATCCACTTGGTAGGTCCCTGGAGCTAGGTAAGATGTGAGATATACAAGTAACTAACAGTGAGTCCACATGGTAGGACCCTGGACTAGGTAAGATATGGGATATACATGTAACTAACAGTGAGTCCACTTGGTAGGACCCTGGGGCTAGGTAAGATGTGGGATATACATGTAACTAACAGTTAGTCCACTTGGTAGGACCCTGGAGATACGTAATATATGGGATATACAAGTAACTAACAGTGAGTCCAATTGGTAGGGCCCTAGGGCTAGGTAAGATGTGGGATATACAAGAAACTAACAGTGAATACACTTGGTAGGTCCCTGGAGCTAGGTAAGATGTGGGATATAAAAGTAACTAACAGTGACTCCACTTGGTAGGGATCTGGGGCTAGGTAAGATGTGGGATATACAAGAAACTAAAAGTGCATCAACTTTGTAGGACCCTGGAGCTAGGTAAGATTTAGGATATACAAGTAACTAACAGTGAGTCCACTTGGTAGGACCCTGGACTAGGTAAGATATGGGATATACAAGTAACTAACAGTGAGTCCACTTGGTAGGACCCTGGAGATAGGTAAGATATGGGATATACAAGTAACTAACAGTGATTCCAATTGGTAGGGCCCTAGGGCTAGGTAAGATATGGGATATACAAATAACTAACAGTGAATCCACTTGGTAGGACCCTGGGCTGGGTAAGATATGGGATATACAAGTAACTAACAGTGAGTCCACTTGGTAGGGCCCTAGTACTAGGTAAGATGTGGGACATACAAGTAACAAACAGTGAGTCCACTTGGTAGGGCCAATGGGCTGGGTAAAATATGGGATATACAAGTAACTAACAGTGAGTCCACTTGGTAAGAACCTGGGCTGGGTAAGATATGGGATATACAAGTAACTAACAGTGAGTCCACTTGGTAGGACCCTGGGGCTGGGTAAGATATGGGATATACAAGTAACTAACAGTGAGTCCACTTGGTAGGGCTCTGGTGCTGGGTAACATGTGGGATATACAAGTAACTAACAGTGAGTCCACTTAGTAGGACCCTGGTACTAGGTAATATGTGGGACATAGAAGAAACTAACAATGAGTCCACTTGGTAGGACGCTGGGGCTAGGTAAGATGTGGGATATAACAGTAACTAACAGTGACTCCACTTGGTAGGGATCTGGGGCTAGGTAAGATGTGGGATATACAAGAAACTAACAGTGAATCCACTTGGTAGGACCCTGGAGCTAGGTTAGATTTGGGATATACAAGTAACTAACAGTGAGTCCACTTGGTAGGACCCTGGACTAGGTAAGATATGGGATATACAAGTAACTAACAGTGAGTCCACTTGGTAGGACCCTGGAGATAGGTAAGATATGGGATATACAAGTAACTAACAGTGAGTCCACTTGGTAGGACCCTGGGGCTGGGTAAGATATGGGATATACAAGTAACTAACAGTGAGTCCACTTGGTAGGGCCCTAGTACTAGGAAAGATATGGGATATACAAGTAACTAACAGTGAGTCCACTTGGTAGGGCCCTAGTACTAGGTAAGATGTGGGATATACAAGTAACTAACAGTGAGTCCACTTGGTAGGGCCCTGGTGCTAGGTAAGATGTGGGATATACAAGTAACTAACAGTGAGTCCACTTGGTAGGGCCCTAGTACTAGGTATGGTGTGGGACATACAAGTAACAAACAGTGAGTCCACTTGGTAGGGCCCTACTACTAGGTAAGATGTGGGACATACAAGTAACAAACAGTGAGTCCACTTGGTAGGGCCATGGGGCTGGGTAAAATATGGGATATACAAGTAACTAACAGTGAGTCCACTTGGTAGGACCCTGGGCTGGGTAAGATATGGGATATACAAGTAACTAACAGTGAGTCCACTTGGTAGGACCCTGGGGCTGGGTAAGATATGGAATATACAAGTAACTAACAGTGAGTCCACTTGGTAGGGCTCTGGTGCTGGGTAACATGTGGGATATACAAGTAACTAACAGTGAGTCCACTTAGTAGGAACCTGGTACTAGGTAATATGTGGGATATACAAGTAACTAACAGTGAGTCCACTTAGTAGGACCCTGGACTAGGTAAGATATGGCATATACAAGTAACTAACAGTGAGTCCACTTGGTGGGACCCTGGGGCTAGGTAAGATGTGGGATATACAAGTAACTAACAATGAGTCCACTTGGTAGGGCCCTAGTACTAGGTACGATATGGGATATACAAGTAACTAACAGTGAGTCCACTTGGTAGGACCCTGGGGCTGGGTAGGATATGGGATATACAAGTAACTAACAGTTAGTCCACTTGGTAGGACCCTGGAGATAGGTAAGATATGGGATATACAAGTAACTAACAGTGAGTCCAATTGGTAGGGCCCTAGGGCTAGGTAAGATGTGGGATATACAAGAAACTAACAGTGAATCCACTTGGTAGGTCCCTGGAGCTAGGTAAGATGTGAGATATACAAGTAACTAACAGTGAGTCCACATGGTAGGACCCTGGACTAGGTAAGATATGGGATATACATGTAACTAACAGTGAGTCCACTTGGTAGGACCCTGGGGCTAGGTAAGATGTGGGATATACATGTAACTAACAGTTAGTCCACTTGGTAGGACCCTGGAGATACGTAAGATATGGGATATACAAGTAACTAACAGTGAGTCCAATTGGTAGGGCCCTAGGGCTAGGTAAGATGTGGGATATACAAGAAACTAACAGTGAATACACTTGGTAGGTCCCTGGAGCTAGGTAAGATGTGGGATATAAAAGTAACTAACAGTGACTCCACTTGGTAGGGATCTGGGGCTAGGTAAGATGTGGGATATACAAGAAACTAAAAGTGCATCAACTTTGTAGGACCCTGGAGCTAGGTAAGATTTAGGATATACAAGTAACTAACAGTGAGTCCACTTGGTAGGACCCTGGACTAGGTAAGATATGGGATATACAAGTAACTAACAGTGAGTCCACTTGGTAGGACCCTGGAGATAGGTAAGATATGGGATATACAAGTAACTAACAGTGATTCCAATTGGTAGGGCCCTAGAGCTAGGTAAGATATGGGATATACAAATAACTAACAGTGAATCCACTTGGTAGGACCCTGGGCTGGGTAAGATATGGGATATACAAGTAACTAACAGTGAGTCCACTTGGTAGGGCCCTAGTACTAGGTAAGATGTGGGACATACAAGTAACAAACAGTGAGTCCACTTGGTAGGGCCAATGGGCTGGGTAAAATATGGGATATACAAGTAACTAACAGTGAGTCCACTTGGTAGGAACCTGGGCTGGGTAAGATATGGGATATACAAGTAACTAACAGTGAGTCCACTTGGTAGGACCCTGGGGCTGGGTAAGATATGGGATATACAAGTAACTAACAATGAGTCCACTTGGTAGGGCTCTGGTGCTGGGTAACATGTGGGATAAACAAGTAACTAACAGTGAGTCCACTTAGTAGGACCCTGGTACTAGGTAATATGTGGGACATAGAAGAAACTAACAATGAGTCCACTTGGTAGGACGCTGGGGCTAGGTAAGATGTGGGATATAACAGTAACTAACAGTGACTCCACTTGGTAGGGATCTGGGGCTAGGTAAGATGTGGGATATACAAGAAACTAACAGTGAATCCACTTGGTAGGACCCTGGAGCTAGGTTAGATTTGGGATATACAAGTAACTAACAGTGAGTCCACTTGGTAGGACCCTGGACTAGGTAAGATATGGGATATACAAGTAACTAACAGTGAGTCCACTTGGTAGGACCCTGGAGATAGGTAAGATATGGGATATACAAGTAACTAACAGTGAGTCCACTTGGTAGGACCCTGGGGCTGGGTAAGATATGGGATATACAAGTAACTAACAGTGAGTCCACTTGGTAGGGCCCTAGTACTAGGAAAGATATGGGATATACAAGTAACTAACAGTGAGTCCACTTGGTAGGGCCCTAGTACTAGGTAAGATGTGGGATATACAAGTAACTAACAGTGAGTCCACTTGGTAGGGCCCTGGTGCTAGGTAAGATGTGGGATATACAAGTAACTAACAGTGAGTCCACTTGGTAGGGCCCTAGTACTAGGTATGGTGTGGGACATACAAGTAACAAACAGTGAGTCCACTTGGTAGGGCCCTACTACTAGGTAAGATGTGGGACATACAAGTAACAAACAGTGAGTCCACTTGGTAGGGCCATGGGGCTGGGTAACATATGGGATATACAAGTAACTAACAGTGAGTCCACTTGGTAGGACCCTGGGCTGGGTAAGATATGGGATATACAAGTAACTAACAGTGAGTCCACTTGGTAGGACCCTGGGGCTGGGTAAGATATGGAATATACAAGTAACTAACAGTGAGTCCACTTGGTAGGGCTCTGGTGCTGGGTAACATGTGGGATATACAAGTAACTAACAGTGAGTCCACTTAGTAGGAACCTGGTACTAGGTAATATGTGGGATATACAAGTAACTAACAGTGAGTCCACTTAGTAGGACCCTGGACTAGGTAAGATATGGCATATACAAGTAACTAACAGTGAGTCCACTTGGTAGGACCCTGGGGCTAGGTAAGATGTGGGATATACAAGTAACTAACAATGAGTCCACTTGGTAGGGCCCTAGTACTAGGTACGATATGGGATATACAAGTAACTAACAGTGAGTCCACTTGGTAGGACCCTGGGGCTGTGTAGGATATGGGATATACAAGTAACTAACAGTTAGTCCACTTGGTAGGACCCTGGAGATAGGTAAGATATGGGATATACAAGTAACTAACAGTGAGTCCAATTGGTAGGGCCCTAGGGCTAGGTAAGATGTGGGATATACAAGAAACTAACAGTGAATCCACTTGGTAGGTCCCTGGAGCTAGGTAAGATGTGAGATATACAAGTAACTAACAGTGAGTCCACATGGTAGGACCCTGGACTAGGTAAGATATGGGATATACATGTAACTAACAGTGAGTCCACTTGGTAGGACCCTGGGGCTAGGTAAGATGTGGGATATACATGTAACTAACAGTTAGTCCACTTGGTAGGACCCTGGAGATACGTAAGATATGGGATATACAAGTAACTAACAGTGAGTCCAATTGGTAGGGCCCTAGGGCTAGGTAAGATGTGGGATATACAAGTAACTAACAGTGAGTCCACTTGGTAGGAACCTGGGCTGGGTAAGATATGGGATATACAAGTAACTAACAGTGAGTCCACTTGGTAGGAACCTGGGCTGGGTAAGATATGGGATATACAAGTAACTAACAGTGAGTCCACTTGGTAGGGCTCTGGTGCTGGGTAACATGTGGGATATACAAGTAACTAACAGTGAGTCCACTTAGTAGGACCCTGGTACTAGGTAATATGTGGGACATAGAAGAAACTAACAATGAGTCCACTTGGTAGGACGCTGGGGCTAGGTAAGATGTGGGATATAACAGTAACTAACAGTGACTCCACTTGGTAGGGATCTGGGGCTAGGTAAGATGTGGGATATACAAGAAACTAACAGTGAATCCACTTGGTAGGACCCTGGAGCTAGGTTAGATTTGGGATATACAAGTAACTAACAGTGAGTCCACTTGGTAGGACCCTGGACTAGGTAAGATATGGGATATACAAGTAACTAACAGTGAGTCCACTTGGTAGGACCCTGGAGATAGGTAAGATATGGGATATACAAGTAACTAACAGTGAGTCCACTTGGTAGGACCCTGGGGCTGGGTAAGATATGGGATATACAAGTAACTAACAGTGAGTCCACTTGGTAGGGCCCTAGTACTAGGAAAGATATGGGATATACAAGTAACTAACAGTGAGTCCACTTGGTAGGGCCCTAGTACTAGGTAAGATGTGGGATATACAAGTAACTAACAGTGAGTCCACTTGGTAGGGCCCTGGTGCTAGGTAAGATGTGGGATATACAAGTAACTAACAGTGAGTCCACTTGGTAGGGCCCTAGTACTAGGTATGGTGTGGGACATACAAGTAACAAACAGTGAGTCCACTTGGTAGGGCCCTACTACTAGGTAAGATGTGGGACATACAAGTAACAAACAGTGAGTCCACTTGGTAGGGCCATGGGGCTGGGTAAAATATGGGATATACAAGTAACTAACAGTGAGTCCACTTGGTAGGACCCTGGGCTGGGTAAGATATGGGATATACAAGTAACTAACAGTGAGTCCACTTGGTAGGACCCTGGGGCTGGGTAAGATATGGAATATACAAGTAACTAACAGTGAGTCCACTTGGTAGGGCTCTGGTGCTGGGTAACATGTGGGATATACAAGTAACTAACAGTGAGTCCACTTAGTAGGAACCTGGTACTAGGTAATATGTGGGATATACAAGTAACTAACAGTGAGTCCACTTAGTAGGACCCTGGACTAGGTAAGATATGGCATATACAAGTAACTAACAGTGAGTCCACTTGGTAGGACCCTGGGGCTAGGTAAGATGTGGGATATACAAGTAACTAACAATGAGTCCACTTGGTAGGGCCCTAGTACTAGGTACGATATGGGATATACAAGTAACTAACAGTGAGTCCACTTGGTAGGACCCTGGGGCTGGGTAGGATATGGGATATACAAGTAACTAACAGTTAGTCCACTTGGTAGGACCCTGGAGATAGGTAAGATATGGGATATACAAGTAACTAACAGTGAGTCCAATTGGTAGGGCCCTAGGGCTAGGTAAGATGTGGGATATACAAGAAACTAACAGTGAATCCACTTGGTAGGTCCCTGGAGCTAGGTAAGATGTGAGATATACAAGTAACTAACAGTGAGTCCACATGGTAGGACCCTGGACTAGGTAAGATATGGGATATACATGCAACTAACAGTGAGTCCACTTGGTAGGACCCTGGGGCTAGGTAAGATGTGGGATATACATGTAACTAACAGTTAGTCCACTTGGTAGGACCCTGGAGATACGTAAGATATGGGATATACAAGTAACTAACAGTGAGTCCAATTGGTAGGGCCCTAGGGCTAGGTAAGATGTGGGATATACAAGAAACTAACAGTGAATACACTTGGTAGGTCCCTGGAGCTAGGTAAGATGTGGGATATAAAAGTAACTAACAGTGACTCCACTTGGTAGGGATCTGGGGCTAGGTAAGATGTGGGATATACAAGAAACTAAAAGTGCATCAACTTTGTAGGACCCTGGAGCTAGGTAAGATTTAGGATATACAAGTAACTAACAGTGAGTCCACTTGGTAGGACCCTGGACTAGGTAAGATATGGGATATACAAGTAACTAACAGTGAGTCCACTTGGTAGGACCCTGGAGATAGGTAAGATATGGGATATACAATTAACTAACAGTGATTCCAATTGGTAGGGCCCTAGGGCTAGGTAAGATATGGGATATACAAATAACTAACAGTGAATCCACTTGGTAGGACCCTGGGCTGGGTAAGATATGGGATATACAAGTAACTAACAGTGAGTCCACTTGGTAGGGCCCTAGTACTAGGTAAGATGTGGGACATACAAGTAACAAACAGTGAGTCCACTTGGTAGGGCCAATGGGCTGGGTAAAATATGGGATATACAACTAACTAACAGTGAGTCCACTTGGTAGGAACCTGGGCTGGGTAAGATATGGGATATACAAGTAACTAACAGTGAGTCCACTTGGTAGGACCCTGGGGCTGGGTAAGATATGGGATATACAAGTAACTAACAATGAGTCCACTTGGTAGGGCTCTGGTGCTGGGTAACATGTGGGATATACAAGTAACTAACAGTGAGTCCACTTAGTAGGACCCTGGTACTAGGTAATATGTGGGACATAGAAGAAACTAACAATGAGTCCACTTGGTAGGACGCTGGGGCTAGGTAAGATGTGGGATATAACAGTAACTAACAGTGACTCCACTTGGTAGGGATCTGGGGCTAGGTAAGATGTGGGATATACAAGAAACTAACAGTGAATCCACTTGGTAGGACCCTGGAGCTAGGTTAGATTTGGGATATACAAGTAACTAACAGTGAGTCCACTTGGTAGGACCCTGGACTAGGTAAGATATGGGATATACAAGTAACTAACAGTGAGTCCACTTGGTAGGACCCTGGAGATAGGGAAGATATGGGATATACAAGTAACTAACAGTGAGTCCACTTGGTAGGACCCTGGGGCTGGGTAAGATATGGGATATACAAGTAACTAACAGTCAGTCCACTTGGTAGGGCCCTAGTACTAGGAAAGATATGGGATATACAAGTAACTAACAGTGAGTCCACTTGGTAGGGCCCTAGAACTAGGTAAGATGTGGGATATACAAGTAACTAACAGTGAGTCCACTTGGTAGGGCCCTGGTGCTAGGTAAGATGTGGGATATACAAGTAACTAACAGTGAGTCCACTTGGTAGGGCCCTAGTACTAGGTATGGTGTGGGACATACAAGTAACAAACAGTGAGTCCACTTGGTAGGGCCCTACTACTAGGTAAGATGTGGGACATACAAGTAACAAACAGTGAGTCCACTTGGTAGGGCCATGGGGCTGGGTAAAATATGGGATATACAAGTAACTAACAGTGAGTCCACTTGGTAGGACCCTGGGCTGGGTAAGATATGGGATATACAAGTAACTAACAGTGAGTCCACTTGGTAGGACCCTGGGGCTGGGTAAGATATGGAATATACAAGTAACTAACAGTGAGTCCACTTGGTAGGGCTCTGGTGCTGGGTAACATGTGGGATATACAAGTAACTAACAGTGAGTCCACTTAGTAGGAACCTGGTACTAGGTAATATGTGGGATATACAAGTAACTAACAGTGAGTCCACTTAGTAGGACCCTGGACTAGGTAAGATATGGCATATACAAGTAACTAACAGTGAGTCCACTTGGTAGGACCCTGGGGCTAGGTAAGATGTGGGATATACAAGTAACTAACAATGAGTCCACTTGGTAGGGCCCTAGTACTAGGTAGGATATGGGATATACAAGTAACTAACAGTTAGTCCACTTGGTAGGACCCTGGAGATAGGTAAGATATGGGATATACAAGTAACTAACAGTGAGTCCAATTGGTAGGGCCCTAGGGCTAGGTAAGATGTGGGATATACAAGAAACTAACAGTGAATCCACTTGGTAGGTCCCTGGAGCTAGGTAAGATGTGAGATATACAAGTAACTAACAGTGAGTCCACTTGGTAGGAACCTGGGCTGGGTAAGATATGGGATATACAAGTAACTAACAGTGAGTCCACTTGGTAGGGCTCTGGTGCTGGGTAACATGTGGGATATACAAGTAACTAACAGTGAGTCCACTTAGTAGGACCCTGGTACTAGGTAATATGTGGGACATAGAAGAAACTAACAATGAGTCCACTTGGTAGGACGCTGGGGCTAGGTAAGATGTGGGATATAACAGTAACTAACAGTGACTCCACTTGGTAGGGATCTGGGGCTAGGTAAGATGTGGGATATACAAGAAACTAACAGTGAATCCACTTGGTAGGACCCTGGAGCTAGGTTAGATTTGGGATATACAAGTAACTAACAGTGAGTCCACTTGGTAGGACCCTGGACTAGGTAAGATATGGGATATACAAGTAACTAACAGTGAGTCCACTTGGTAGGACCCTGGGGCTGGGTAAGATATGGGATATACAAGTAACTAACAGTGAGTCCACTTGGTAGGGCCCTAGTACTAGGAAAGATATGGGATATACAAGTAACTAACAGTGAGTCCACTTGGTAGGGCCCTAGTACTAGGTAAGATGTGGGATATACAAGTAACTAACAGTGAGTCCACTTGGTAGGGCCCTGGTGCTAGGTAAGATGTGGGATATACAAGTAACTAACAGTGAGTCCACTTGGTAGGGCCCTAGTACTAGGTATGGTGTGGGACATACAAGTAACAAACAGTGAGTCCACTTGGTAGGGCCCTACTACTAGGTAAGATGTGGGACATACAAGTAACAAACAGTGAGTCCACTTGGTAGGGCCATGGGGCTGGGTAAAATATGGGATATACAAGTAACTAACAGTGAGTCCACTTGGTAGGACCCTGGGCTGGGTAAGATATGGGATATACAAGTAACTAACAGTGAGTCCACTTGGTAGGACCCTGGGGCTGGGTAAGATATGGAATATACAAGTAACTAACAGTGAGTCCACTTGGTAGGGCTCTGGTGCTGGGTAACATGTGGGATATACAAGTAACTAACAGTGAGTCCACTTAGTAGGAACCTGGTACTAGGTAATATGTGGGATATACAAGTAACTAACAGTGAGTCCACTTAGTAGGACCCTGGACTAGGTAAGATATGGCATATACAAGTAACTAACAGTGAGTCCACTTGGTAGGACCCTGGGGCTAGGTAAGATGTGGGATATACAAGTAACTAACAATGAGTCCACTTGGTAGGGCCCTAGTACTAGGTACGATATGGGATATACAAGTAACTAACAGTGAGTCCACTTGGTAGGACCCTGGGGCTGGGTAGGATATGGGATATACAAGTAACTAACAGTTAGTCCACTTGGTAGGACCCTGGAGATAGGTAAGATATGGGATATACAAGTAACTAACAGTGAGTCCAATTGGTAGGGCCCTAGGGCTAGGTAAGATGTGGCATATACAAGAAACTAACAGTGAATCCACTTGGTAGGTCCCTGGAGCTAGGTAAGATGTGAGATATACAAGTAACTAACAGTGAGTCCACATGGTAGGACCCTGGACTAGGTAAGATATGGGATATACATGCAACTAACAGTGAGTCCACTTGGTAGGACCCTGGGGCTAGGTAAGATGTGGGATATACATGTAACTAACAGTTAGTCCACTTGGTAGGACCCTGGAGATACGTAAGATATGGGATATACAAGTAACTAACAGTGAGTCCAATTGGTAGGGCCCTAGGGCTAGGTAAGATGTGGGATATACAAGAAACTAACAGTGAATACACTTGGTAGGTCCCTGGAGCTAGGTAAGATGTGGGATATAAAAGTAACTAACAGTGACTCCACTTGGTAGGGATCTGGGGCTAGGTAAGATGTGGGATATACAAGAAACTAAAAGTGCATCAACTTTGTAGGACCCTGGAGCTAGGTAAGATTTAGGATATACAAGTAACTAACAGTGAGTCCACTTGGTAGGACCCTGGACTAGGTAAGATATGGGATATACAAGTAACTAACAGTGAGTCCACTTGGTAGGACCCTGGAGATAGGTAAGATATGGGATATACAATTAACTAACAGTGATTCCAATTGGTAGGGCCCTAGGGCTAGGTAAGATATGGGATATACAAATAACTAACAGTGAATCCACTTGGTAGGACCCTGGGCTGGGTAAGATATGGGATATACAAGTAACTAACAGTGAGTCCACTTGGTAGGGCCCTAGTACTAGGTAAGATGTGGGACATACAAGTAACAAACAGTGAGTCCACTTGGTAGGGCCAATGGGCTGGGTAAAATATGGGATATACAACTAACTAACAGTGAGTCCACTTGGTAGGAACCTGGGCTGGGTAAGATATGGGATATACAAGTAACTAACAGTGAGTCCACTTGGTAGGACCCTGGGGCTGGGTAAGATATGGGATATACAAGTAACTAACAATGAGTCCACTTGGTAGGGCTCTGGTGCTGGGTAACATGTGGGATATACAAGTAACTAACAGTGAGTACACTTAGTAGGACCCTGGTACTAGGTAATATGTGGGACATAGAAGAAACTAACAATGAGTCCACTTGGTAGGACGCTGGGGCTAGGTAAGATGTGGGATATAACAGTAACTAACAGTGACTCCACTTGGTAGGGATCTGGGGCTAGGTAAGATGTGGGATATACAAGAAACTAACAGTGAATCCACTTGGTAGGACCCTGGAGCTAGGTTAGATTTGGGATATACAAGTAACTAACAGTGAGTCCACTTGGTAGGACCCTGGACTAGGTAAGATATGGGATATACAAGTAACTAACAGTGAGTCCACTTGGTAGGACCCTGGAGATAGGGAAGATATGGGATATACAAGTAACTAACAGTGAGTCCACTTGGTAGGACCCTGGGGCTGGGTAAGATATGGGATATACAAGTAACTAACAGTCAGTCCACTTGGTAGGGCCCTAGTACTAGGAAAGATATGGGATATACAAGTAACTAACAGTGAGTCCACTTGGTAGGGCCCTAGAACTAGGTAAGATGTGGGATATACAAGTAACTAACAGTGAGTCCACTTGGTAGGGCCCTGGTGCTAGGTAAGATGTGGGATATACAAGTAACTAACAGTGAGTCCACTTGGTAGGGCCCTAGTACTAGGTATGGTGTGGGACATACAAGTAACAAACAGTGAGTCCACTTGGTAGGGCCCTACTACTAGGTAAGATGTGGGACATACAAGTAACAAACAGTGAGTCCACTTGGTAGGGCCATGGGGCTGGGTAAAATATGGGATATACAAGTAACTAACAGTGAGTCCACTTGGTAGGACCCTGGGCTGGGTAAGATATGGGATATACAAGTAACTAACAGTGAGTCCACTTGGTAGGACCCTGGGGCTGGGTAAGATATGGAATATACAAGTAACTAACAGTGAGTCCACTTGGTAGGGCCCTAGTACTAGGAAAGATATGGGATATACAAGTAACTAACAGTGAGTCCACTTGGTAGGGCCCTAGAACTAGGTAAGATGTGGGATATACAAGTAACTAACAGTGAGTCCACTTGGTAGGGCCCTGGTGCTAGGTAAGATGTGGGATATACAAGTAACTAACAGTGAGTCCACTTGGTAGGGCCCTACTACTAGGTAAGATGTGGGACATACAAGTAACAAACAGTGAGTCCACTTGGTAGGGCCATGGGGCTGGGTAAAATATGGGATATACAAGTAACTAACAGTGAGTCCACTTGGTAGGACCCTGGGGCTGGGTAAGATATGGGATATACAAGTAACTAACAGTCAGTCCACTTGGTAGGGCCCTAGTACTAGGAAAGATATGGGATATACAAGTAACTAACAGTGAGTCCACTTGGTAGGGCCCTAGAACTAGGTAAGATGTGGGATATACAAGTAACTAACAGTGAGTCCACTTGGTAGGGCCCTGGTGCTAGGTAAGATGTGGGATATACAAGTAACTAACAGTGAGTCCACTTGGTAGGGCCCTAGTACTAGGTATGGTGTGGGACATACAAGTAACAAACAGTGAGTCCACTTGGTAGGGCCCTACTACTAGGTAAGATGTGGGACATACAAGTAACAAACAGTGAGTCCACTTGGTAGGGCCATGGGGCTGGGTAAAATATGGGATATACAAGTAACTAACAGTGAGTCCACTTGGTAGGACCCTGGGCTGGGTAAGATATGGGATATACAAGTAACTAACAGTGAGTCCACTTGGTAGGACCCTGGGGCTGGGTAAGATATGGAATATACAAGTAACTAACAGTGAGTCCACTTGGTAGGGCTCTGGTGCTGGGTAACATGTGGGATATACAAGTAACTAACAGTGAGTCCACTTAGTAGGAACCTGGTACTAGGTAATATGTGGGATATACAAGTAACTAACAGTGAGTCCACTTAGTAGGACCCTGGACTAGGTAAGATATGGCATATACAAGTAACTAACAGTGAGTCCACTTGGTAGGACCCTGGGGCTAGGTAAGATGTGGGATATACAAGTAACTAACAATGAGTCCACTTGGTAGGGCCCTAGTACTAGGTACGATATGGGATATACAAGTAACTAACAGTGAGTCCACTTGGTAGGACCCTGTGGCTGGGTAGGATATGGGATATACAAGTAACTAACAGTTAGTCCACTTGGTAGGACCCTGGAGATAGGTAAGATATGGGATATACAAGTAACTAACAGTGAGTCCAATTGGTAGGGCCCTAAGGCTAGGTAAGATGTGGGATATACAAGAAACTAACAGTGAATCCACTTGGTAGGTCCCTGGAGCTAGGTAAGATGTGAGATATACAAGTAACTAACAGTGAGTCCACATGGTAGGACCCTGGACTAGGTAAGATATGGGATATACATGTAACTAACAGTGAGTCCACTTGGTAGGACCCTGGGGCTAGGTAAGATGTGGGATATACATGTAACTAACAGTTAGTCCACTTGGTAGGACCCTGGAGATACGTAAGATATGGGATATAAAAGTAACTAACAGTGAGTCCAATTGGTAGGGCCCTAGGGCTAGGTAAGATGTGGGATATACAAGAAACTAACAGTGAATACACTTGGTAGGTCCCTGGAGCTAGGTAAGATGTGAGATATACAAGTAACTAACAGTGAGTCCACGTGGTAGGACCCTGGACTAGGTAAGATATGGGATATACAAGTAACTAACAGTGTGTCCACTTGGTAGGACCCTGGGGCTAGGTAAGATGTGGGATATACAAGTAACTAACAATGAGTCCACTTGGTAGGGCCCTAGTACTAGGTACGATATGGGATATACAAGTAACTAACAGTGAGTCCACTTGGTAGGACCCTGGGGCTGGGTAAGATATGGGATATACAAGTAACTAACAGTGAGTCCACTTGGTAGGGCCCTAGTACTAGGTAAGATATGGGATATACAAGTAACTAACAATGAGTCCACTTGGTAGGGCCCTAGTACTAGGTAAGATGTGGGATATACAAGTAACTAACAGTGAGTTAACTTGGTAGGGCCCTGGTGCTAGGTAAGATGTGGGATATACAAATAACTAACAGTGAGTCCACTTGGTAGGGCCCTAGTACTAGGTAAGGTGTGGGACATACAAGTAACAAACAGTGAGTCCACTTGGTAGGGCCCTAGTACTAGGTAAGATGTGGGACATACAAGTAACAAACAGTGAGTCCACTTGGTAGGGCCATGGGGCTGGGTAAAATATGGGATATACAAGTAACTAACAGTGAGTCCACTTGGTAGGACCCTGGGGCTGGGTAAGATATGGGATATACAAGTAACTAACAGTGAGTCCACTTGGTAGGACCCTGGGGCTGTTTAAGATATGGGATATACAAGTAACTAACATTGAGTCCACTTGGTAGGACCCTGGGGCTGGGTAAGATGTGGGATATACAAGTAACTAACAGTGAGTCCACTTGGTAGGGCCCTAGTACTAGGTAACATGTTGGATATACAAGTAACTAACAGTGAGTCCACTTGGTAGGGCCCTGGAACTAGGTACGATGTGGGATATACACCTAACTAACAGTGAGTCCACTTGGTAGGGCCCTGGGGCTGGGTAGGATATGGGATATACAAGTAACTAATAGTTAGTCCACTTGTTAGGACCCTGGAGATAGGTAAGATATGGGATATACAAGTAACTAACAGTGAGTCCAATTGGTAGGGCCCTGGGGCTAGGTAAGATGTGGGATATACAAGAAACTAACAGTGAATCCACTTGGTAGGACCCTGGACTAGGTAAGATATGGGATATACAAGTAACTAACAGTGAGTCCACTTGGTAGGACCCTGGAGATAGGTAAGATATGGGATATACAAGTAACTAACAGTGATTCCAATTGGTAGGGCCCTAGGGCTAGGTAAGATATGGGATATACAAATAACTAACAGTGAATCCACTTGGTAGGACCCTGGGCTGGGTAAGATATGGGATATACAAGTAACTAACAGTGAGTCCACTTGGTAGGGCCCTAGTACTAGGTAAGATGTGGGACATACAAGTAACAAACAGTGAGTCCACTTGGTAGGGCCAATGGGCTGGGTAAAATATGGGATATACAAGTAACTAACAGTGAGTCCACTTGGTAGGAACCTGGGCTGGGTAAGATATGGGATATACAAGTAACTAACAGTGAGTCCACTTGGTAGGACCCTGGACTAGGTAAGATATGGCATATACAAGTAACTAACAGTGAGTCCACTTGGTAGGACCCTGGGGCTAGGTAAGATGTGGGATATACAAGTAACTAACAATGAGTCCACTTGGTAGGGCCCTAGTACTAGGTACGATATGGGATATACAAGTAACTAACAGTGAGTCCACTTGGTAGGACCCTGAGGCTGGGTAGGATATGGGATATACAAGTAACTAACAGTTAGTCCACTTGGTAGGACCCTGGAGATAGGTAAGATATGGGATATACAAGTAACTAACAGTGAGTCCAATTGGTAGGGCCCTAGGGCTAGGTAAGATGTGGGATATACAAGAAACTAACAGTGAATACACTTGGTAGGTCCCTGGAGCTAGGTAAGATGTGAGATATACAAGTAACTAACAGTGAGTCCACGTGGTAGGACCCTGGACTAGGTAAGATATGGGATATACAAGTAACTAACAGTGAGTCCACTTGGTAGGACCCTGGGGCTAGGTAAGATGTGGGATATACAAGTGTAACAGTGAGGGAATTAGGTTAAGAGTAAAGAGTTAAGGAATGCTGCGCATTCCTTGACTAGGGGGAAAACCATAGTGAACGTGGGTGCACGAATGAAGAAGTGTATCTAGGTAAGCACACACGTCACTTGGGTTCTAGCGAGAAGAGATGTCAACATCAAGAAGGGAGTCTCCATCATGTGTGCAGAGATAGAACGAGTCGGCTAATAAAGTTATCTTTCTAACAACGCGAAGACTTGTGTGCTGTACGATCACGTGCCTAACCTGTAATGTCACACTATTATAGCAGGTTGATTTGGTGCCGTGAATTTATGAAATTAAATTACTATTTACATAACGCCAATTTCATTATTAGAACTGACCACATGCCATTAAAGTCAATATTAGAAGCACCAATACAAAATAGGAAAATACAAACGTGGGCATTGAATTTACAAGGGTATAATGCTAGGGTTGAGTATGTGTCAGGGAAACATAATACGTGCGCCGATCTTTTGTCTAGAATCCCGTACCCACAGTCATCAGGAAACACGGAAGATGAAGTTGAACCAGAGGTAGACGATCGAAACTGGCAAGTAAATATATTAGATTCTGCCATAATAAATAGGGAAGAATTTGAGAGTTTACCATCGGAGCAAGAGTCGGAATCTAGAACAGAAGACCCACATTTAGAACAGTTTGATATGAAAACAGAACAAGAATTAGATCCAAAAGTAGTACAGATAAAAAAGAAATTGAAAGAAACAGGGGAAAATAGTTTTAAAAGAAAGTTTGTAGAGTTACAAGAAGACAATCAATTATATTATATCAGTGAAAAAGGTGAAGGAGTAAGAAAATATATTCCGAAACATTTAGAACAAGAAGTATTAAAGGCGTACCACGATAATAATGGTCATTTTGGACGAGATAAGTTAGTGAAGGCTATTAGCAGTAAATATTATTGGCCGAATTTATTCAAAAGCGTATATGAATATGTTGAAGCATGTGAAAAGTGTAGGTTAAGAAACATGAAGATAATTAAATGTCCTTTACAAGATACCGATATTCCTCAATTTCCAATGCAGAAAGTAAGTTTGGATATTTCAGGTCCTCATCCAAAAACATTATCGGGAAATGTATACCTACTACATATAGTGGATTCATATAGTCTTTGGCCAGAAGTGTATCCAATTCCAGACAAGAGTGCTGATTCAGTTATAAATATGCTTTTACAAGAATTTATACCAAGGTTTGGGTGTCCACAAATAATACTTACAGACAATGGGAAAGAGTTTGTAAATAAAAAGTTTGAGAAATTGGTAAAAGATTGGAATATAAAACACATTAGGACTTCATATTACAGACCAACTTCTAATGCTAAAAATGAGAGACAACACAGAACACTATACAATATTCTAGCGAAAAATGTAGAAGAACACGATATGGATTGGGATCTTTATTTGGGGATGGCATTAGCGGCGATACGTACACACGAAAATGAAGGAACAGGTTTCTCACCATTTTACTTAGTACATGGAAGAGAACCAATATTGCCAATTGATAATTTATTAAAGCCTAGGAGAAAATATCTGGGGGAAGATTTTCAAGAAACAAGGTTGCAAGAAATGCATAAAGCACATATACGTTTAAGAAATAATATAATTAAAGCTAGAGAAAGACAGAAGAAATACGCAAATAAAAATGCACACTTACAAGAGTTTAACGTAGGGGATAGGGTATATTATAAAAAACATAGAAAAAACTCTAAGTTTGATGCTCATTGGGTCCCGGGATACTATATTTTAGAAAAAAAGGTCCAGTGTCGTATACTATTAAGAATCAAATTTCAGGGCATGTTGCACGTTCACACGTAGAACACTTAAGGCAGGATAATGAGGAAAGGGATGCAGAGAATAATAAAGTTATCTTTCTAACAACGCGAAGACTTGTGTGCTGTACGATCACGTGCCTAACCTGTAATGTCACACTATTATAGCAGGTTGATTTGGTGCCGTGAATTTATGAAACATGGGAGGTCGCGGTGAGAGAGAGTACCGCCATACAAGATGGTTATGTCTGGCGTGTTTGGAGAAGTAAATATTAAAAAAACGCAACAGATGAAAGCTGACTGTTGGTAGCTGTTCTGGGTTTTCACTACATTCCTGATTAAGAAGGAGATCCATTTTCAAGGTCAGCGCTAAAGAAAAGGTTTGATTGATACTTATTTTTTTGAAAGACTGATGTTATTGCATAATTATGAAATTAACTGGAGAATTGACCAACGCAAAATGCTATATTGAGATCAAGTAATGCTGTTCTGCATCAAAGAATCAGTACAAATTATGAGTGTTAACCCGTGGGACTGTTTGAAGGTGAAGTCAAGGGTATGGTGCAAATTCAATAATTATGAAATCAAGATCTGCAATACTCTCTACAGTAACTTCAATTAAAGGAAGGCATAAATGAAACTTGTCTCAACTCGGGGTTTGGATGAAGAAATTTAAACTGACCATGCCGAGAATTACACATGAAAATAAGAGACTGAATAGCGTCAACTTTAAGTCCAATTGTTGTTGACTGGATTACGTTTGCGCTGATATATATATATATGAAAATCACAGATTGCTGTTGGAAAGTGAGTTTTTTTTTGCTGAAGTCGCTTGCGTGAAGGTGACCTTAATCGAAGGGAATCTACAGTAATCGAGCAGGGAATCAAATATTCTTGTTGCGAGCCTGATATCGAGCATAATCAACGTCAGGAATTGGAAAGATCTGATTTCGACTTCGATTGAATTATTAAGAAAAGAAATCCAGAGGCTCTTCTTCGTTCTGCTCATTTCAACGAGCTTAGTTAGAGTCCTTTTTTATGTGGTGTAGGTAATTCCGAATCAGGAGGTCATTTAAATTCTTTTGTTAGAATTCAGGATTGAAACAGGAATATTTCTTCATCAGGATCTTCGACTGGAGGCCTTTAGTTAAGATAATTAGATAATATTAGAGTAATTAACAGATTATGTATTGTTGCTGAGTTTGAAATTAATATTGTCTGAATTGTTTGTATATTCCTTAATAATTATAAATTTTAGGATGGAACCCCAAGATTTTTCACAGGTACTGACTGGAGTTAGTGGGGCAATAGCAAGGTTGGATGCAGTATTAAGACAACGTAGTAGAGGTTTCCAATCGAATGGCCAGTATGATACCATTACGCCAAGGCCACATCAAAGCTCAACCTGCTTTAGAAAACAACCGCTTTATAACAACGACAGAAACTGTCACAGATGGAATGTAAACGACGTAACGAGAACACGAAGGTATGAAGAGAGACAACATGGCAAGCCAGAGGAAAACAGTTGGCAGAGACAGAATTTTTATAAGAAAAGATGGAACTGGCCATCTAATAGTGAGGAGCAGAAAACATTACGAAATCAATGGTTTGAAATCAGAAGATTGAGATATGCACTCGCAAAGGCAAACAAAGGAGAAAATCAGCATCAGACTAATAGAACCTTAGCTGATGATCGACAGGTGTTTTCAATTTGTAGGGGTAGACAGGAAAGAGAGACACAGACGCAGATGATTGAAGTGGTAGAACGGAACACACAGACACAAGTTGATATAGTAGGAAAAAAAACCCAGATACAACCAAACAACAAGATAACGAAGGGAAGTCAAACCGAGTTGGTAGAAACTCAATCAAAGCCAACTGACTTGAAAGTGACGAAGAGAAACACCGTTGCATTAAAGAGAGACACAGGTACAAAAGTTAGACAACCCAAGACAGAAGACAGCAGAAAGAAAATTAGAAAGAGTGTTAGAGTTAGAAATGAAAAAACTTTGCTCATGTATAATCGTGGATGTGGAACCGAGGAATCTTATGAATCAGAATCTTCAGACCTCACAGATTTTGGTATAGAATGTACACCAGACAGAGATTTAAAAGGAATGAATAGGAACGATCCTGACTCGAAGCGAGATGTTTCCTCGTGCGGTATGGTTAGTGGTAGACAAGCAGGCAAATTTTTAGTTAGTGACTCTTCGGAACAAGATAACAGTATATATGGCAGAAAAGTAGCAAAAGCCAGGAGACGAATTCCAAGGATGGGAGCAAATGATACTTTTAAAAAGAAAGATGTTTATCTATTGGAAAGTAGAACACAAAAACAACAAAAGACTGAAGCAGCGGTGGACAAAACTAGAAGTCTCATGAAGGCATTAAGACCATGGTTATATGGAAATAACTAATACGTGCAGGTTTGAATATTTTGTAACTGAGATATTGTTCAGAAGAAATATTGTCAGGTGGACAGATGGTCAGACAATCGGTATATCCAATACCTATAGAGAATGGAAAACAAGTAACAACAGCATCTACTACAGCTGAACAAGAAGAAACGGTACCAAAAACAGTCATGACAGAGGAAAATAACGTGTATGACGATTATATTAGTGAAGAGTCAGTCAGGGAAAATATTGAACCTCCATTTATGAATACAAGACAGGCAGTAAAAAGAAAGTTGGATAGACAGAAAGAAAAAGAAATTAAGAGGCAAAGGAAACTTAGAGTGAATTCTTCGAGTGAGGAAGAGATGCCACTATTTGAAAATTTGTTGAGACGGCAAGACAGGAAAATTAGATTGGATTTAGAAAGGAAGAGATTAGCGGTTGCTAGTAATGGATATACAGATGGGGAACAAGAGATGGATGAAAAGTCAGAAACTGATGAAGAAGCTGATATGAAAGAAGATAGCTCTCCTCGAGAGGATAGCGACATTGATGTAGATATTGCAATTATAGAAAAAAATTTGAGGTTATTAAAGAAATGGAGAAGTGATAGATGAATAGAGGGATACAAGGTTCTGCAGATGGCAGATAGAAGAAGAAGTTGGACACGATATTTTTGTGTTTACAAAGGTACTTGATGGAGTTTTTCTAAAGCGGAAAATTATTATTGGGTACTCAGAAAATGGTCTTGAAATTTATAATGTATGTGTACATTGATTAATGTGTGGGGATAATGATGAGGGGATTGAAATGGTTTGCTCAATTGTTGGGACTTCAATTGTGTTTTATGAAATGTGAAAAATAAGTTAACTTAGAGAGTTATTTTTACGATGTTTTGGATTGATTGAGTTACCTTAAGGGTGTTTAAAATGATTATTACTTTGAAGTTCAGTTAGAAGATGAATTAAAGTAGTGGTTAGTGAAGTGACTCTATATGTAGTAATGGAGGGGTATGTTGTTATTACATGTGGGGTATGCAATGTATATACAAGGTTTAAAATAGGAGCTGGGTTGAACAGCGTTTAATGGGAGAATATGGGGGGAAATGCCAGGTTGAGTTTTGGCATTTAAATAACTGCATACTGGAAGAAGAAGACTGTACTTAACAGTATAATAATAGTTAGGAAGTTTTTTGTTGTGGAAGGAATGGTAAACGGGAAATTGATGATCTGAATAATACAAAGGCTAGCAGTTTTGGATTAACATATTTTTTTTGATAATAACAATTATTATTGACGGAAACTGAAGATAAATTTTGAAACTTTATTTTTTGATAAAGTTTTGAGAATGTATGGGAAGAGAAAGGTGATTACTTCTTACTTTCTTACTTTTTCATTACTTTTATTAATTTCAGGTGCGCACCTACCCAAATCTAAACTAGCTATTTTTTTCTGTCTATCCTAGAATACTGAGAGTGTGAGAATGTGAATAAGGGGGAAATAAAGGATAAGGGGAATATCTTCAGTTTTGTCAATCATAATTTAGATGGACATTTTAAAGTTAAAAGCGGTTCGCTTATGGAGACTTTTGTATTGTGGGGAATTTTATGGAGAGTTTTGTAGAAAGTTTTCTAGAGAACTTTATAACGAGTTTTGTAGAGAGTTTCGATATTATTGTCTCTAGCTAGCAATTGGCTATGAGGAGATAGGAGAATTGAGTTAGGAAATATATGGAATTGTTGTTATTGTAGAATGGAGATGTAAAGTTAACTAATTAAAAGTTGGGGTTGAGATTTTTTCAAGGAAAAATTCTCTTTGAAGAAGGGGAGGCATTGTAACAGTGAGGGAATTAGGTTAAGAGTAAAGAGTTAAGGAATGCTGCGCATTCCTTGACTAGGGGGAAAACCATAGTGAACGTGGGTGCACGAATGAAGAAGTGTATCTAGGTAAGCACACACGTCACTTGGGTTCTAGCGAGAAGAGATGTCAACATCAAGAAGGGAGTCTCCATCATGTGTGCAGAGATAGAACGAGTCGGCTAATAAAGTTATCTTTCTAACAACGCGAAGACTTGTGTGCTGTACGATCACGTGCCTAACCTGTAATGTCACACTATTATACAAGTAACTAACAATGAGTCCACTTGGTAGGGCCCTAGTACTAGGTACGATATGGGATATACAAGTAACTAACAGTGAGTCCACTTGGTAGGACCCTGGGGCTGGGTAAGATATGGGATATACAAGTAACTAACAGTGAGTCCACTTGGTAGGGCCCTAGTACTAGGTAAGATATGGGATATACAAGTAACTAACAATGAGTCCACTTGGTAGGGCCCTAGTACTAGGTAAGATGTGGGATATACAAGTAACTAACAGTGAGTTAACTTGGTAGGGCCCTGGTGCTAGGTAAGATGTGGGATATACAAATAACTAACAGTGAGTCCACTTGGTAGGGCCCTAGTACTAGGTAAGGTGTGGGACATACAAGTAACAAACAGTGAGTCCACTTGGTAGGGCCCTAGTACTAGGTAAGATGTGGGACATACAAGTAACAAACAGTGAGTCCACTTGGTAGGGCCATGGGGCTGGGTAAAATATGGGATATACAAGTAACTAACAGTGAGTCCACTTGGTAGGACCCTGGGGCTGGGTAAGATATGGGATATACAAGTAACTAACAGTGAGTCCACTTGGTAGGACCCTGGGGCTGGGTAAGATATGGGATATACAAGTAACTAACATTGAGTCCACTTGGTAGGACCCTGGGGCTGGGTAAGATGTGGGATATACAAGTAACTAACAGTGAGTCCACTTGGTAGGGCCCTAGTACTAGGTAACATGTTGGATATACAAGTAACTAACAGTGAGTCCACTTGGTAGGGCCCTGGAACTAGGTACGATGTGGGATATACACGTAACTAACAGTGAGTCCACTTGGTAGGGCCCTGGGGCTGGGTAGGATATGGGATATACAAGTAACTAATAGTTAGTCCACTTGTTAGGACCCTGGAGATAGGTAAGATATGGGATATACAAGTAACTAACAGTGAGTCCAATTGGTAGGGCCCTGGGGCTAGGTAAGATGTGGGATATACAAGAAACTAACAGTGAATCCACTTGGTAGGACCGTGGACTAGGTAAGATATGGGATATACAAGTAACTAACAGTGAGTCCACTTGGTAGGACCCTGGAGATAGGTAAGATATGGGATATACAAGTAACTAACAGTGATTCCAATTGGTAGGGCCCTAGGGCTAGGTAAGATATGGGATATACAAATAACTAACAGTGAATCCACTTGGTAGGACCCTGGGCTGGGTAAGATATGGGATATACAAGTAACTAACAGTGAGTCCACTTGGTAGGGCCCTAGTACTAGGTAAGATGTGGGACATACAAGTAACAAACAGTGAGTCCACTTGGTAGGGCCAATGGGCTGGGTAAAATATGGGATATACAAGTAACTAACAGTGAGTCCACTTGGTAGGAACCTGGGCTGGGTAAGATATGGGATATACAAGTAACTAACAGTGAGTCCACTTGGTAGGACCCTGGGGCTGGGTAAGATATGGGATATACAAGTAACTAACAATGAGTCCACTTGGTAGGGCTCTGGTGCTGGGTAACATGTGGGATATACAAGTAACTAACAGTGAGTCCACTTAGTAGGACCCTGGTACTAGGTAATATGTGGGACATAGAAGAAACTAACAATGAGTCCACTTGGTAGGACCCTGGGGCTAGGTAAGATGTGGGATATAACAGTAACTAACAGTGACTCCACTTGGTAGGGATCTGGGGCTAGGTAAGATGTGGGATATACAAGAAACTAACAGTGAATCCACTTGGTAGGACCCTGGAGCTAGGTAAGATTTGGGATATACAAGTAACTAACAGTGAGTCCACTTGGTAGGACCCTGGACTAGGTAAGATATGGGATATACAAGTAACTAACAGTGAGTCCACTTGGTAGGACCCTGGAGATAGGTAAGATATGGGATATACAAGTAACTAACAGTGAGTCCACTTGGTAGGACCCTGGGGCTGGGTAAGATATTGGATATACAAGTAACTAACAGTGAGTCCACTTGGTAGGGCCCTAGTACTAGGAAAGATATGGGATATACAAGTAACTAACAGTGAGTCCACTTGGTAGGGCCTTAGTACTAGGTAAGATGTGGGATATACAAGTAACTAACAGTGAGTCCATTTGGTAGGGCCCTGGTGCTAGGTAAGATGTGGGATATACAAGTAACTAACAGTGAGTCCACTTGGTAGGGCCCTAGTACTAGGTATGGTGTGGGACATACAAGTAACAAACAGTGAGTCCACTTGGTAAGGCCCTACTACTAGGTAAGATGTGGGACATACAAGTAACAAACAGTGAGTCCACTTGGTAGGGCCATGGGGCTGGGTAAAATATGGGATATACAAGTAACTAACAGTGAGTCCACTTGGTAGGACCCTGGGCTGGGTAAGATATGGGATATACAAGTAACTAACAGTGAGTCCACTTGGTAGGACCCTGGGGCTGGGTAAGATATGGAATATACAAGTAACTAACAGTGAGTCCACTTGGTAGGGCTCTGGTGCTGGGTAACATGTGGGATATACAAGTAACTAACAGTGAGTCCACTTAGTAGGAACCTGGTACTAGGTAATATGTGGGATATACAAGTAACTAACAGTGAGTCCACTTAGTAGGACCCTGGACTAGGTAAGATATGGCATATACAAGTAACTAACAGTGAGTCCACTTGGTAGGACCCTGGGGCTAGGTAAGATGTGGGATATACAAGTAACTAACAGTTAGTCCACTTGGTAGGACCCTGGAGATACGTAAGATATGGGATATACAAGTAACTAACAGTGAGTCCAATTGGTAGGGCCCTAGGGCTAGGTAAGATGTGGGATATACAAGAAACTAACAGTGAATCCACTTGGTAGGTCCCTGGAGCTAGGTAAGATGTGAGATATACAAGTAACTAACAGTGAGTCCACATGGTAGGACCCTGGACTAGGTAAGATGTGGGATATACAAGTAACTAACAATGAGTCCACTTGGTAGGGCACTAGTACTAGGTACGATATGGGATATACAAGTAACTAACAGTGAGTCCACTTGGTAGGACCCTGGGGCTGGGTAAGATATGGGATGTACAAGTAACTAACAGTGAGTCCACTTTGTAGGGCCCTAGTACTAGGTAAGATGTGGGACATACAAGTAACAAACAGTGAGTCCACTTGGTAGGGCCATGGGGCTGGGTAAAATATGGGATATACAAGTAACTAACAGTGAGTCCACTTGGTAGGACCCTGGGGCTGGGTAAGATATGGGATATACAAGTAACTAACAGTGAGTCCACTTGGTAGGACCCTGGAGCTGGGTAAGATATGGGATATACAAGTAACTAACATTGAGTCCACTTGGTAGGACCCTGGGGCTGGGTAATATGTGGGATATACAAGTAACTAACAGTGAGTCCACTTGGTAGGGCCCTAGTACTAGGTAACATGTTGGATATACAAGTAACTAACAGTGAGTCCACTTGGTAGGGCCCTGGAACTAGGTACGATGTGGGATATACACGTAACTAACAGTGAGTCCACTTGGTAGTGCCCTGGTGCTGGGTAGGATATGGGATATACAAGTAACTAATAGTTAGTCCACTTGTTAGGACCCTGGAGATAGGTAAGATATGGGATATACAAGTAACTAACAGTGAGTCCAATTGGTAGGGCCCTAGGGCTAGGTAAGATGTGGGATATACAAGAAACTAACAGTGAATACACTTGGTAGGTCCCTGGAGCTAGGTAAGATGTGAGATATACAAGTAACTAACAGTGAGTCCACGTGGTAGGACCCTGGACTAGGTAAGATATGGGATATACAAGTAACTAACAGTGAGTCCACTTGGTAGGACCCTGGGGCTAGGTAAGATGTGGAATATACAAGTAACTAACAATGAGTCCACTTGGTAGGGCCCTAGTACTAGGTACGATATTGGATATACAAGTAACTAACAGTGAGTCCACTTGGTAGGACCCTGGGGCTGGGTAAGATATGGGATATACAAGTAACTAACAGTGAGTCCACTTGGTAGGGCCCTAGTACTAGGTAAGATATGGGATATACAAGTAACTAACAATGAGTCCACTTGGTAGGGCCCTAGTACTAGGTAAGATGTGGGATATACAAGTAACTAACAGTGAGTTAACTTGGTAGGGCCCTGGTGCTAGGTAAGATGTGGGATATACAAATAACTAACAGTGAGTCCACTTGGTAGGGCCCTAGTACTAGGTAAGGTGTGGGACATACAAGTAACAAACAGTGAGTCCACTTGGTAGGGCCCTAGTACTAGGTAAGATGTGGGACATACAAGTAACAAACAGTGAGTCCACTTGGTAGGTCCATGGGGCTGGGTAAAATATTGGATATACAAGTAACTAACAGTGAGTCCACTTGGTAGGACCCTGGGGCTGGGTAAGATATGGGATATACAAGTAACTAACAGTGAGTCCACTTGGTAGGACCCTGGGGCTGGGTAAGATATGGGATATACAAGTAACTAACATTGAGTCCACTTGGTAGGACCCTGGGGCTGGGTAAGATGTGGGATATACAAGTAACTAACAGTGAGTCCACTTGGTAGGGCCCTAGTACTAGGTAACATGTTGGATATACAAGTAACTAACAGTGAGTCCACTTGGTAGGGCCCTGGAACTAGGTACGATGTGGGATATACACGTAACTAACAGTGAGTCCACTTGGTAGGGCCCTGGGGCTGGGTAGGATATGGGATATACAAGTAACTAATAGTTAGTCCACTTGTTAGGACCCTGGAGATAGGTAAGATATGGGATATACAAGTAACTAACAGTGAGTCCAATTGGTAGGGCCCTGGGGCTAGGTAAGATGTGGGATATACAAGAAACTAACAGTGAATCCACTTGGTAGGACCCTGGACTAGGTAAGATATGGGATATACAAGTAACTAACAGTGAGTCCACTTGGTAGGACCCTGGAGATAGGTAAGATATGGGATATACAAGTAACTAACAGTGATTCCAATTGGTAGGGCCCTAGGGCTAGGTAAGATATGGGATATACAAATAACTAACAGTGAATCCACTTGGTAGGACCCTGGGCTGGGTAAGATATGGGATATACAAGTAACTAACAGTGAGTCCACTTGGTAGGGCCCTAGTACTAAGTAAGATGTGGGACATACAAGTAACAAACAGTGAGTCCACTTGGTAGGGCCAATGGGCTGGGTAAAATATGGGATATACAAGTAACTAACAGTGAGTCCACTTGGTAGGAACCTGGGCTGGGTAAGATATGGGATATACAAGTAACTAACAGTGAGTCCACTTGGTAGGACCCTGGGGCTGGGTAAGATATGGGATATACAAGTAACTAACAATGATTCCACTTGGTAGGGCTCTGGTGCTGGGTAACATGTGGGATATACAAGTAACTAACAGTGAGTCCACTTAGTAGGACCCTGGTACTAGGTAATATGTGGGACATAGAAGAAACTAACAATGAGTCCACTTGGTAGGACCCTGGGGCTAGGTAAGATGTGGGATATAACAGTAACTAACAGTGACTCCACTTGGTAGGGATCTGGGGCTAGGTAAGATGTGGGATATACAAGAAACTAACAGTGAATCCACTTGGTAGGACCCTGGAGCTAGGTAAGATTTGGGATATACAAGTAACTAACAGTGAGTCCACTTGGTAGGACCCTGGACTAGGTAAGATATGGGATATACAAGTAACTAACAGTGAGTCCACTTGGTAGGACCCTGGAGATAGGTAAGATATGGGATATACAAGTAACTAACAGTGAGTCCACTTGGTAGGACCCTGGGGCTGGGTAAGATATTGGATATACAAGTAACTAACAGTGAGTCCACTTGGTAGGGCCCTAGTACTAGGAAAGATATGGGATATACAAGTAACTAACAGTGAGTCCACTTGGTAGGGCCCTAGTACTAGGTAAGATGTGGGATATACAAGTAACTAACAGTGAGTCCATTTGGTAGGGCCCTGGTGCTAGGTAAGATGTGGGATATACAAGTAACTAACAGTGAGTCCACTTGGTAGGGCCCTAGTACTAGGTATGGTGTGGGACATACAAGTAACAAACAGTGAGTCCACTTGGTAAGGCCCTACTACTAGGTAAGATGTGGGACATACAAGTAACAAACAGTGAGTCCACTTGGTAGGGCCATGGGGCTGGGTAAAATATGGGATATACAAGTAACTAACAGTGAGTCCACTTGGTAGGACCCTGGGCTGGGTAAGATATGGGATATACAAGTAACTAACAGTGAGTCCACTTGGTAGGACCCTGGGGCTGGGTAAGATATGGAATATACAAGTAACTAACAGTGAGTCCACTTGGTAGGGCTCTGGTGCTGGGTAACATGTGGGATATACAAGTAACTAACAGTGAGTCCACTTAGTAGGAACCTGGTACTAGGTAATATGTGTTATATACAAGTAACTAACAGTGAGTCCACTTAGTAGGACCCTGGACTAGGTAAGATATGGCATATACAAGTAACTAACAGTGAGTCCACTTGGTAGGACCCTGGGGCTAGGTAAGATGTGGGATATACAAGTAACTAACAGTTAGTCCACTTGGTAGGACCCTGGAGATACGTAAGATATGGGATATACAAGTAACTAACAGTGAGTCCAATTGGTAGGGCCCTAGGGCTAGGTAAGATGTGGGATATACAAGAAACTAACAGTGAATCCACTTGGTAGGTCCCTGGAGCTAGGTAAGATGTGAGATATACAAGTAACTAACAGTGAGTCCACATGGTAGGACCCTGGACTAGGTAAGATATGGGATATACAAGTAACTAACAGTGAGTCCATTTGGTAGGGCCCTGGTGCTAGGTAAGATGTGGGATATACAAGTAACTAACAGTGAGTCCACTTGGTAGGGCCCTAGTACTAGGTATGGTGTGGGACATACAAGTAACAAACAGTGAGTCCACTTGGTAAGGCCCTACTACTAGGTAAGATGTGGGACATACAAGTAACAAACAGTGAGTCCACTTGGTAGGGCCATGGGGCTGGGTAAAATATGGGATATACAAGTAACTAACAGTGAGTCCACTTGGTAGGACCCTGGGCTGGGTAAGATATGGGATATACAAGTAACTAACAGTGAGTCCACTTGGTAGGACCCTGGGGCTGGGTAAGATATGGAATATACAAGTAACTAACAGTGAGTCCACTTGGTAGGGCTCTGGTGCTGGGTAACATGTGGGATATACAAGTAACTAACAGTGAGTCCACTTAGTAGGAACCTGGTACTAGGTAATATGTGGGATATACAAGTAACTAACAGTGAGTCCACTTAGTAGGACCCTGGACTAGGTAAGATATGGCATATACAAGTAACTAACAGTGAGTCCACTTGGTAGGACCCTGGGGCTAGGTAAGATGTGGGATATACAAGTAACTAACAGTTAGTCCACTTGGTAGGACCCTGGAGATACGTAAGATATGGGATATACAAGTAACTAACAGTGAGTCCAATTGGTAGGGCCCTAGGGCTAGGTAAGATGTGGGATATACAAGAAACTAACAGTGAATCCACTTGGTAGGTCCCTGGAGCTAGGTAAGATGTGAGATATACAAGTAACTAACAGTGAGTCCACATGGTAGGACCCTGGACTAGGTAAGATATGGGATATACAAGTAACTAACAGTGAGTCCACTTGGTAGGACCCTGGGGCTAGGTAAGATGTGGGATATACAAGTAACTAACAATGAGTCCACTTGGTAGGGCCCTAGTACTAGGTACGATATGGGATATACAAGTAACTAACAGTGAGTCCACTTGGTAGGACCCTGGGGCTGGGTAAGATATGGGATATACAAGTAACTAACAGTGAGTCCACTTTGTAGGGCCCTAGTACTAGGTAAGATGTGGGACATACAAGTAACAAACAGTGAGTCCACTTGGTAGGGCCATGGGGCTGGGTAAAATATGGGATATACAAGTAACTAACAGTGAGTCCACTTGGTAGGACCCTGGGGCTGGGTAAGATATGGGATATACAAGTAACTAACAGTGAGTCCACTTGGTAGGACCCTGGAGCTGGGTAAGATATGGGATATACAAGTAACTAACATTGAGTCCACTTGGTAGGACCCTGGGGCTGGGTAATATGTGGGATATACAAGTAACTAACAGTGAGTCCACTTGGTAGGGCCCTAGTACTAGGTAACATGTTGGATATACAAGTAACTAACAGTGAGTCCACTTGGTAGGGCCCTGGAACTAGGTACGATGTGGGATATACACGTAACTAACAGTGAGTCCACTTGGTAGTGCCCTGGTGCTGGGTAGGATATGGGATATACAAGTAACTAATAGTTAGTCCACTTGTTAGGACCCTGGAGATAGGTAAGATATGGGATATACAAGTAACTAACAGTGAGTCCAATTGGTAGGGCCCTAGGGCTAGGTAAGATGTGGGATATACAAGAAACTAACAGTGAATACACTTGGTAGGTCCCTGGAGCTAGGTAAGATGTGAGATATACAAGTAACTAACAGTGAGTCCACGTGGTAGGACCCTGGACTAGGTAAGATATGGGATATACAAGTAACTAACAGTGAGTCCACTTGGTAGGACCCTGGGGCTAGGTAAGATGTGGAATATACAAGTAACTAACAATGAGTCCACTTGGTAGGGCCCTAGTACTAGGTACGATATGGGATATACAAGTAACTAACAGTGAGTCCACTTGGTAGGACCCTGGGGCTGGGTAAGATATGGGATATACAAGTAACTAACAGTGAGTCCACTTGGTAGGGCCCTAGTACTAGGTAAGATATGGGATATACAAGTAACTAACAATGAGTCCACTTGGTAGGGCCCTAGTACTAGGTAAGATGTGGGATATACAAGTAACTAACAGTGAGTTAACTTGGTAGGGCCCTGGTGCTAGGTAAGATGTGGGATATACAAATAACTAACAGTGAGTCCACTTGGTAGGGCCCTAGTACTAGGTAAGGTGTGGGACATACAAGTAACAAACAGTGAGTCCACTTGGTAGGGCCCTAGTACTAGGTAAGATGTGGGACATACAAGTAACAAACAGTGAGTCCACTTGGTAGGGCCATGGGGCTGGGTAAAATATTGGATATACAAGTAACTAACAGTGAGTCCACTTGGTAGGACCCTGGGGCTGGGTAAGATATGGGATATACAAGTAACTAACAGTGAGTCCACTTGGTAGGACCCTGGGGCTGGGTAAGATATGGGATATACAAGTAACTAACATTGAGTCCACTTGGTAGGACCCTGGGGCTGGGTAAGATGTGGGATATACAAGTAACTAACAGTGAGTCCACTTGGTAGGGCCCTAGTACTAGGTAACATGTTGGATATACAAGTAACTAACAGTGAGTCCACTTGGTAGGGCCCTGGAACTAGGTACGATGTGGGATATACACGTAACTAACAGTGAGTCCACTTGGTAGGGCCCTGGGGCTGGGTAGGATATGGGATATACAAGTAACTAATAGTTAGTCCACTTGTTAGGACCCTGGAGATAGGTAAGATATGGGATATACAAGTAACTAACAGTGAGTCCAATTGGTAGGGCCCTGGGGCTAGGTAAGATGTGGGATATACAAGAAACTAACAGTGAATCCACTTGGTAGGACCCTGGACTAGGTAAGATATGGGATATACAAGTAACTAACAGTGAGTCCACTTGGTAGGACCCTGGAGATAGGTAAGATATGAGATATACAAGTAACTAACAGTGATTCCAATTGGTAGGGCCCTAGGGCTAGGTAAGATATGGGATATACAAATAACTAACAGTGAATCCACTTGGTAGGACCCTGGGCTGGGTAAGATATGGGATATACAAGTAACTAACAGTGAGTCCACTTGGTAGGGCCCTAGTACTAAGTAAGATGTGGGACATACAAGTAACAAACAGTGAGTCCACTTGGTAGGGCCAATGGGCTGGGTAAAATATGGGATATACAAGTAACTAACAGTGAGTCCACTTGGTAGGAACCTGGGCTGGGTAAGATATGGGATATACAAGTAACTAACAGTGAGTCCACTTGGTAGGACCCTGGGGCTGGGTAAGATATGGGATATACAAGTAACTAACAATGATTCCACTTGGTAGGGCTCTGGTGCTGGGTAACATGTGGGATATACAAGTAACTAACAGTGAGTCCACTTAGTAGGACCCTGGTACTAGGTAATATGTGGGACATAGAAGAAACTAACAATGAGTCCACTTGGTAGGACCCTGGGGCTAGGTAAGATGTGGGATATAACAGTAACTAACAGTGACTCCACTTGGTAGGGATCTGGGGCTAGGTAAGATGTGGGATATACAAGAAACTAACAGTGAATCCACTTGGTAGGACCCTGGAGCTAGGTAAGATTTGGGATATACAAGTAACTAACAGTGAGTCCACTTGGTAGGACCCTGGACTAGGTAAGATATGGGATATACAAGTAACTAACAGTGAGTCCACTTGGTAGGACCCTGGAGATAGGTAAGATATGGGATATACAAGTAACTAACAGTGAGTCCACTTGGTGGGACCCTGGGGCTGGGTAAGATATTGGATATACAAGTAACTAACAGTGAGTCCACTTGGTAGGGCCCTAGTACTAGGAAAGATATGGGATATACAAGTAACTAACAGTGAGTCCACTTGGTAGGGCCCTAGTACTAGGTAAGATGTGGGATATACAAGTAACTAACAGTGAGTCCATTTGGTAGGGCCCTGGTGCTAGGTAAGATGTGGGATATACAAGTAACTAACAGTGAGTCCACTTGGTAGGGCCCTAGTACTAGGTATGGTGTGGGACATACAAGTAACAAACAGTGAGTCCACTTGGTAAGGCCCTACTACTAGGTAAGATGTGGGACATACAAGTAACAAACAGTGAGTCCACTTGGTAGGGCCATGGGGCTGGGTAAAATATGGGATATACAAGTAACTAACAGTGAGTCCACTTGGTAGGACCCTGGGCTGGGTAAGATATGGGATATACAAGTAACTAACAGTGAGTCCACTTGGTAGGACCCTGGGGCTGGGTAACATGTGGGATATACAAGTAACTAACAGTGAGTCCACTTAGTAGGAACCTGGTACTAGGTAATATGTGGGATATACAAGTAACTAACAGTGAGTCCACTTAGTAGGACCCTGGACTAGGTAAGATATGGCATATACAAGTAACTAACAGTGAGTCCACTTGGTAGGACCCTGGGGCTAGGTAAGATGTGGGATATACAAGTAACTAACAGTTAGTCCACTTGGTAGGACCCTGGAGATACGTAAGATATGGGATATACAAGTAACTAACAGTGAGTCCAATTGGTAGGGCCCTAGGGCTAGGTAAGATGTGGGATATACAAGAAACTAACAGTGAATCCACTTGGTAGGTCCCTGGAGCTAGGTAAGATGTGAGATATACAAGTAACTAACAGTGAGTCCACATGGTAGGACCCTGGACTAGGTAAGATATGGCATATACAAGTAACTAACAGTGAGTCCACTTGGTAGGACCCTGGGGCTAGGTAAGATGTGGGATATACAAGTAACTAACAGTTAGTCCACTTGGTAGGACCCTGGAGATACGTAAGATATGGGATATACAAGTAACTAACAGTGAGTCCAATTGGTAGGGCCCTAGGGCTAGGTAAGATGTGGGATATACAAGAAACTAACAGTGAATCCACTTGGTAGGTCCCTGGAGCTAGGTAAGATGTGAGATATACAAGTAACTAACAGTGAGTCCACATGGTAGGACCCTGGACTAGGTAAGATATGGGATATACAAGTAACTAACAGTGAGTCCACTTGGTAGGACCCTGGGGCTAGGTAAGATGTGGGATATACAAGTAACTAACAATAAGTCCACTTGGTAGGGCCCTAGTACTAGGTACGATATAGGATATACAAGTAACTAACAGTGAGTCCACTTGGTAGGACCCTGGGGCTGGGTAAGATATGGGATATACAAGTAACTAACAGTGAGTCCACTTGGTAGGGCCCTAGTACTAGGTAAGATGTGGGACATACAAGTAACAAACAGTGAGTCCACTTGGTAGGGCCATGGGGCTGGGTAAAATATGGGATACACAAGTAACTAACAATGAGTCCACTTGGTAGGACCCTGGGGCTGGGTAAGATATGGGATATACAAGTAACTAAAAGTGAGTCCACTTGGTAGGACCCTGGAGCTGGGTAAGATATGGGATATACAAGTAACTAACATTGAGTCCACTTGGTAGGACCCTGGGGCTGGGTAATATGTGGGATATACAAGTAACTAACAGTGAGTCCACTTGGTAGGGCCCTAGTACTAGGTAACATATTGGATATACAAGTAACTAACAGTGAGTCCACTTGGTAGGGCCCTGGAACTAGGTACGATGTGGGATATACACGTAACTAACAGTGAGTCCACTTGGTAGTGCCCTGGTGCTGGGTAGGATATGGGATATACAAGTAACTAATAGTTAGTCCACTTGTTAGGACCCTGGAGATAGGTAAGATATGGGATATACAAGTAACTAACAGTGAGTCCAATTGGTAGGGCCCTGGGGCTAGGTAAGATGTGGGATATACAAGAAACTAACAGTGAATCCACTTGGTAGGTCCCTGGAGCTAGGTAAGATGTGGGATATACAAGTAACTAACAGTGAGTCCACATGGTAGGACCCTGGACTAGGTAAGATATGGGATATACAAGTAACTAACTGTGAGTCCACTTGTTAGGACCCTGGGGCTAGGTAAGATGTGGGATATACAAGTAACTAACAGTGAGTCCAATTGGTAGGGCCCTGGGGTTAGGTAAGATACGGGATATACAAATAACTAACAGTGAGTCCACTTGGTAGGACCCTGGGCTGGGTAGGATATGGGATATACAAGTAACTAACAGTTAGTCCAATTGGTAGGGCCCTGGGGCTAGGTAAGATGTGGGATATACAAGTAACTAACAGTGAGTCCACTTGGTAGGACCCTAGGGCTGGGTAGGATATGGGATATACAAGTAACTAACAGTTAGTCCACTTTGTAGGACCCTGGAGATAGGTAAGATATGAGATATACAAGTAACTAACAGTGAGTCTAATTGGTAGGGCCCTGAGGTTAGATAAGATATGGGATATACAAACAACTAACAGTGAGTCCACTTGGTAGGACCCTGGGCTGGGTAAGATATGGGATATACAAGTAACTAACAGTGAGTCCACTAAGTAGGACCCTGGGGCTGGGTAAGATATGGGATATACAAGTAACTAACAGTGAGTCCACTTGGTGGGGCCCTAGTACTAGGTAAGATATGGGATATATAAGTAACTATCAGTGAGTCCACTTGGTAGGGCCCTAGTACTAGGTAAGATGTGGGATATACAAGTAACTAACAGTTAGTTAACTTGGTAGGGCCCTGGTGCTAGGTAAGATGTGAGATATACAAGTAACTAACAGTGAGTCCACTTGGTAGGGCCCTAGTACTAGGTAAGGTGTGGGACACACAAGTAACAAACAGTGAGTCCACTTGGTAGGGCCCTAGTACTAGGTAAGATGTGGGACATAAAAGTAACAAACAGTGAGTCCACTTGGTAGGGCCATGGGGCTGGTTAAGATATGGGATATACAAGTAACTAACAGTGAGTCCACTTGGTAGGACCCGTGGGCTGGGTAAGATATGGGATATACAAGTAACTAACATTGAGTCCACTTAGTAGGGCTCTGGTGCTGGTTAACATGTGGGATACACAAGTAACTAACAGTGAGTCCACTTAGTAGGACCCTGGTACTAGGTAATATGTGGGATATACAAGTAACTAACAGTGAGTCTACTTGGTAGGACCCTGGGGCTGTGTAGGATATGGGATATACAAGTAACTAACAGTGAGTCCACTTGGTAGGACCCTGGGGCTGGGTAAGATATGGGATATACAAGTAACTAACAGTGAGTCCACTTGGTAGGACCCTGGGGCTAGGTAAGATATGGGATATACAAGTAACTAACAGTGAGTCCACTTGGTAGGGCCCTAGTACTAAGTAAGATGTGGGACATACAAGTAACAAACAGTGAGTCCACTTGGTAGGGCCAATGGGCTGGGTAAAATATGGGATATACAAGTAACTAACAGTGAGTCCACTTGGTAGGAACCTGGGCTGGGTAAGATATGGGATATACAAGTAACTAACAGTGAGTCCACTTGGTAGGACCCTGGGGCTGGGTAAGATATGGGATATACAAGTAACTAACAATGATTCCACTTGGTAGGGCTCTGGTGCTGGGTAACATGTGGGATATACAAGTAACTAACAGTGAGTCCACTTAGTAGGACCCTGGTACTAGGTAATATGTGGGACATAGAAGAAACTAACAATGAGTCCACTTGGTAGGACCCTGGGGCTAGGTAAGATGTGGGATATAACAGTAACTAACAGTGACTCCACTTGGTAGGGATCTGGGGCTAGGTAAGATGTGGGATATACAAGAAACTAACAGTGAATCCACTTGGTAGGACCCTGGAGCTAGGTAAGATTTGGGATATACAAGTAACTAACAGTGAGTCCACTTGGTAGGACCCTGGACTAGGTAAGATATGGGATATACAAGTAACTAACAGTGAGTCCACTTGGTAGGACCCTGGAGATAGGTAAGATATGGGATATACAAGTAACTAACAGTGAGTCCACTTGGTAGGACCCTGGGGCTGGGTAAGATATTGGATATACAAGTAACTAACAGTGAGTCCACTTGGTAGGGCCCTAGTACTAGGAAAGATATGGGATATACAAGTAACTAACAGTGAGTCCACTTGGTAGGGCCCTAGTACTAGGTAAGATGTGGGATATACAAGTAACTAACAGTGAGTCCATTTGGTAGGGCCCTGGTGCTAGGTAAGATGTGGGATATACAAGTAACTAACAGTGAGTCCACTTGGTAGGGCCCTAGTACTAGGTATGGTGTGGGACATACAAGTAACAAACAGTGAGTCCACTTGGTAAGGCCCTACTACTAGGTAAGATGTGGGACATACAAGTAACAAACAGTGAGTCCACTTGGTAGGGCCATGGGGCTGGGTAAAATATGGGATATACAAGTAACTAACAGTGAGTCCACTTGGTAGGACCCTGGGCTGGGTAAGATATGGGATATACAAGTAACTAACAGTGAGTCCACTTGGTAGGACCCTGGGGCTGGGTAAGATATGGAATATACAAGTAACTAACAGTGAGTCCACTTGGTAGGGCTCTGGTGCTGGGTAACATGTGGGATATACAAGTAACTAACAGTGAGTCCACTTAGTAGGAACCTGGTACTAGGTAATATGTGGGATATACAAGTAACTAACAGTGAGTCCACTTAGTAGGACCCTGGACTAGGTAAGATATGGCATATACAAGTAACTAACAGTGAGTCCAATTGGTAGGGCCCTAGGTCTAGGTAAGATGTGGGATATACAAGAAACTAACAGTGAATCCACTTGGTAGGTCCCTGGAGCTAGGTAAGATGTGAGATATACAAGTAACTAACAGTGAGTCCACATGGTAGGACCCTGGACTAGGTAAGATATGGGATATACAAGTAACTAACAGTGAGTCCACTTGGTAGGACCCTGGGGCTAGGTAAGATGTGGGATATACAAGTAACTAACAATAAGTCCACTTGGTAGGGCCCTAGTACTAGGTACGATATAGGATATACAAGTAACTAACAGTGAGTCCACTTGGTAGGACCCTGGGGCTGGGTAAGATATGGGATATACAAGTAACTAACAGTGAGTCCACTTGGTAGGGCCCTAGTACTAGGTAAGATGTGGGACATACAAGTAACAAACAGCGAGTCCACTTGGTAGGGCCATGGGGCTGGGTAAAATATGGGATATACAAGTAACTAACAATGAGTCCACTTGGTAGGACCCTGGGGCTGGGTAAGATATGGGATATACAAGTAACTAACAGTGAGTCCACTTGGTAGGACCCTGGAGCTGGGTAAGATATGGGATATACAAGTAACTAACATTGAGTCCACTTGGTAGGACCCTGGGGCTGGGTAATATGTGGGATATACAAGTAACTAACAGTGAGTCCACTTGGTAGGGCCCTAGTACTAGGTAACATGTTGGATATACAAGTAACTAACAGTGAGTCCACTTGGTAGGGCCCTGGAACTAGGTACGATGTGGGATATACACGTAACTAACAGTGAGTCCACTTGGTAGTGCCCTGGTGCTGGGTAGGATATGGGATATACAAGTAACTAATAGTTAGTCCACTTGTTAGGACCCTGGAGATAGGTAAGATATGGGATATACAAGTAACTAACAGTGAGTCCAATTGGTAGGGCCCTGGGGCTAGGTAAGATGTGGGATATACAAGAAACTAACAGTGAATCCACTTGGTAGGTCCCTGGAGCTAGGTAAGATGTGGGATATACAAGTAACTAACAGTGAGTCCACATGGTAGGACCCTGGACTAGGTAAGATATGGGATATACAAGTAACTAACTGTGAGTCCACTTGTTAGGACCCTGGGGCTAGGTAAGATGTGGGATATACAAGTAACTAACAGTGAGTCCAATTGGTAGGGCCCTGGGGTTAGGTAAGATACGGGATATACAAATAACTAACAGTGAGTCCACTTGGTAGGACCCTGGGCTGGGTAGGATATGGGATATACAAGTAACTAACAGTTAGTCCAATTGGTAGGGCCCTGGGGCTAGGTAAGATGTGGGATATACAAGTAACTAACAGTGAGTCCACTTGGTAGGACCCTAGGGCTGGGTAGGATATGGGATATACAAGTAACTAACAGTTAGTCCACTTTGTAGGACCCTGGAGATAGGTAAGATATGAGATATACAAGTAACTAACAGTGAGTCTAATTGGTAGGGCCCTGAGGTTAGATAAGATATGGGATATACAAACAACTAACAGTGAGTCCACTTGGTAGGACCCTGGGCTGGGTAAGATATGGGATATACAAGTAACTAACAGTGAGTCCACTAAGTAGGACCCTGGGGCTGGGTAATATGTGGGATATACAAGTAACTAACAGTGAGTCCACTTGGTAGGGCCCTAGTACTAGGTAACATGTTGGATATACAAGTAACTAACAGTGAGTCCACTTGGTAGGGCCCTGGAACTAGGTACGATGTGGGATATACACGTAACTAACAGTGAGTCCACTTGGTAGTGCCCTGGTGCTGGGTAGGATATGGGATATACAAGTAACTAATAGTTAGTCCACTTGTTAGGACCCTGGAGATAGGTAAGATATGGGATATACAAGTAACTAACAGTGAGTCCAATTGGTAGGGCCCTGGGGCTAGGTAAGATGTGGGATATACAAGAAACTAACAGTGAATCCACTTGGTAGGTCCCTGGAGCTAGGTAAGATATGGGATATACAAGTAACTAACTGTGAGTCCACTTGTTAGGACCCTGGGGCTAGGTAAGATGTGGGATATACAAGTAACTAACAGTGAGTCCAATTGGTAGGGCCCTGGGGTTAGGTAAGATACGGGATATACAAATAACTAACAGTGAGTCCACTTGGTAGGACCCTGGGCTGGGTAGGATATGGGATATACAAGTAACTAACAGTTAGTCCAATTGGTAGGGCCCTGGGGCTAGGTAAGATGTGGGATATACAAGTAACTAACAGTGAGTCCACTTGGTAGGACCCTAGGGCTGGGTAGGATATGGGATATACAAGTAACTAACAGTTAGTCCACTTTGTAGGACCCTGGAGATAGGTAAGATATGAGATATACAAGTAACTAACAGTGAGTCTAATTGGTAGGGCCCTGAGGTTAGATAAGATATGGGATATACAAACAACTAACAGTGAGTCCACTTGGTAGGACCCTGGGCTGGGTAAGATATGGGATATACAAGTAACTAACAGTGAGTCCACTAAGTAGGACCCTGGGGCTGGGTAATATGTGGGATATACAAGTAACTAACAGTGAGTCCACTTGGTAGGGCCCTAGTACTAGGTAACATGTTGGATATACAAGTAACTAACAGTGAGTCCACTTGGTAGGGCCCTGGAACTAGGTACGATGTGGGATATACACGTAACTAACAGTGAGTCCACTTGGTAGTGCCCTGGTGCTGGGTAGGATATGGGATATACAAGTAACTAATAGTTAGTCCACTTGTTAGGACCCTGGAGATAGGTAAGATATGGGATATACAAGTAACTAACAGTGAGTCCAATTGGTAGGGCCCTGGGGCTAGGTAAGATGTGGGATATACAAGAAACTAACAGTGAATCCACTTGGTAGGTCCCTGGAGCTAGGTAAGATATGGGATATACAAGTAACTAACTGTGAGTCCACTTGTTAGGACCCTGGGGCTAGGTAAGATGTGGGATATACAAGTAACTAACAGTGAGTCCAATTGGTAGGGCCCTGGGGTTAGGTAAGATACGGGATATACAAATAACTAACAGTGAGTCCACTTGGTAGGACCCTGGGCTGGGTAGGATATGGGATATACAAGTAACTAACAGTTAGTCCAATTGGTAGAGCCCTGGGGCTAGGTAAGATGTGGGATATACAAGTAACTAACAGTGAGTCCACTTGGTAGGACCCTAGGGCTGGGTAGGATATGGGATATACAAGTAACTAACAGTTAGTCCACTTTGTAGGACCCTGGAGATAGGTAAGATATGAGATATACAAGTAACTAACAGTGAGTCTAATTGGTAGGGCCCTGAGGTTAGATAAGATATGGGATATACAAACAACTAACAGTGAGTCCACTTGGTAGGACCCTGGGCTGGGTAAGATATGGGATATACAAGTAACTAACAGTGAGTCCACTAAGTAGGACCCTGGGGCTGGGTAAGATATGGGATATACAAGTAACTAACAGTGAGTCCACTTGGTGGGGCCCTAGTACTAGGTAAGATATGGGATATATAAGTAACTATCAGTGAGTCCACTTGGTAGGGCCCTAGTACTAGGTAAGATGTGGGATATACAAGTAACTAACAGTTAGTTAACTTGGTAGGGCCCTGGTGCTAGGTAAGATGTGAGATATACAAGTAACTAACAGTGAGTCCACTTGGTAGGGCCCTAGTACTAGGTAAGGTGTGGGACACACAAGTAACAAACAGTGAGTCCACTTGGTAGGGCCCTAGTACTAGGTAAGATGTGGGACATAAAAGTAACAAACAGTGAGTCCACTTGGTAGGGCCATGGGGCTGGTTAAGATATGGGATATACAAGTAACTAACAGTGAGTCCACTTGGTAGGACCCGTGGGCTGGGTAAGATATGGGATATACAAGTAACTAACATTGAGTCCACTTAGTAGGGCTCTGGTGCTGGTTAACATGTGGGATACACAAGTAACTAACAGTGAGTCCACTTAGTAGGACCCTGGTACTAGGTAATATGTGGGATATACAAGTAACTAACAGTGAGTCTACTTGGTAGGACCCTGGGGCTGTGTAGGATATGGGATATACAAGTAACTAACAGTGAGTCCACTTGGTAGGACCCTGGGGCTGGGTAAGATATGGGATATACAAGTAACTAACAGTGAGTCCACTTGGTAGGACCCTGGGGCTAGGTAAGATATGGGATATACAAGTAACTAACAGTGAGTCCACTTGGTAGGGCCCTAGTACTAAGTAAGATGTGGGACATACAAGTAACAAACAGTGAGTCCACTTGGTAGGGCCAATGGGCTGGGTAAAATATGGGATATACAAGTAACTAACAGTGAGTCCACTTGGTAGGAACCTGGGCTGGGTAAGATATGGGATATACAAGTAACTAACAGTGAGTCCACTTGGTAGGACCCTGGGGCTGGGTAAGATATGGGATATACAAGTAACTAACAATGATTCCACTTGGTAGGGCTCTGGTGCTGGGTAACATGTGGGATATACAAGTAACTAACAGTGAGTCCACTTAGTAGGACCCTGGTACTAGGTAATATGTGGGACATAGAAGAAACTAACAATGAGTCCACTTGGTAGGACCCTGGGGCTAGGTAAGATGTGGGATATAACAGTAACTAACAGTGACTCCACTTGGTAGGGATCTGGGGCTAGGTAAGATGTGGGATATACAAGAAACTAACAGTGAATCCACTTGGTAGGACCCTGGAGCTAGGTAAGATTTGGGATATACAAGTAACTAACAGTGAGTCCACTTGGTAGGACCCTGGACTAGGTAAGATATGGGATATACAAGTAACTAACAGTGAGTCCACTTGGTAGGACCCTGGAGATAGGTAAGATATGGGATATACAAGTAACTAACAGTGAGTCCACTTGGTAGGACCCTGGGGCTGGGTAAGATATTGGATATACAAGTAACTAACAGTGAGTCCACTTGGTAGGGCCCTAGTACTAGGAAAGATGTGGGATATACAAGTAACTAACAGTGAGTCCACTTGGTAGGGCCCTAGTACTAGGTAAGATGTGGGATATACAAGTAACTAACAGTGAGTCCATTTGGTAGGGCCCTGGTGCTAGGTAAGATGTGGGATATACAAGTAACTAACAGTGAGTCCACTTGGTAGGGCCCTAGTACTAGGTATGGTGTGGGACATACAAGTAACAAACAGTGAGTCCACTTGGTAAGGCCCTACTACTAGGTAAGATGTGGGACATACAAGTAACAAACAGTGAGTCCACTTGGTAGGGCCATGGGGCTGGGTAAAATATGGGATATACAAGTAACTAACAGTGAGTCCACTTGGTAGGACCCTGGGCTGGGTAAGATATGGGATATACAAGTAACTAACAGTGAGTCCACTTGGTAGGACCCTGGGGCTGGGTAAGATATGGAATATACAAGTAACTAACAGTGAGTCCACTTGGTAGGGCTCTGGTGCTGGGTAACATGTGGGATATACAAGTAACTAACAGTGAGTCCACTTAGTAGGAACCTGGTACTAGGTAATATGTGGGATATACAAGTAACTAACAGTGAGTCCACTTAGTAGGACCCTGGACTAGGTAAGATATGGCATATACAAGTAACTAACAGTGAGTCCACTTGGTAGGACCCTGGGGCTAGGTAAGATGTGGGATATACAAGTAACTAACAGTTAGTCCACTTGGTAGGACCCTGGAGATACGTAAGATATGGGATATACAAGTAACTAACAGTGAGTCCAATTGGTAGGGCCCTAGGGCTAGGTAAGATGTGGGATATACAAGAAACTAACAGTGAATCCACTTGGTAGGTCCCTGGAGCTAGGTAAGATGTGAGATATACAAGTAACTAACAGTGAGTCCACATGGTAGGACCCTGGACTAGGTAAGATATGGGATATACAAGTAACTAACAGTGAGTCCACTTGGTAGGACCCTGGGGCTAGGTAAGATGTGGGATATACAAGTAACTAACAATAAGTCCACTTGGTAGGGCCCTAGTACTAGGTACGATATAGGATATACAAGTAACTAACAGTGAGTCCACTTGGTAGGACCCTGGGGCTGGGTAAGATATGGGATATACAAGTAACTAACAGTGAGTCCACTTGGTAGGGCCCTAGTACTAGGTAAGATGTGGGACATACAAGTAACAAACAGTGAGTCCACTTGGTAGGGCCATGGGGCTGGGTAAAATATGGGATATACAAGTAACTAACAATGAGTCCACTTGGTAGGACCCTGGGGCTGGGTAAGATATGGGATATACAAGTAACTAACAGTGAGTCCACTTGGTAGGACCCTGGAGCTGGGTAAGATATGGGATATACAAGTAACTAACATTGAGTCCACTTGGTAGGACCCTGGGGCTGGGTAATATGTGGGATATACAAGTAACTAACAGTGAGTCCACTTGGTAGGGCCCTAGTACTAGGTAACATGTTGGATATACAAGTAACTAACAGTGAGTCCACTTGGTAGGGCCCTGGAACTAGGTACGATGTGGGATATACACGTAACTAACAGTGAGTCCACTTGGTAGTGCCCTGGTGCTGGGTAGGATATGGGATATACAAGTAACTAATAGTTAGTCCACTTGTTAGGACCCTGGAGATAGGTAAGATATGGGATATACAAGTAACTAACAGTGAGTCCAATTGGTAGGGCCCTGGGGCTAGGTAAGATGTGGGATATACAAGAAACTAACAGTGAATCCACTTGGTAGGTCCCTGGAGCTAGGTAAGATGTGGGATATACAAGTAACTAACAGTGAGTCCACATGGTAGGACCCTGGACTAGGTAAGATATGGGATATACAAGTAACTAACTGTGAGTCCACTTGTTAGGACCCTGGGGCTAGGTAAGATGTGGGATATACAAGTAACTAACAGTGAGTCCAATTGGTAGGGCCCTGGGGTTAGGTAAGATACGGGATATACAAATAACTAACAGTGAGTCCACTTGGTAGGACCCTGGGCTGGGTAGGATATGGGATATACAAGTAACTAACAGTTAGTCCCATTGGTAGGGCCCTGGGGCTAGGTAAGATGTGGGATATACAAGTAACTAACAGTGAGTCCACTTGGTAGGACCCTAGGGCTGGGTAGGATATGGGATATACAAGTAACTAACAGTTAGTCCACTTTGTAGGACCCTGGAGATAGGTAAGATATGAGATATACAAGTAACTAACAGTGAGTCTAATTGGTAGGGCCCTGAGGTTAGATAAGATATGGGATATACAAACAACTAACAGTGAGTCCACTTGGTAGGACCCTGGGCTGGGTAAGATATGGGATATACAAGTAACTAACAGTGAGTCCACTAAGTAGGACCCTGGGGCTGGGTAAGATATGGGATATACAAGTAACTAACAGTGAGTCCACTTGGTGGGGCCCTAGTACTAGGTAAGATATGGGATATATAAGTAACTATCAGTGAGTCCACTTGGTAGGGCCCTAGTACTAGGTAAGATGTGGGATATACAAGTAACTAACAGTTAGTTAACTTGGTAGGGCCCTGGTGCTAGGTAAGATGTGAGATATACAAGTAACTAACAGTGAGTCCACTTGGTAGGGCCCTAGTACTAGGTAAGGTGTGGGACACACAAGTAACAAACAGTGAGTCCACTTGGTAGGGCCCTAGTACTAGGTAAGATGTGGGACATAAAAGTAACAAACAGTGAGTCCACTTGGTAGGGCCATGGGGCTGGTTAAGATATGGGATATACAAGTAACTAACAGTGAGTCCACATGGTAGGACCCGTGGGCTGGGTAAGATATGGGATATACAAGTAACTAACATTGAGTCCACTTAGTAGGGCTCTGGTGCTGGTTAACATGTGGGATACACAAGTAACTAACAGTGAGTCCACTTAGTAGGACCCTGGTACTAGGTAATATGTGGGATATACAAGTAACTAACAGTGAGTCTACTTGGTAGGACCCTGGGGCTGTGTAGGATATGGGATATACAAGTAACTAACAGTGAGTCCACTTGGTAGGACCCTGGGGCTGGGTAAGATATGGGATATACAAGTAACTAACAGTGAGTCCACTTGGTAGGACCCTGGGGCTAGGTAAGATGTTGGATATACAAGTAACTAACAGTGAGTCCACTTGGTAGGGCCCTAGTACTAGGTAAGATGTTGGATATACAAGTAACTAACAGTGAGTCCACTTAGTAGGGCCCTGATACTAGGTACGATGTGGGATATACAAGTAACTAACAGTGAGTCCACTTCGTAGGGCCCTAGTACTAGGTAAGATGTGGGATATACAAGTAACTAACAGTGAGTCCACTTGGTAGGGCCCTGGTACTAGGTAAGATTTGGGATATACAAGTAACTAACAGTGAGTCCACTTGGTAGTGCCCTGGTACTAGGTAAGATGTGGGATATACAAGTAACTAACAGTGAGGCCACTTGGTAGGGCCCTGGTACTAGATAAGATGTGGGATATACAACTGAGAGAGTGAAGCTAGCAATGTCGAATGAATAAGAACGCGTGTTCTTAAACATCTGGTGATTTGATGCCGAGGTAAGCTGCTCAACCCCTTACACCGGACAGTTGTATTAAAATGTTGACCTCTCGTCCTTGACATTGAAATTAAAAATGTTTTCATATCCTTTAAAGAACATTGATGTCAACATCAGCATCTTTCAGCTGATTGTTGATTTCTTGGCAAGATTATGCTCAGTAGTTTGCCATTGCTTTCTGAGTAGTCGACTCACATACCCCGTAAGCTGCCGACTCGATTCGAACCACTGCTGATTCTCACCGTCGTCACGATACTTACGAGAGTATACGAGATTACGGAGAAAAGTCGCTAACCTGTAGGCCAGGAAGCCGACCGTCCTTGACATGGGGAAGGTAAATAACAAGAACCTCTGAAGTCGCAGTGGCTTCGCCTGATGGAGAGGGTTTATGTTAATAGAACAACTAATCCACACGCAAAATTCAGTCCAGCACTACTAGAAGTAGTGTGTATGGACTGTGCTTGAGTTCAGGGCGAGCGAGCGCCCAATTAAAAAAAAATAAATAAATAAAAACGGAGGGAGTCATTTAAGCCTGATATAACAGTACGCCCGTAGTGCTAGGCAAGAAATGGAATATACAACTGAAGGAGGCAATATCTCTGGTATATACCAGGAAGCCGGTAGTGGTAGGCAAGATGTCTTATATACAACTGAGGGAGACTTCATACCTGACATATACTAGGATGCCCGTAGTGCTAGGTAAGATGTGAGATATACAACTGAGAGAGTCATTATACCTGACATATACCAGGACGCCCGTCGTGCTTGGTAAGATGTGAGATATACAACTGAGGGAGTCATTATAACTGATGCTAGGTAAGATGTTGGATATACAACTGAGAGAGTCATTATACCTGACATATGTTTGTTGTTTGTCCATCAAGAATGATGATGACCATTCATTTCAACCAGTGGGGTTGAAAGTATGGAGCCGTGAGTTCTAAGATGGCTGATAAGGCCTATCATGGCTCGAAATGTTCTTTGACAATGTGGACAAATAATGCTTGGCGTTTCTGGGGGAGGATTTTCTGCAGTGGTTTTTCTGTTCTGTCTTTTCTTCATAGCTCTTGCAGTCCTGGTTGCCTCACAAGTGACTGCACCCTTGCGTAATGATGTACGCCACGAATTTCGGTCTCTGGCTGCAGTCTCCGAGGTGTCATGATTTATTCAAAAAGCATTCAGTGAGATTTTCAGAGTGTCTTTAAAGCGTTTCCTCTGGCCGCCTTGGGAGCGTTTACCACAATGCAACTCGCCGTAAAAAATTCATTTAGGGAGCCTGTGATCTGGCATGCGAGTCAAGTGACCAGCCCAGCGGATCTGATTCTTTATTAGTAGAGTGTGGATACTGGGCATGGACGCTCTTTCTAGGACCTCAGTGTCTGGGATCTTGTCTTGCCATTTAATCTTCAGTAACCTCCTAAGGCAGACTGTGTGGAAGTGGTTTAATTTCCTAGCGTGTCGCTGATAAACAGTCCAGTTTTCACAAGCATATAGCAGTGTGGATAATACAACTGCTTTGAAGACTTTCAGCTTTATTGCAGGCTTACTCCATTTATGTCCCTGTCACGGGATACTGTGAGTTTAGTGATTCCCCGATTAACTTAAATATAAAATTTAGTGCAATGTATGAGAATGGAAAACAATCGAGTACTTCAGTCTGAGGTGAGGACAAATTGACGGTCATAGACCGAATGGTATAGAAGTAAGATACAGTGTGAGGGGTCATTGACTGCCGATCTCACCGGACAACACAACACGGAGACGGAAGGTTGAGGAAAACACGAAGACGTGGATCAAAGCGTTAAAACTGATTGATGTACGAGCGTATGGGAAAACGGGGAATAGCGGAGAAAAACGGGACGAAGCGGCAACGAACGAATACGTGACTTCACAAACCTTTGATGGGGGAATCACGGCAAAGTTGATTGTTGATGTATGAACATCAAACAAGTGCGGAGAATTGAAGCCCAGGTATAAATCGTAGAAAACTGGTTTTTCTGGTTAATGTGAGACCAGCGATTCCATCTGGAAGGAACGGTTCTATGTGTCCTTTATAAGAAGAGAAATATAGACCCTTATTGTTTAAAGGCGATGGGATATTGGTGCTAATGTGCTTGTATATTTCGATTCATGGACTAACATAGATTAAATAAGGTAATCTAGCTTTAGCTTAATAGTCTAGCATAGGGAACTAGGTGTCTATGCTTGGCTGTTACCATTTCCCTCTTTTAGCTAATAGTTTAAACGTTAGTGAGTCATCTGTCTTATGTCAGAGTATCTTTCGGAAGCGTCTTAGTACGGCCGGTAGACATGCTCTCACATAAGAATTAGTCTGAAGCAGACTAATATCACATGGCTATATATCACCCACAGGTTCCACGAAAACTCCTGACATAATCAGAGAAGATAAATAAGGCACTTCACTTGTGCAGAGGAGGCACTTCACCAGATCAACTTAACATGGCAATTCAATAATCGTGGGCCGACATAAATAAGTGAACTCTGTATCCAGGTTTGGAAAACCATGGAAAGGACTTTCATTCTATAAAAAGAGCGACATAGGCTAAATATATTTGCACTGTAGACTAATATAAAGAAACAATGGATAATTCAGAAACACTTTACATGCCTCCACAAACGTGGTAATAAACTAAATGGAACAGTGTGTAAAACCTTTATAGTAGATCTAGAGACATTGATAGACAGTGGTGATGTGTTTTCAGTGATGGATTGTACTAGCTTTCAAAACGGGATATCTGTCAAAGTATGGTGATGGGAAGTTGAACATTATTTCAATATTGCATTAAATCCAGACTCAAGTGGAGCGGAGCATCCAGGGTGAGAGCTGTCCATCTATATGTGATGTATTGTTGCATGGCCGTATGAAGATGGGAGAAAGGATACGGCACATACAATATTCAGAGTCCTATCTCGCACTCACAATAGAAGACACTACAAACTACATATACACATTCAATACATACAACTGACATAGTTTTCAGCAATAAATATTTTATTAATTTTTGGAGGAAACTGTTGTCAGGGTATGTTATGAAGGAATAAGAGAGAGAGAGAGAGAGAGAGAGAGAGAGAGAGAGAGAGAGAGAGAGAGAGAGAGAGAGAGAGAGAGAGTAGAAGATAGAACGGAGGAGTGTAGACAAAAGTATGTCAATAATTCCCAAGTATAAGGATCTTAAAGGTGTGCTTGTTGATTCTACTTTCCTCTTGGGACGACAAGCGACAGTCCCATACATTCTTGTAAAGTCTACCAAAGGCCGCGCTGGCCTTGGAGATTCTTGCATTCACTTCATCAACAATTGTTGCAGCTTGTGACACAGTGCTGCCAAGATAGGTGAATTTGTCCACAACACTTAGACTATGACCATTCACTTTAATATTCGGCACTGTGTGATTATTCCCTGGAGCTGGCTGGTACATAACTACACTTATCTCCAAATTGATATTGAGCCCAAGTTGACACAGGCATGTGAGAAAGCTGAAACATTATGTTGCATGTCCGCCTCTGAGTCGGCGTATAGAGCGCAATCATCAGCAAACAGGAGCTCTCTGACGGTGTCGCTGTCAATTTTGGTTTTAGCTTTCAGCCTTCTGAGATATAATAACTTTCCATCCATGCGGTAGTTGATGTCTATTCCAGTGTCGTTGTTCTCGAAGGCATTCATCAACATGGCTGAAAACATGAGGCTGAACAATGTTGGTGCCAGGACACATCCTTGCTTCACTCCATTAGTGACAGGAAAGGGTTCAGACAGTTCACCATTTTCCTGTAGTCTTGCCTGCATGCCATCATGAAATAGCCGCACTATTTGGACAACCTTTCGTGGACAGCCGTATTTTGCCATAACCTTCCATAGTCATTCTTTGCTGACTGTATCAAAAGCCTTGGTAAGGTCAATGAAAGTGGAGAACATTTCGCAGTTCTGTTCCTGACATTTCTCTTGGAGCTGCCTTGCAGCGAAAATAATGTCAACAGTTCCACGTTGTTGTTTTTTCTGAAGCCACACTGGTTCTCGGGAAGAAGACCTTGATCGAGATGGGCCGTGAGGCGATTGAGAAGAATTCTGGCGAGTATCTTCCCTGCAATTGAAAACAAGGAGATGCCTCGGTGGTTGTCACAGGATTGGCGGTTTCCTTTTCGTTTGTAAAGGTGGACTATTGACGCGTCCTTGAAATCTTGTGGCATGGTCTCGTTCACCCATATGTTTGTAAAGACTTGGTGAAGCTGCTCTGTTAGGACCGGCCTACCTGCCTTGTATATCTCTGCTAGGATGGAGTCCAGACCAGGTGCCTTGCCTCTGGAGAGTTGCTGGATGGCTTTGTTTACTTCCACTATGGTTGGCAGGTCATCAAGTGTATCATTGATGGGAACTTGAGGAAGGCAGTTGATGGTTTCATCATCGAAGAAGGAGGTTGCATTTAAAATGTTGCTGAAATGTTCTGTCCAGCGCTGAAGGATGTCTTTCTTATCGGTGACCGATGTTGCCCCATATGCACTGAGGAGGGGAGCTGTGCCTGGTGATGTAGGACCATAGACCGCTTTCAGTGAGTCGTAGAAGTTTTTCATATCACGTCTGTCAGCAAAGCCTTGAATTTCATCAGCTTTGCTGCTCAGCCAGAAGTCCCGCATGTGCCGAAGTTTCTGCTGCACTACTCTCTGAATGTTCTTGAAGGGATCTTTTTTTTTTTATATTGACTTCGGGTCATTCAAATGTGCCTTGAGGAGAAGATGTTTCTCGGCCAGCAATTGGTTGATGTCTTCGGAATTTTCATCAAAGCAGTATTTATGCTTTTGGGGGGTTAGGCCCAGGATTTCCATAGCAGTGTTGTAAATTATGTCCTTTAGGGCTCTTTCCTCTGTTTCTGTATCCTGTGTAGCTGCAGCATTGGGCTTGAGGCGGTCTTCCAGCATATTGCTGTTTAGGCAGGTGACATTTAGTTGTATTTTTTTTTTTTTTTTGGCATTTTCACCCTTGAGGACGCCGTGGTGGTTTGATGTCAATGTTTATTTCGAGATAATGAGACGATGGTCTGTCCAACATTCGGCACCACATGTCATGAGTTAAACGCTGATCCCTGCTTCCTCTACAATGATATTGACCTGACGTTTAACTGCTAGAGCTAAATTGTACAATCACATGTAGGACAGCCTCACTATGCTGACTCCAACATAAATCCAACAACAAAGTCATTCGAGTGAACTGAGATATAATTTATCGCAGGCAACTTCAACAGCAAACGTGAGCGAGTGAGCGCATCCAGTCTTGAGTCTTTCGCACCGCACTTTCGCTCTTGCTTCTCCGTCGCTATTCATCTATCTAGACTGTGTGGATAGTTGGGCACCAAGCGGGCCACCTGCCATGATAATGAATGTATAACAAACGCCTACCTTCAACTGTTATATCGCGAATACGAGACATTCCAGCGACCGTGGCATAAGGATAGCCAGGAGTACCTGTAATCAATTTCCGGATACACCTAGAGCGACTTCATGTGGATATCGAGGATTGGCAGCATCATAACAGCCGGTATTCTGTGACTGGTGTTGAAGCACGTCCTAACTTGTCTTTGCTGGATCACAAACTCAAGCTTAAACCGTTACGGTGTTAGGTGACGTCGTACTATGACGTCTAAATTGCGTTCAATGTTGGTGCAACATTTGTGCCATTATTTATCTTCTTCTTTGATGCGATAACTCATCAATTGAATTTTGCATCACTGTCATTTGCCACATGACACCACACATAGATTTTGTCATCCGAACGTCTTGTCTGTCACTCCTCCTGACGATGACATAGTCAGTGAGGTGCCAGTGTTTCGATCGAGGGTGCATCCACGATATCCTGTTTCTCATGGGGAGACGGAAAATTGTGTTGGTAATCAGGAGATCGTGTTCGGCACATGTCTGAAGAAGGAGGAGTCCATTGCTGTTACAATTTCCGACTCCGTGCTTTCCAATAATGTCACTCCAAGAGGTGGTGTCCGTGCCTACTCTGGCATTGAAATCCCCAAGGAGTATAAGTTTGTCCCCTTTGGGAACAGATGTTAATACATTGCGCAGGTCCTCATAGAACTTGTTCTTGACATCATCTTCATTGGTCACAGTTGGTGCGTAGACACTCACAATGGTTGCGTGCTTCCTTCCATTCAGCAAGACCAATTTAATGGTCATGAGCCTGTCGTTTATAGCATTTGGAAATCCAGCTAGTTTGCTGACCAGGGCCGACTTAACGGCAAATCCCACACCGGATAGGCGTCTTTCCTCGCTTTTCCTTCCACTCCAGAAAAATGTGTAGCCGGCACCTATTTCACAGATTTGGCCTTCTTCTACAAGTCGTGTCTCGCTCAAGGCTGCAATGTCGATGTTGTACCTGCCCAGCTCTCTCCCAATCAGTGCTGTTCGTCTCTCTGAACCCGACGCGCCATCTCTGTCAAGTAGTATGCGTACATTCCAAGTTCCGATTGTTAAGGGAATATGGTTTGCTCTTTTAGCTTTACCTGTTCTTTCTTTCTTTGTATGTCGACGGCAGTTTAGAGTACCCACTAACCGCGGCTAGCTGGTTGGGTAGTGATGGAGCAGACAATGTTTAGGGCACCTTTTCTAGCCGCTTCCTCATGCCATGGAGGTGAGCAGTGTGTTCCTATAGAGGGCTGCTCAGTCGCTCAAGGGGCTGCCGAATCCCACTGCTGATCCGGTCAGTAGAAGACGACCATATGGCCTGAGCCGCCTGTGTGCAGGTCTGCGACTACGGCTGCCAGTGTACCCACGCCTGCCGCTTTGCCGCTCGCCCATCGCCACAGGGCTTGAAGGTGATATATGACGTTGGATGAAGAATGACTTGCGCGATGAATTGGATTAAAGTGAGGAAGAGTTGCGCAATTCGTCGACCTCACTCTCTCGCCTGAGTTCATCTGAAACCAGTGGCAGGACACGTCAAGACGACTGGAGACGAATACAGGTGCAGTGGATGACCAGGGCGCTCTATGTGCCTTGCCGTGCTCATTACGTTCAACAACGCTTTGCAGGTAAACGCCGTCTTGCCCGTTGAATCAGGAATGATTTCTTCCGCGCAATCTGCCGGATCCTGTCTTCACATGCTGGGTAGGCATACCCTACTTCACCGCTTGGTTTGACACCAAATCGGCTACCAGCGCCTGGTTTAGCCAGCCTCTCACAGCTGTTGTCCGAGGGGTGGCCGCTGTCACATGCTGACAGCTACTAGGAGCCACAGGCGTGAGCTGGGTGTCAGTCTTGGACCAGTGGGGGATGGGTCCTGAAAAGGTCATGAGAGTCATCCTTACCAAAGGTGCTACCAATACCTGACACCCCGTACCCCCCAATACCTGACATATACCAGGGCGCCCGTAGTGCTAGGTAAGATGTGAGATATACAACTGATGGAGTCATTATAACTGGAATATACCAGGATGCCGGTAGTGCTAGGTAAGATGTTAGATATACAGCTGAGGAGGTCATTATACTTGACATATACTAGATGCCCGTAGTGCTATGAGTTAAGGTCTTGGAACCGGGATAGTAAGAAAAATATATTGATGCGTATTGTGTTTACACTAAAAAGTCCTCTAAAAGTACTGGAGAGTTTTGGTCATAGACCACAACTTTATGAAGGGAAAATCCCAACTGCACCTCCCCGCGGTAGAGGATGGAAACACACTACGGTGTGGCTAACACAGCTCTGGGGACCGAGTATCCACCGGAATAAGTGGACAACTCTGCAGCTGAGCAGAGCAGGGCACTCACTTGTCCTTACAGTCGGAAATGGCTGTCAAAGGCAGAGGTAATAAGACCACCATGTGAATGTGGAAGGCAAGGGGAAACCACCACATTATCTTCCCAAGACTTCATGGCAAAACATATATCAAAGTTAGTGAAGGACGTTAATGGCTGTCTTAGGGCATCCTCGTCCGGTAGGGACAGTCATGAGCCACAGGTGACACCAGACCGTCATCCAGCTACTGATGACAAAATCTTAACTAAAATAAATAAATTTAGAGTAGGAACATGGAATGTTAGGACATTAAATGAGCTAGGAAAGTTGACCAATGTTCTAAGAGAGATGGATAGAATGAAAATGAATATACTAGGCGTTAGTGAGATGAGATGGAAGGGATCGGGCAAAATTATAGCTGACAATCACACAATAATTTATTCTGGAGGGGATACACATGAAAAAGGTGTAGGAATAATATTAGACGAAAAAACAGCCAAGTCAATTAATGGATACTGGTGTATTTCAGATAGAGTTATTATGGTAAAAATCAAAGGCAAACCAATAGACATAAATATTATACAAGTATATGCACCAACAGCAAGCAGTAGTGAGGAAGAAATACAACACTTTTACGACGAAATAGAAATGGCGATGGCTCAAATTGGATCACAAGAAATAAAGATAATACTTGGTGATTTTAACGCAGAAATAGGAAAGGGAAAAATGGAGGATGTAGTGGGGAATTATGGTTTAGGTACAAGAAATGAAAGAGGGGAAAAGCTAATAGAATGGGCAAATATCAATGATATGATAATTGGAAACACATGGTTTAAGCACCATAAAAGACGACTGTACACATGTATAAGCCCTGATAAGAAAATACGCAACCAAATTGACTACATACTAATTAATAAAAGATTTAGAAATGCTTTAATTAATGTAAAGACAATGCCTGGTGCTGACTGTAATAGTGATCATGTACCACTATGTGGACAAATAAAAGTAAGATTAAAGAGAGGGGAAAAAATGGTTAAGAACATGAGAATTAATAAAGAGGTTCTGAAAATAGATAAAGAAATGCAAGAACAATACAGAGTGACTGTGAAAAATAGGTACAATGCAATAACTAAAATACAGAGTATAGATGAACAATGGGAAATGTTAAGGGACTCCATTCATCAAACTAGCAAAGAAGTATTACCGGAGAGAGGAAAAATAGCTAAGAAAAAATGGATGAATGAAGATATCTTAAAATTGATGGACAAAAGAAAACAGAGTAAAAATGACAAACAAGAATACGCTAAGATAAATAATGAAATAAAAGATAAATGTGGGAAGGCCAAAGAAAGTTGGTTAAACGAGCAATGCAAAAAAATTGAATTAAATTCCATTAAAGATACAAAAAATATGCACAGACAAATCAGTGAGCTTACAGGAAGAAACATAAGAATAAATACGGGGTGTTTGAAATCAAAAACAGGAAAGATAATATTAGAGGAAGATGCTATAATGAAGAGGTGGAATGAGTATATAAGAGAATTATATGTAGGAGAAAGGGAAGAATTAACAGAAGATAGTAACTTAGAAGGTCCACCTATTCTGAAAGAAGAAGTCGCTGACGCTATGAAACGTATGAAGAAAGGAAAAACAGCTGGGCCAGATGAAATCACAATAGAAGAATTAGAAGTATTGGGAGAATTTGGAGTAGATATATTAACCAAAATGTTGAATGATATTTAGAGCAGTGGATATTTACCCAGTGATATGCTGAAATCTGTATTTATAGCTATACCAAAAAGACCAGGAGCAATTGATTGTGAAGATTTTCGTACAATTAACCTTATAAACCATATCACTAAGCTTCTACTCAGAATCATAATGAGAAGAACCAAAAAGAAAATAAAAATGGAAATTAGTGAAGAACAGTATGGATTTGTGGAAGGAAAGGGCACAAACAATGCAATTTATACATTAAGGACACTAACAGAAAGGTCAATAGAGAAACAGAGAGACATATATTTGTGTTTCATAGATTATACTAAGGCATTTGATAAAGTAAAACATGATGAACTGATTAAAATGTTGGAAGATATCAACATTGATGGAAAAGATTTAAGAATAATAAAGAATGTTTACTGGAACCAAGTAGCAGCAATTAAAATGGGAAATAAAGAGGGTACTTACGAACAGATAAAGCTAGGAGTACGACAAGGGTGTGTCTTGTCACCAGATCTTTTCTCCCTGTATAGCGAAGTAATAATGAGAGAGATCAAAGAGATGCCAGGAATACTAGTTGGAGGTTACAATATAAATAATATTCGCTATGCAGATGACACAGTATTGGTGGCGGATAATTCAACAGACCTACAACAATTATTAGACGTTGTAGTAACAGAGAGTGCAAGGAAAGGACTCTCCTTGAATATCAAGAAAACAGTAACAATGGTAATATCAAAGAAAATGGTGACACCAAAATGTGACATAGAAATAGAAGGGAAAATCCTTAACCAAGTTGATAATTTTAGATACCTAGGGGCATTTATAACATCAGATGGAAGATGTACAACAGAAATTAGGAGCAGAATAGGGCAGGCAAAAGCCGCATTTCAGAAAATGAAGAGTATCTTATGCAATAAGTCACTATCACTGAATGTAAGAAAGAGAGTGCTGAAATGCTATGTAGAACCAATTTTGCTGTATGGCAGTTAATCTTGGAATGTAAATGAACAGATTAAGAAAAAAATTAGAAGCAGCAGAGATGTGGTTCCTGTGACGAATGTTGCGAATTCCTTGGACTGCCAGAGTAACTAACGACGACTGCCTGAAACAGGCTAATGAAACTAGAACATTATATACAACAATAAGACAGAGACAAACAGCTTTCTTCGGTCATGTGATGAGAAGAGAGGCATTGGAGAACATCGTAACAACTGGAAAGATAGAGGGGAAGAGAGGCAGAGGTAGACCAAGAGAAGTGATGCTGGATGGATTGAGACGGTGGCATGGAGGAATATCAGCAGCAGAGTTGATCCAGAAAACCAAAGACCGAGATCTGTGGAGAGCCATGAACGCCTACGCCATCCGGCATGGCACTTGATGATGATGATTGTGTTTACATGATCCAGGCTTCCAAATGTGTATATGCAGGATTGTGACTGTCGTGTATGTGCTTATAGTAATGTGACTGTTAATTTGTATTTGCAGGAGTGTAACATTTACATTTGGGCTGATGGGAATGTCACTGTCAAATATGTGTTCATAGAAATGTGACAGTGATATGTGTTTTTTTTTTTCAAGAAACGTGACCGTTGTATTCTTGTTTGCAGGAATGTTATTGCTATGATGTTGACACTGAATGCGGTTATAAAAATGTCACTTCTCTTCCGCCCTCACTTGCGAGACAGCAATCAAATTTCACATCTCTCAGTTTGGATGTAAGTATTATATTTTACATCTCACAAGTTTGATGTAATTATGACATGCGAAATCTCTCAATTTGTGTGTAAGCATTATATTTCAGTGTGAATGTAAGTATTACGTGTCACATCTCTCAATTTGGACGAGAGTGTCATATTCCACATCACTCAATTAGGATTTAAGTAACAATCTTCCATATCACAGTCTGTGTCAAAAAGACATCTAACAACTGAGACGTTGCAACACTAAAAGAAATAAATCACCTTACAAAAGAATATTTGTGATACCCACAAAGACCCAGGAGAGTTCTGACATTAGAGTCATTAGCCACCCGGTTTTACTTAGACAAAGGCGGCCCACGAGTTAACTATTTACACAGGGCCACCTCAGCCAGTAAACGACTCCACGTTCCACATGATGAATGAATCACTAAAAAACAAGAAGTAGATTGTGAGCTTTACTAAACCACGATTACAAGAAACAGATTGGACGTTGTGACCCAAGCCTTCGTCAGCACAGAACAGACAAGCACAAACCAACACAAAACTACATGAAACACACTACATGACAATAATATTAAGGATACTTGTCTGAATCTGTGTCCTAGCTTGGAGTGACTGACGACAGACACGATTTCGACGGCTTGTTAACCACGTTCCAGATGGGGCGACAACAACACACAAACAGAACTGACAAGTCGCCATTGACACAGATTTGTCCCGATGGTGGGTTTTCTGTTTTAACCGGCAAAATGTGGTGGCTCCATTTAGCACGGTCTCATATATGTATGCGTGTGTGTGTGTGTGTGGGAGTGGGATGGGTGCTTACTGACTGTTTAGACAATAATAACATGTCTCCTACACACTGATACTGACTCGCACAGCTTGATGTTTTCGTGCGTGCCTCACTTACTTTCGTAGCAAGAAATTAATGTGATTGTCACTTGTGGTCCCTGGGGGGGGGGGGGGGAAGCAGGATCAACAAGCACACCTTTTAAATTGTCTTTTCAGTTTTAGACTACTGTCTACATACCCCCCGTTCTGTCTTATAAACACTATCTTTCTCTCTCTCTCTCTCTTTATTCCTCCAGAACATACCCACACAACACTTTCCTCCAACAATTAATAAAATATTTAATGAAGAAAACTATGTCAGGTGGGTGTAGTGTATGTGTATAGAAATCTGTGGTGTAGTCTATCATGTATGTGAGATAGGACTGTTCAGTCTAGAATCAGCATCACAGTTTTCATCATGCTACGGCCATACAAATTCACAATAGCACAGAACTGGAAGGAGCTCACCAGATGATGTGTCTCTCTGACCGATTTTTGACTTGTTCCAATATATCCTGGAACGTTTGAAAAGTCTAGTCACCACTGCGTGATTTAGTTAGTTCGAGTCCTGTATCTCTACACAGCCAATAATTTGCTATTTATTATAGTCCCTGTATGAACGAACACAAACACTGTTCAACAACATATATCGCCGACACATTGCTGTCGGTTAATCCTCGAAATGTTCAGGTAAGCAGTGAAAATGTTAGTTGAGTTATAGTCTTTCCCTTTCTATAATGCTTTGAGAAATATATTGCTTAATAATTCCTTGGTTGCTTGAACTACTTTCTTTTATCAGTCTCTTTTAGTGACTCATTTTATAAGTTCAATTTGTTTCCAGAATTTTCTGACCTTCTTAGAAAAACCGGGTTCAAAGCTTGATGTCAGTTAACACTGCACTAGAGTATTGCCATTTTTCTTCTTCTGAGAATGGTAGGTACTTGCACTTTCAAGTGGAACCTGTCGAAGAGATAACACCAGGTGATATCAACACGACTCAGACTCATTATATGTGAGTGTAGGCCTAAGGCCGTACTCAGACTGTAACATCTATATTTTATAGAACTAAACTCTGACATAAGACAGAGGAGTTCATCACATTACCTTAGACTAGGTAAAAGAAGGAAAATCCAAAGGAAAAGCACAGAAACCCCAGTAGACACCCCTACCAGAATATCCTAGCATAGACCTATCCTTTATCTCCCCACCCTTTCTCCATCTTGCTGATTATCTTCTCATATCATTGATCTTACCTTACCGAGTGCATTGACACATCAATCGACACAGCCTAAGTCACGCCCCAGTCTAATGCTGCCGACATTCTTATTCTACGGTCACACACCAAAGTTCACTATGCTCGATTACTAAGCTACACCACTAACTACCTTATGAAAACTTATTATGGTCCTGAATTGGAAATACACATGTACATCTTGTACAAATGCCGGTTGCCTTTAAACACCATTGGACATCGTAACTCCTTTCCGTAATTAGACCAAGAATAGTTAAACACTTCCCCTCGGGTTAAACCTCGTTAGCACACTAAATTTAAAACGGTATATTCAGACAACTTATAATTTTGTCTGTAGGACGTCACTGGTTCCCCCCCCCCCACACACACACACCAAGTAGCCAATGCTCTTCACTCGTCTTTTGATCCTCGTACAAAACATGCCGACAATCTCCTTTGATATAGACATTTCTAGTTGATATCGTTTTCCCATTTCTCTCGGGACCTACGTTCCCCGTATTTTCAAAGGAGTTCCGATCTTGTTTGATCGAGGACCCGTTCTCACAACAAACAAGTTGTAGCGGTATAGACCGCCGATCTGTTGCCTTTGATCCTTTAGGGTCGACAACTCCATCCATGTCGTGACAGTGATACAGACGCGTCTTATAATAATTGTTTTGTCCCTCCACCTCCCTTCCACCTCCCATGAATTAGATATATTCGCAAGCTAATGTAATACAGTAATAACAGAATTACAGAAAAGTTTAATCGTAAATTGGCTTTGTCAAACATGATATCGTATCTTGTCCCCAGATGAATCAGATTACAACGATACCAGCTCGAAGTTTACCTGCCAACCTGACAGAAATCTCCTTGGAAGAAAATCCTATTACCACCATAGATGAAACAGCATTCGATGCTTCAGCCTTGACGTTAAACTCACTATCGTTCTCAGGCGCTCTATTTACGAGTATCCCAGATGCCTTTCTCCATTTGCACGCACTGACAGAACTTAACTTTGGCACACCAAACATCACAGACTGGAACATTAACGCAATGAAGAACATTGGTCAAACACTGAAGACGTTTTATTTGACCCAGAACGGTCTCCAAATATGGCCAGACTGCATTCAGTATTTCTCCCATCTGACTACGTTGAGTATCACAGGTACATCTATTGAAACAATCCCAGATGATACATTCGACAATTTGGCTAACAGTTTAACATATCTAACATTATATGGCAACAGTCTTACTGCCGTTCCCAAGGCTCTATCCAAGCTGATCGCTTCGGAGTCGTTGTATTTAAATCAGAATAAAATAGTAGATATTACATGGCTTCCTGCAGTGGCCAAGTTGAGTTCATTAGCCCTTGATAACAACCGAATTTCCGACGCAAATTTACTCAGTAAAATGGTTAGCAGATATTCTGATAGTTTAAATAACTTTGGTATAACCAGCAACCTACTAACTGTTATCCCATACTTTTCATTTCTGCACAACGTCGAACAATTCTATTTCACAGATAATCGTATAAACGATCCATATTCTGGTTCACTGCCTTTGAATATTTCCCTGTTACGTTTAGCCAACAACACACTTTCCTTAATCCCCAGTATCATTATGAAGTTGAAATATGTCACAGGACTATTTGTAACCTTGAACATTATTCGTGGTATGATAGGGGATGAAATACCGCAATGGATCAACATGATTGAAATAGATTATAATTTTATTACAGACATAACCGACACGAGTTTTCCAGAAAATTCTAGTTTAACAGTGTTGAATATGAACTACAACCCGGTGTCACAGATATCTCTTTCTGCCTTTAAAAATGTTCCGCTTTTAACTGAATTAACCATTCAGGGATCGAAGCTGACCCGTGTGCCGCTGGCCTTTGCATCTCTGGTAAATATTAATTACCTTGATATCAGCGGGAGACTAATTTGCACTTGTCAGGAGAAATATTTAGGGCCATGGTTTAAGAGATTCTATGAATACAGTGTTTCTGGGAATTGTGGGGACACGTCTGTTTATTATTTCTTTGTCAGTCTAAGCCCATCTTGCCCCACAGGTGAGATATCTTAGGTATATAACAAATAACAACAAGCCCATATGTCCCACAGGTGAGTTATCTTAGGTATATAACAACAAGCCCATCTGTCCCACAGGTGAGTTATCTTAGGTATATAACAACAGCAAGCAGATATCCGCTATGGGTCAGTGATATGTTAGCACCAGCATATGTTGTAGGATGAATGCATGCACGAATGTGTGGCAATTCTTTCTACCATATGTTGTAAGCTGACTGGGTGCAGGAATATGTGGCCATTATTTCCATCACATGTTGTAAGTTGAATGCTGGCAGGAATAAGAGGCAATTATTTCTACCACATGTTGCTATTCTTTCTACCTCTTAGCCTGCGAAAGTCGCAGACGAAATCAAATCCTGGCCCAACCGATATGATGACACTATCAGCGCATTGTCCCGTAAATGTTTTATTTTAGATATAAATACACATTGTGGATGTTCTCCAAGTGAATTATTTTAGATATACATACACATTGTAATTGTTCCAAAGATGAGATATTTTAGATATAAATGCACATTTGGATTGTCCCGCTTGTGAGTTACTTTAGATATAAGTACACATTGTGATTGTCTCCCACGTGAGATATTTTAGATATATATGCACATTGTAATTGTTCCCCTCGTAAGATATTTTAGATATAAATACACACTGTGATTGCCCCCCCCCCCCCCCCCCCCGATGAGATATGCTAGATATAAATACACATTTGGATTGTCCGGTTCGTGAGTTATTTTAGATATGAATAAACATTGTGATTATCCCCATTTGAGTTATTGTAAATATAAATACACATTGCGATTGTATTCACATGAGTTATTTAACGTATGCAATTGTATAGTGTGCCAGCAGACTTCAATTATTCACGATTTATTGCCTGGCATATTTAGCTGCATCTCGTCAGGTACATACTGCAGAAATCACACAACTTACGTGAATTAACTAGATAAATCCTTCAAGTTGAAATATACACATATTCGCACAGTAATGTCACTTATCTACCACGGTAATTTTAAGCTGACTAACATGTCTTTCTGTTTGCACAATTCTGGCTTGCGTTGATAGATCATAATTGCTTCTGCAAACTTTAACAAGCGAGTATTTTGTGTGTTAAACAACACGCGAAAGGCAGTGTCTCTGTCCACCACATGGCCACTTTCGGTAATGTGCCTACCAATTGAAGACGCCGGAGGATAGCATCTCCTGTGTGTTGTATCTTGTTGACCCATTGAGATATGTGTTCTGACACCCGTTTGTTAAGCTGTCTCTCTGTTCTAACAATGTAAACGGCCTGGCATCTACATGTGAATTGGTAAATACAATTGTTTGTGGCGTACAGAGGAACAGGCTCTTTGACGAGATGCAGCGAAATATGCCAGGCAATAAATCGTGCAATCTATTGTTTGTGTCTTCGTTATTCAAATTCACTACGGGGAAACATTGTTTTGAATTTCACAAATTCTTTTATTGTATAATAATACTAATGAAAGTCTGCCAAGAGGATATATATATATATATATATATATATATATATATATATATATATATATATATATATATATATATATATATATATATATATAACAGAATGTATGTGTGTGGGTGGATGGGTGGGGACGTATTGGATGCGTTCGATAACGGTCCATCCGATTGAGATGAACTTTTCTACACGTCTTCTTTTCATTCCCGTGCAACCAACTGTCATAGTTTTTTTTAGTGTAGAATCAACTATTTACTTACTAAAATGTAATAATTAAATAACATGACTTAACATAAGAATAAATATATAAAGGGACATAACTTTTAGTAGCATTGCTATATCTTAGGTTAAGTCCCCTGGCTATAGATAGATAGATAGATAGATAGATAGACAGACAGACAGACAGACAGATAGATAGATAGATAGATAGATAGATAGATAGATAGATAGATAGATAGATAGATAGATAGATAGGGTGGGAGAGACGGAGGGAGAGACGGACGTACGGATGGGCAATCAGGCAGGCAGGCAGGCAGATAGATAGATAGATAGATAGATAGATAGATAGATAGATAGATAGATAGATAGATAGGTAGATAGATACATAGATAGATAGATAGATAGATAGATAGATAGATAGATAGATAGATAGATAGATGGATGGATGGATGGATGGATGGATGGATGGATGGATGGATGGATGGATGGATGGATGGATAGATAGATAGATAGATAGATAGATAGATAGATAGATAGATAGATAGATAGATAGATAGATAGATTGAAAATAGAGAATTTTTATTATGATTAATTAATTAAATTATAAAGCACAACAACAATGAACGACCCGGGTCGGGTCGTCAGACAGACAGACAGACAGACAGACAGACAGACAGACAGATAGTCGGGAACGGGAGCTTATATGACTACTTATATGAATTAAATGAGATGCTCCCCACCAGGAGCTGGGCGAAGCCGGGCCGGGTCAGTCAGACAGACAGACAGACAGACAGACAAACAAGCAGACAGATAGACAGACAGACAGACATACAGACAGATAGATCCCCGCCAGGGCCTGGGCGAAGCCGGGCCGGGTCAGCTAGTGTGTGTGTGTGTGTGTGTGTGTGTGTGTGTGTGTGTGTGTGTATATATATATATATATATATATATATATAAATATAAATCTTTGTGTGTATGTATGTATGTATGTATGTATGTATGTATGTATGTATGTATGTATGTATGTATGTATGTATGTATGTATGTATGTATGTATGTATGTATGTATGTATGTATGTATGTATGTATGTATGTATGTATGTATGTATGTATGCATGCATGCATGCATGCATGCATGCATGCATGCATGCATGCATGCATGCATGCATGCATGCATGCATGCATGCATGCATGCATGTATGTATGTATGTATGTATGTATGTATGTATGTATGTATGTATGTATGTATGTATGTATGTATGTATGTATGTATGTATGTATGTATGTATGTATGTATGTATGTATGTATGTATGTATGTATCTATGTATGTATGTATGTATGTATGTATGTATGTATGTATGTATGTATGTATGTATGTATGTATGTATCTATGTATGTATGTATGTATGTATGTATGTATGTATGTATGTATGTATGTATGTATGTATGTATGTATGTATGTATGTCCGTCCTTTATGCGTTCGCGAACGGTCCAACCGATTGAGATGAAATTTTCTACACGTTTTCCTTTCATTCCTGTGCAACCAACTGTGATAGTTTTATCTATCAGCTATCAGCTATTACCTTCCTAAAATTTAATTTTGTAATTACATGACTGAACATAAGAAAATATAAAAATATATGACAAAAAGGGATATAACTTTTAGTACCATTGTTATATCTTAAGTTACGTCCCCTGGCTATAGATTAAATGGGTTGATTGACGATGAATTAAATGAGATGCTCCACATAGATAGATAGATAGATAGATAGATAGATAGATAGATAGATAGATAGATAGATAGATAGATAGATAAGATAGATAGATACATAGATAGATAGATACATAGATACATAGATAGATCCCCGCCAGAGCCTGGGCGAAGCCGGGCCGGGCAGCTAATATTTATCAAGGGGACTTAACATAAGAAATGTTATTTCAAGGGTCATAACTTTTAATAACATCACTATTATTTTATGTATAGATTGTTGCATTGTTTTCACAGATTTATAAACTCTTTTCTATAGTTATTTACAGGCATATGAGTTATAATATATAGTGATATAATCTTTAAGGCATTTTCATAATAATTATCATAAAAGTAATGCATCTATTTAAATAGTGAAAATTTTCTAACACATCTTTTTATGTTTTTAAAACCAGTGTTCATTAAAAAATAATGGATTTATTTTAGAAACGTCAGAATTTTACTTTTTTTCGGAGTGGAACTTCTGAAGTAATCGAAGCATTTGGTTTTTTCGTTCGCTTGGCAGCGAGAAGGTCAGCACACAATTAAATGGGTATATTCTCGATTTTGTTTTTAAAAAAAAGTTGCCCGCGTGTGTGTCAACATCACATTTTTCATTCAATGTTGCAGGCCTGTTAAAATGCAGGTTGTTTTGTTTTGTTTTGTTTTTCTAAAAAAAGAAGAAGCCTATCCTTTGAAGTACCCAGCATTTACTTTTAGTAGTTTCAGGTTGCCCTTTTTCTTTTGGCCATGTACCATATTTCAATATCCTCTACTATATATGTAGACAATATTTGTTTGTGTGTGTGTGCCCTTTATCAGATTCAGATGAAATGCAATGGTTAGAGTTAAAAATCTAATTTTCTATTTTAGTGAAAAAGAGCACATGGTGTCTGGAAGGACATTCTTAAGTTAATTTTGTGTGTGTTGTTCATACTTTATGCATACCTTACACGCAGCACGCCTGTTAAAATACTGTTAAAATGCGGGGGGGTTTTTTCCCCCCAAAGATTTATAAACTCTTTGTCTATAGTTATTTACAGGCATATGAGTTATAATAAATAAGGATATAATCTTTAAGGCATTTTCAAGATTTTCATAAAAATAATGCATAATGCATAACATTGTAACCCATCTTTTTCTGCTTAAAGAACTTATCAACTGTCATGTCGGTGATTAAAAACAGTTTTCATTAACAATAATGAATGGTGTGTGGAAAGACATTCTTTTAAGTTACTGTGCGCCAGGAGCTGGGCGAAACCACGCCGGGTCAGATAGATAGACAGACAGACAGATAGTCGGGAACGGAAGCTTATTTGACTACTTATATGAATTAAATTACATGCTCCCCACCAGGGACTGGGTGAAGCCGGGCCGGGTCAGACAGACAGACAGATAGACAGACAGTCGGGAACGGGAGAGCTTATATGACTACGTATATGAATTAAATTAGATGCTCCCCCAGCAGGGACTTGGTGAAGCCGGGCCGGGACAGACAGACAGACAGATAGACAGACAAACAGATAGTCGGGAACGGGAGAGCTTATATGACTACGTATATGAATTAAATGAGATGCTCCCCACCAGGAACTGGGTGAAGCCGGGCCGGGTCAGCCAGACAGACAGACAGACAAACAAGCAGACAGACAGACTGATAGATAGATAGATCCCAACCAGGACCTGGGCGAAGCCGGGCCGGGTCAGCTAATATATATATATATATATATATATATATATATATATATATATATATATATATATATATATATCACCGAAGTAATAATATCAAGGACAGGAAGATGTTATTTCCTATACTTAAGTGCTCAAAGACAAAGAAGCGCAACACTGACTTTTAATGGGCCAGAGAAGAAAAGGACAATAAGAAGAAGTAGAGAGAGAGCACTGTATATATTCTCCTCAGTTAACAAGAAAAGGGGTAGAATTTAGACAGAAGATTCCAGGAGTTCTTAGGCGGGGGATATACGGTTGTACATCCCAGACAGAAGATTACACTGCTGGACTGTAACAGGATCAATGAGTTTACACAACTAACTATAGACTAAACAAAACAAATTAAGAACAACAAAATTAGGTTTTTATTGACAGAACTGCATGGTTTAGTGACAAACAGGCATCCTGGCATGTCACATAACTGACATATACAGAAATGGGAACCTATGTTCCCACAGTAATCACTGCTGCCTAACACCGCTATGCACATGACTAGGTACCCATCTCCACAAACCAACGAGGACATCACAACAAAGAAATCTCAATGTAAACAACAACATAACAGCAGGTATGGACTCTCTATTGTAATCATCTCAGGACTCATGGACAGTTGGTACATACAGAAATGGGAATCTGAAATCCCACAGTTAGAGATAACTGCTGCCTAGTACTAACACAGGGGCGGTCTCTAAATGACAGTGAGACCTCAATCATGTTCAGTTGAGTCGAAGGGCACCCTCAATACCCACCAAAGACACCCACATCACATAAGTCGACTGGGACCAGATACAGCGAAAAACCATAACATAACGAATAACAAAACTATAACCCTAACAGCAGAGATATAGTGACATAAACAGGTATACAAGTGGGGATATGAAAGGGGATGTGAGCGGCCTACGACATTAACCAGAGCCGGGGCTCAAGTTTGCTCTACAACCACAAACATGGCCAGGGGTCACTACCTGCAATACATGACAAGGTACAACATCTAATTAATAATCATCAAAGAATATTTGCATCAACACATGGACTTCACAGGACAACAACTACAGCAACGGTGTATGCAAACAGTGTCCTTGTGGCACAAACATAGACATGGACTGTGTAAGTTCACACCAACCACATGATACTTCAACTGGACAACAATGACATGGATAGGTTATAGGATATACTCCACATAAAATATAAACAGAGCACACACGCTCTACAGCATCCTTCGGAGTGATTGGGCCCACAATTAATGCAACAGCCACCACCATATCATGGGACAATCTTAATGTGAGGGCGGATCATCCCTCGTCACAATGCTCGCAGCCTTTCCTGGCCTCTCATCTAACTCAATATTTACTTCTTGAACACTCTCAGTTCAAGGGGGTCATTACCTACAGATCTCTGACACAACACAACTTCTCATCACCAACACCACAGGCTGAGAATACCACTCATAAATGCCAATGTTACACAGCAACACTCATCAACTAGTCAAAATCAACACCGAACACAACTCAGTTACACCGGTGTACCACGACTCTAACAGGACAACACCATTTGAACATGTACATACAGGACATAAATACAGTCCAATGCACCAACCGCAATCAAGGATATGCAATTCAACATGACATCACCAGGACACACACCTTTGTACACCAACTAGACAACATCAATAGACCAGAAGCACAGTTCTACACATAACACCAGCAACAATCAGGACACAGGCTATAACATAAGTCACCGCCAACAACTCAGACATATAACACCACATAAAACCATCACAATCATCAAATGATCGCTCTCACCATAGCCATCACCACAATCACAATCATCTTAGCTGACATCACTACATGGTCACCCTCACCATGACAAAGCTCTCAATAATACCCCAGATTCATTATGGGTGCCTTATTCAGCACCTCTTGCTGGTCAGGAGACTATTCTTACTAAGTTCACATGTGTCCAACCTGAGCAACACAGATCATTATCCCCATGAACACTATTATAATCATAAACCACCCTATCATGTGTAGTGTTCAACCTGGCACCTTCACCACTACACCCAGTCATGAATAATTATTACCATAGCTCCATTTATCTAGAAGAACATAACATACATTGTCATCAAGCACCATATATCTATTACTTTCACCGTGCCACTCTACACCTTCGTACGCCAGCAATCACTATATTTTTGGCGTTCTTGAGTCATGATAAGTCATCTGGCTTCAAACAGTATAACATAATGGAGGCGTCTCTCATGCCCTGGCACCCTTTACTTTCCATTACATGTGAGATATCTCAATACTTCAGTACATTATAATATAAAGACACCGGCCTTCCCCTTTCTTGTGGGAAGTTAAATCATAAACACATCTGTACCATGTTTCCAGCTCAACTTCATGTTCCTCATTATAGGCCAGACTGGTATAACCACCCAATTATGTACTTTGCCTCCCTCTTACTGACTGTACAGTCCACCTGGAACAGCCCTGGTTACCCCAGGCCATTCAATCTACTGTTATTTTCAACCTCACCATGCTACTATAATAATGGCATTATATTATATATATCCTGCACACCTAATCTGACCACCTTCATACAGGAATACCACCCAAATATAATTAATCATAACCTAATATTTTATGCAACAGTGCTCCATATTTTCCTCTAAACAGCCCCAACCATTATTTCATTATTTCCTCATATTTTATGCTAGTGCTCTGTATTTTCCTCTTGTCAGAACACAGACTTTACAGGACAATACCTACATCCTCCTCTACTCTGGACTATGATACTACATATTTTTAATACTGTATTGAATCGTGGCTATATCAAATTCTATAGAACTACCCAACACAATACAGTATCGATATTTGATTACTTCCAATCCGTACTGCACTGTCTGCTATCTTAAATCTAAAAACCTACAAATATACACACCATCGTATGAGAAACATCCTTTCTCCTAAATCGTCACTGAATACACCTGGTACTAGTTTTCTTACTATATCCCTGCCAATCTGCAGAGTAGCACTTTTACAGTTACTAATTGAGGCGAACCCATGTTGTTGTCATTCTGCCGATCATCGCCATTTTACTTGTGAAAATAAATACTAATTTTTATTCACTCAGGAACAGAAGAGTTCCTCAATCTAGGTAACACTATAAACCGAACTACACCGAATTGTACCTCAAACCTGTGGATGTTAAGTTTGGAGCTTCCAGTTGGAAACTAGCAAAGGCACCACTATCCTATCTTTAATTAAGCTATCTAAATAAATTTAACTCACCAAGAGTGGGCTTACAAATTGCCAATCATTTTGATGGATTTCCTCGGTCCTCGTGTGTGGGCCACGCAAGCCAGTCATGGTTAAATCTAGAGGCATTTGTGACTCCCTGCTCTGGTCCAGTGACTGGGGAGGGCTGGTTAAAGCCTCCCTATTCTATACTACAGCGATCTACATCATCGCTGCTTCGGCCACGGTTGTCTGGTTTGGAGAGACCGGGAAACTGACACGCGCCTCTATTTATCCTCACTTCCAGAGCGGCTTCCCATCGTACCCCAGGGCACTGCAAGGGATGCTGGTATTGGTAACATCACCATCATCATGTATTGCGCCAGACTATTACACATCACACCCCCAATTTTTCGACGGTCCCCGTCGAATATTCTAGACCCTTAGGGTTTGGCCAAAACACTAGGGCTATTTAAATAAACAATCAGTCAAGGGGGTTTCATCACGGGACTTAAACCTCTCAGCGTAAAATTGTTACCAGTTATATTTTCTGAACCTGCCTTAAAAACCTACATCAGTGACAATTTAAAAAAAATCAGTCCCTGACAAAAGATAATACCATTTCTGGGTGGCCATGAGGAATATGCAGTCTGCATACAAAATAAACCACCAACCCTGACATCAACATCAACACTTAGCTCCATGGATGCAATACATAGGGGCACCAAACAAAAATTTTTTTACACAGGCAGCCCCTTAAATTTACAATCCCTACTTGTAACCAAAAAAACAACAACCGGAATAACATGCATGCTATCCACTAGATCACCTGCAAACCAAGATGCAGACTTCCTTGCCACTGAAAAAAATATATAATTCCCATGACTATGCAAGCAAACCCAGTTTTTGTTTTCCCGGTCTGATTCTGGTAGCCCCGCTTCTGCCAGCAACATCCACCAGTTCCATGGGATGAGTCAGTAATTTCTCAGTTGTCACCGTGGTACCCAAAATGAAGCAGGGTAGAGAAATACCTGTACATGGGAAAAAATCAAAGCAAAACAAAACATGCTGGAAGACATGGCATCTTGGACTCACTTCCTGTGGGGATTCCTAATTCGAATTATTATTGAATGATACAAAATAATTAACTAGTAATTAATTATTTGTCCATGTCGTGGAAATATATAACGAATGTTTCTGTCTGATGATGCTCACTGGATATCGTTTCCTCCCACTTAACATCTATTATGTGTCTCTTTTGAATTATCTATGCACAGTTGGAAATATAGGACATCACTGTTCACTCGTCCCGCAACACTCAATATGTCCACCCATGACATCATGAACATGGACGAACACGCTAGTATTAACTCCTCTGCTTCCGCCTATAAGGAAAGGATTTTCTTATCACCACAGGTAACATTGTCATCTGTCACTTCAAACAAACATGGTGAACTGATGCACAATAAGGGAAACATCCCCCTCGATGATCTCAGGTGATGGTGCCACCAGTGGGGATTGAATATGGATGTCCAGCGCTCTGCTGCTGGTGGGACACACTGGCGGGATGGATTTCTGGTGTCCCTTCTTCCAGACCAACAGGGGAAAGGTATTTCTATGGATGGCCCCAGATGTTGGCACTGCTGAAATCAGTCGCATGAACAGTCCACAACTGTTCTCCCAAAAGAATCAACAGAATTTTTCTCTTGGACAAGCACAGCCCCAGCCTCTATTGAATGTGGGAGCATTCTGCTCTCATGGAGTCGTCAACCACCTCTGTAGCTTTCTGAGTAAAGCATGATGGTTTCAGTAGGAATATATATGCATATTCCAAAAGACTTTATAGCTAAAGTTTGGTGACCTTCGTTGGAGTGTTCGCACTCTTAATTTATACCAGCGGACTCAGACTGAGTGCCGGCTGGGTGGGAAACTTCGGTTCCCTAAACAAGGAATAAGGTCACCTTTAATTTCGACGACTTGAGATGTGGTGTGGGTCTGGAGGCTCTTCTCTCAATGCTGTGCTTCTTGGAGACAAAACCTGAACCCAGTTAATGTCTTTGGCCAGGGACCTCTCACACCCCCAAAAAGGCAAAAAAAAAAACAAAAAACCCCCCAAAAAACAACATAGAACTACCACCTAAAAGAATCATTGAAGACTGCAACAGACACCAACAAGATAATCCTGGCAGGCTCGCCACTTGTCACCGAAGTAATAATATCAAGGACAGGAAGATGTTATTTCCTATACTTAAGTGCTCAAAGACAAAGAAGCGCAACACTGACTTTTAATGGGCCAGAGAAGAAAAGGACAATAAGAAGAAGTAGAGAGAGAGCACTGTATATATTCTCCTCAGTTAACAAGAAAAGGGGTAGAATTTAGACAGAAGATTCCAGGAGTTCTTAGGCGGGGGATATACGGTTGTACATCCCAGACAGAAGATTACACTGCTGGACTGTAACAGGATCAATGAGTTTACACAACTAACTATAGACTAAACAAAACAAATTAAGAACAACAAAATTAGGTTTTTATTGACAGAACTGCATGGTTTAGTGACAAACAGGCATCCTGGCATGTCACATAACTGACATATACAGAAATGGGAACCTATGTTCCCACAGTAATCACTGCTGCCTAACACCGCTATGCACATGACTAGGTACCCATCTCCACAAACCAACGAGGACATCACAACAAAGAAATCTCAATGTAAACAACAACATAACAGCAGGTATGGACTCTCTATTGTAATCATCTCAGGACTCATGGACAGTTGGTACATACAGAAATGGGAATCTGAAATCCCACAGTTAGAGATAACTGCTGCCTAGTACTAACACAGGGGCGGTCTCTAAATGACAGTGAGACCTCAATCATGTTCAGTTGAGTCGAAGGGCACCCTCAATACCCACCAAAGACACCCACATCACATAAGTCGACTGGGACCAGATACAGCGAAAAACCATAACATAACGAATAACAAAACTATAACCCTAACAGCAGAGATATAGTGACATAAACAGGTATACAAATGGGGATATGAAAGGGGATGTGAGCGGCCTACGACATTAACCAGAGCCGGGGCTCAAGTTTGCTCTACAACCACAAACATGGCCAGGGGTCACTACCTGCAATACATGACAAGGTACAACATCTAATTAATAATCATCAAAGAATATTTGCATCAACACATGGACTTCACAGGACAACAACTACAGCAACGGTGTATGCAAACAGTGTCCTTGTGGCACAAACATAGACATGGACTGTGTAAGTTCACACCAACCACATGATACTTCAACTGGACAACAATGACATGGATAGGTTATAGGATATACTCCACATAAAATATAAACAGAGCACACACGCTCTACAGCATCCTTCGGAGTGATTGGGCCCACAATTAATGCAACAGCCACCACCATATCATGGGACAATCTTAATGTGAGGGCGGATCATCCCTCGTCACAATGCTCGCAGCCTTTCCTGGCCTCTCATCTAACTCAATATTTACTTCTTGAACACTCTCAGTTCAAGGGGGTCATTACCTACAGATCTCTGACACAACACAACTTCTCATCACCAACACCACAGGCTGAGAATACCACTCATAAATGCCAATGTTACACAGCAACACTCATCAACTAGTCAAAATCAACACCGAACACAACTCAGTTACACCGGTGTACCACGACTCTAACAGGACAACACCATTTGAACATGTACATACAGGACATAAATACAGTCCAATGCACCAACCGCAATCAAGGATATGCAATTCAACATGACATCACCAGGACACACACCTTTGTACACCAACTAGACAACATCAATAGACCAGAAGCACAGTTCTACACATAACACCAGCAACAATCAGGACACAGGCTATAACATAAGTCACCGCCAACAACTCAGACATATAACACCACATAAAACCATCACAATCATCAAATGATCGCTCTCACCATAGCCATCACCACAATCACAATCATCTTAGCTGACATCACTACATGGTCACCCTCACCATGACAAAGCTCTCAATAATACCCCAGATTCATTATGGGTGCCTTATTCAGCACCTCTTGCTGGTCAGGAGACTATTCTTACTAAGTTCACATGTGTCCAACCTGAGCAACACAGATCATTATCCCCATGAACACTATTATAATCATAAACCACCCTATCATGTGTAGTGTTCAACCTGGCACCTTCACCACTACACCCAGTCATGAATAATTATTACCATAGCTCCATTTATCTAGAAGAACATAACATACATTGTCATCAAGCACCATATATCTATTACTTTCACCGTGCCACTCTACACCTTCGTACGCCAGCAATCACTATATTTTTGGCGTTCTTGAGTCATGATAAGTCATCTGGCTTCAAACAGTATAACATAATGGAGGCGTCTCTCATGCCCTGGCACCCTTTACTTTCCATTACATGCGAGATATCTCAATACTTCAGTACATTATAATATAAAGACACCGGCCTTCCCCTTTCTTGTGGGAAGTTAAATCATAAACACATCTGTACCATGTTTCCAGCTCAACTTCATGTTCCTCATTATAGGCCAGACTGGTATAACCACCCAATTATGTACTTTGCCTCCCTTTTACTGACTGTACAGTCCACCTGGAACAGCCCTGGTTACCCCAGGCCATTCAATCTACTGTTATTTTCAACCTCACCATGCTACTATAATAATGGCATTATATTATATATATCCTGCACACCTAATCTGACCACCTTCATACAGGAATACCACCCAAATATAATTAATCATAACCTAATATTTTATGCAACAGTGCTCCATATTTTCCTCTAAACAGCCCCAACCATTATTTCATTATTTCCTCATATTTTATGCTAGTGCTCTGTATTTTCCTCTTGTCAGAACACAGACTTTACAGGACAATACCTACATCCTCCTCTACTCTGGACTATGATACTACATATTTTTAATACTGTATTGAATCGTGGCTATATCAAATTCTATAGAACTACCCAACACAATACAGTATCGATATTTGATTACTTCCAATCCGTACTGCACTGTCTGCTATCTTAAATCTAAAAACCTACAAATATACACACCATCGTATGAGAAACATCCTTTCTCCTAAATCGTCACTGAATACACCTGGTACTAGTTTTCTTACTATATCCCTGCCAATCTGCAGAGTAGCACTTTTACAGTTACTAATTGAGGCGAACCCATGTTGTTGTCATTCTGCCGATCATCGCCATTTTACTTGTGAAAATAAATACTAATTTTTATTCACTCAGGAACAGAAGAGTTCCTCAATCTAGGTAACACTATAAACCGAACTACACCGAATTGTACCTCAAACCTGTGGATGTTAAGTTTGGAGCTTCCAGTTGGAAACTAGCAAAGGCACCACTATCCTATCTTTAATTAAGCTATCTAAATAAATTTAACTCACCAAGAGTGGGCTTACAAATTGCCAATCATTTTGATGGATTTCCTCGGTCCTCGTGTGTGGGCCACGCAAGCCAGTCATGGTTAAATCTAGAGGCATTTGTGACTCCCTGCTCTGGTCCAGTGACTGGGGAGGGCTGGTTAAAGCCTCCCTATTCTATACTACAGCGATCTACATCATCGCTCCTTCGGCCACGGTTGTCTGGTTTGGAGAGACCGGGAAACTGACACGCGCCTCTATTTATCCTCACTTCCAGAGCGGCTTCCCATCGTACCCCAGGGCACTGCAAGGGATGCTGGTATTGGTAACATCACCATCATCATGTATTGCGCCAGACTATTACATATATATATATATATATATATATATATATATATATATATATATATATATAACAGCAAAAAGAGAGAAACGATAAGAAAAAGCACAACGCTGACTACTTATGGGTCATAGGAGAAGAGAAGACTACAAAGAAGACAGAGAGAAGCTCATCTTATCTCCACGGTTAACAAGAAAAGGATAGGTTTAGGACAGAAGTACTTCAGGACTCTAGCGGAGAACTATGCCTTAATGCATATTCCAGACAATAGATCACTGAGATGGGCTGAACCAACATAAATGAATGGAACAAATAATGATTAACATCACTTGAACAACAATGACCAAACATAACACATCATTAACAACAAGAACTAGACAAACAAGATAAGAACAATATGCATGAGTGCCACGGAAATTTGTCTTTGGCACGATATTGGATGCAGAACATTAGAGCAATGGCTCGTACAATACGTGACAATTTCAGAATACTCGCTGCACACAAACCACAGAAAAACTTTATTGTCTTTAGTCCACACATGAAATTGTATTGCTACACCGCTCTCAAGCGTGGCTTTCATGAGCCGCCGGCTGCTCGCCGTTCTCGCGTTCCACGCATGACCAGCACACGCACTGTTGATACATATTATTCATTGTAAATCTAATCGTTCTAAAGGATCTGGGTTGTGTATGCTAAATATCCTGCAATATATCTTGGATAATCCTCTACATACAAACCATCTGGCCATCTTTGTTGTCAACAAACCTTGAATGACGGTCTACTGTTTGCCGGTGTTCTCGCCCTTATAAATAGACATCAGCTTCGGCATTATTCTTCATACCAGATCGATTCCATAGCAGGAATATTCTCTGTCTTCAACAAAGTCATTATCTGCTCGAATTTACCTTCTGAGCGTTGCTAGTTCGATGTTTCTATGCCAAAGTCTCACCCTCGAATGTTCAATACATGCCGGCTGTCCTTTTCAGTCAGTGCGTATTCATGTGACTGCGCTAGCTCCGCCCACTGGCCGGGCACTGCGTTGCCTGTGTTTTCTCGGTTGTTCTGATAGTTTGTATGAGCGGTTCTCATCTCGTTTCTTAGTTTGACGCATATACTAGGATGTCTCCCGTGTGTTGCCGGGGCCCATAAGGGAAGCAAAGAATAGCAACACTGTAGCCTACCACGCATGTCGTAAGAGGCGACTAAGGAGGCTTGATGGTTCCGTCGCCCTGCTACTGAGTGAGTGCGTGGCGCGACACTGTGAGCTGTGAGTTTCGTGTGAAATGCTTTTGAATCTGCCCGAGGTTTTTTGGAACGTGACTACATGTTCGGGGCGATGGTAGATGGCTATTTCCCAGATTGACCGGTGTTTGCCTTATGCAGAAATGCGTGGCTGCTGGGCTTCTGGTTGATTGCCACTGCCATCGACGATGAACTGTATTTTCGTGGACTGTGTGGGTGAACATCTAGGAAACATCCAGATGGGAAAATGACTGCCGATTCCATCAGAGATGAACTGGGTGTTTCGTGGGGGACTATTGTGTTGACATTCTGGCAGCGGCATTATGCACAGTGGATCTGTGCGGGCTGTTGTTTGTCGAGACTCCTGTCTTTTCCACTTTTCACATTGGGCAGTGGGGAGCGTTTTGTGCAATATTCACTAGCACAGGAACGGAGCATAATGGGGACGACCCGTTGCTGTGAGGTTGGAACTACGACTAACTAACTAACTAACATATACTAGGATGTTTGTATCCATCTCATGGCAATGAGTCTTTATTTTGTCCAATACTGTAGCACACATTCCCAACTGTGAGGATGACAAAGCACAACTCCCATTAACAAGGACAATTGAGACTTCACATCACTTGAAATAAAATAGGCAGTCTGCCGCATATAGCCAGACCTCTGCCAGGTGTGGCCGAGCCTACAGGGTGCCCCTAGGACCCTGCTACGATACCTATACAGTCGGCTAACCAGGACTGGACAACAGAGAGACCATCACTTGAGAAACAACAAGAACACATTTCTAAATCTGAGCATGAGCCTTACAGTGCGGAAACGGGACTCAACCTCCTGAGACACATAACACAACACTATGGATCCCTGTAGTTCACAGCGGAAATCAATGGATTGAGCTCCAGATACTACCAAGCTCCTGTGCCTCAGCCAAATCCAATATGGTGCCTAATGTCACAAGAGAACGTCACGTCCCCAAACCGACTGGGACACATTAATATAACATGACCACAACTTCAAAAATAGAAGTATAAACATGAGTGTGAAAATCTCCAACGAGGAACTACCCCGTTAACCACACAGTAACAAACTAAGGTATGGAAAGCTCGACTATGGGTTCAGTTGGGAAGAGGAGGAACAATGGGAGGGGGAGGAGGAGGACCTAGGAGGAAAATGGTGATAAAAAAAACACCCAGAAATGTTCCTCCTCGTTGCTATGATTGAGGAGTTACATCCTGCAACAATAGTAATCAATCAATCAATCAATCATGTGCCATGCCGGAAAGCGTGGGCGGTCATGACTCGCCATTTCACTCGATCACCAGAGTCGTGGATCAGCTCAGTGTTCCTGTCTCGACCATGCCATTTGGTCAAGCCATCCAGGTATTTACTTCTCGGTCATCTCCTTGGTCTGTTCCCTTCGATCTTGCCAGTTGTCACTAAGTTCTCCAATCCATTTCTTCTCATAACATGTCCACAAAATTTTGACTGTCTACGTCTAATTTCTCTAATCATTTTACGATTTTCATTTGTCTCCTGTGGTACTTGGTCATTGTGTTTTTCTGTCTGTCCATGGTACTCTTTGCATTTTCCTCAGAAACCACATTTCTGCAGCCATCATATGTTTTTCAGCTTGACTGCTCATTGTCCAAGTTTCGCATCCATACAAAAGAACAGGCTCTATGTATCCCCTCAACACTCTTTTTCTCGTTTCAATTGACATCTTTATATTGGTCAGTATGGTTTTCATCTTGCTAAAGGCTACTTTCGTCACGGCGATTCTTGTTCTAATCTCTACAAGGCATCTCCCATCATATGTTATGACTGTTTCGAGATAATTATACCGATTCACTTGTTGAAAATATTCCCATTTACTTATATATTACATTGTAGTATTTCGTTCTTCCTAGTGACGACCATAATCTGTGTCTTTTTACAATTTAATTCTAATCCCGGTTGTTCACTGTGTGCAACAACCGCGTCTATTGTATGTTGCAGATCCTGCTCATTGTCTGCAATCAATACTGTATCATCTGCATATCTAATGTTATTGATGTTTCGTCCTCCAATGCTGATTCCATTTATATTTTCTACATTTCTGAAAATATTTTCACTGTAAACAACACAAACAACATATTTAAATTTTTAAAACAAATGTATAAGAATTAATAATATACATATACACTCTCATACTGTTCATTCAGACACAGTTTGTCACAATGTTCACACTGGCCAGGTTAAGTCCTGCGCCAGCCACAAACACTGAGTACAGTTGGACATCGCATCTGAGCATTAGTTAGATTCACAGATCTCAAACACCACATCATCTATGTTCTGACAACCATCAAGTGACAAGACAACATCATGAAGCATGTGACAGCCAGGATACAACAGCCAGACACATACTGTATACACTGCCTCAACAAGACAACAACAAAACCACCAGTGCTACATCTGCACCGACTGTAAGTCAGACGTTTGCTGTGCCTGTGTGACATGTTAGATTGATGACAGAGGACCTAGTTAGTAGTGTTCTCTGGAAATATATCTTGAATAATAAATAGACAAGATAAAGGATATGATTGTGCACGTTTTTGCCTAGGGTCTCTCAAATGAGATAGATTATCATTCCCGCCTAGCCCTTTTGGAGAACCATTTTTCCTTTGGCTCTGAACCCCCACTGTGAGACTACCAAGTATCTACGCAGAAATTTATAAAAGAAGAAAAAGGTTCTCTCAAGGCCAAAAGGAGATCTGAACTATTCGCCACAAAATAACTGAGGATCTACTTCACTCATCATAGTGTTGTCAGTGTGCTATTCGTCCGTCACATTAGATCTTCCCTTATTTATTTTGTGTCAAAAGTGACCTATATCAGTTGTCCAATTATATCTTAGGACTTTAGGTTTCAATAGTAACAAACAAACTCAACAATAACTGTACATAACATCTGTTGAACAAGACATCTACATGACAGGTTCTTGACAAGAGTGGGACATACATTTACACAGAATTGTTTACACCACAATTGTACAAGACATACATCATGAGAGATACTTGACAACATCTATACAGGACTTTTCACAATATCTTAACCAACCACAGTAACTTAAGACAGTCACCAGGTACAATACTTGACAGCAACTGTACAAGACATTCTCCTGAGACATGTACTTAAAACACTGATTCATTAAATACACTTTATTTAGCTGATGGTGAGTCGAGTGATGACCTTTGTTTCATCTCCTGGCATGTCAACACTTCAACAAATACATATAAAATGTACAAAATATGTCACACATGCATGTAGATAAACATGATACACCACCTACACATTACATCATGTGTCCTTTCCCCACTAAGTAATGTCCATATCTACTACAGTAGGTAAAGAACCAAAATTGCATAAGCAATTGTTCACATATGCACCAAAGCACATATGGGAAAAACATGTTTAGTCCTTGTAAATTTGCATGAGCCATACATTATATTCAGCCGACTAAGACACAGGTTCACACACCTATGGTCCGTTTAAGAACTAGTTTATATGAACCAACCAACAGTAGAGGTACCAGTGTAATACTTCAAAGAGAAATTGTATTAATTCTCTTGAGCATATAGCCACCAGGCATCACATGAACTTAGCAATTCTGGCGTGCCATACACAACCTCCTTACATATGGATATTGAAGCATCTGTCTTTCTACTAGATGTGAGAGCTACTTATCAAATCACCAACTCACTCACTCCAACATTCTCAGCATTTACAAAGGAACTTGTACATGTTTACATCACACATTCCAATCCAGACTGCCAAATGTTAACTCACAAGAGCAATGTACAGTTGGTTAAGAATGAGTCATCCTAGGCATTTGGCAATGCACCAGAGGTTTGCGAATTTGCATTGAGTGTACTATACATTCATCAAGCATACGCAACCAGTCACAACAGAGGAATGATATGCACTTGGAGTATTACAGCGTGAAAGACCTGTCAAGGTTGAAGAAGCAGTATTCAGAATACTGGCGCACAGAAGTTAGGTTTTCACTTTCACATTTTCTTCATAAAATACTCATATATTCTTCTCTTTTGTTCACTATGCATAAACACACATTAAAGTATGTTTTAAAGTGGTACCTGTTGTCCAGAGAACAATATATTGTAGAATCTTTCAGGGCATTTTGGGTTCCCACATCACAAATTGCGGCTGCTCCTGATGGAATCCCGCTTCAAACTTATAGATATTCGAATGTTGCCCAGTGAATAGCGTGGGCTGTCATGTATTAGCCAATGAAAAAGCGAGCGCATACCGCTGCCCTACCCCACCGCTTTCTGGAACATTCGAATCTAAGAATAGCCCTTCTATCTGGGATGGTCCCCGTTCAGACTTAAAGTATTTTTATGAATGTGTCGGGCTGGGAATGTGGGGGTCTGATCCATCATGTTACAGCCTGATTCAATGGGATTACCAACACAACACAATTTCCCATTAACACAGGATTCAAATAGCGGCACCATATTAAACCCACAGACCGCTTAGTGCGATATACATGATTAAATACATTATGTGGGTAATACATAGCATTTGAAATGCAATCACAGCAACAATCATTATGTATGAACCCAGGACAATGCTGCTGCTTCTGGCGGCATAATCACCTAATTTATCCCATACCAAGTGAACCCAGCTGGCCATCAATTGCTATACTACATGACCACATAACTGTCTACATTTAGATGTTACTTACACCTAATAGAAACTTCTTATTTTAGCTAAAACACTAATCTTGGCCTTTATTTACAATCTCCTTTTTTAGTTGACCACCAATGCTAGCAGTAAAAAACCAACAGACGATCTATTAATAGAAATGACCGGTCTACTGGTTCCGCCTTGGCGGAAGTGGCCTCATCACTATCCCACACAGTTTTCATATTATTTTAACACCTGTACCCTGATCATAGCAGCTATTCTGGCTATTTGTTGCCGAATCTTAAGCAATTAATAAATGTATGACTATCTCATAACTCAGATCGCCTCATATTGCATTGTAAAGCAAACAAATCAATTTCCAGACATACCTCAAACAAAACCGTACACAGGGGTTCTTGCAGAGCATGTTTTGTGAGCTCAGCTGAACTGGTTTCACTTCTTCACAGATATGTACATCTGCTTGTGAGGAATACAGAGACTCATCCAGGTCGTGCTGGAGGCATTCAGGCTTCTCGATGGGTGAGGATGAGTTGAGAGGGCCAGCTCGGGTCCTCTCCTCGTGGGACCACCCGCCCACTGTATCGGCGGCAAAAAGTGGGCCAATTTTTCCGCCGGGTAAATTACCCAGCATACATCAGCCATGGGGGAGGGGTTCTGGTCGTTGCATCAGTCCAACATCATGATGTTGAGCCGTGTCGTTTCATGCTACTTCATATATTCTTATTTTCTGCCTGCTAACAGATTTCTTATAAATAAATGTCCATCTATCTGCAATACAGTTTGTTAATTTCAACTGCTCGTCATATCATCAAATTCTAAGTTGTTCGTAACACAATAATATAATATTTATATTTTTAAATCATCTCTAATCTTCACTTCGAATAAACACAGTTTCTTGTATAATCACACTGGCTAAATGCACACTTCCGCGACATAAAATGTAACTGTCTAATTGTTTAAACGGGTAGTTCATAAATCACCGAATCAATTTTAAAATGTCTTTCTTTTTTTTTAAAACACAAATTGTCTCTGATCTTGTCCATAATATTAATCTAACACAGTTCATTTTTGTAAACAATCAATACACATTTCCGCCGAGTCATATTAGATTGTTCCCTTACTCAGCACAGTTAATTAAATTATAAATTACTAAGTTACTGTTACTGTTACTAAGCTTCCGGTTTCAAGATGGCGACGGACGGTCGTGTTGTTTTGTGTTCGTTAACTTTTTCGCGTAGGGGATGGATTTATTCATCTCTTGCGTGTAATTGGTGTGCCAGGATGTAAAACCAGGAGTTTATACTCAAGATCTGCGCGGGTGCTACGGAGTTCGTGCATCGAGCGAAGCCTTCCTTGAGTGAATTTTCAGCAGCGTGTGTGGTTCTCAGCAGTCTGTGTTTACGTTTTTTCAACATGGCGGAACAACGTGTGTTTTCCGAGGGTTCAGGAGTCAACATAACGAAGCGGCGTGGTAGCCGCGCAGGGAGGAAGAAACAAGGTAAGCGCGGTGGTTTGAGGCGTTTTAGACTCAAGTGTCACCGTCTAGGACTCAGGAACATCCGTATTCTATATTGGAACTGTGCCAGTGTAAAACAACGGGGCTCTATTTTAGAAACCCTAGTTTACAGGAACGACATTGTAGCACTCCAGGAGACGAGACTGGGCGATCAGCCACTCCGAATTGCCGGCTTCAAATGTTTCTACAACAGACGACATCTGGGAACGGCGATTCTCGTTCGCGACAGCATGATGGCGTCAGAGCTAGACATGTCCAGTTGGGACAGTGACGATATACAAATACAGGCGTTGAGAGTTCATTCCAGTGTACCATTCGTGTTGGTGAATGTTTATGCCCGCAATGGGAGTATGGACGCCCAGAAGTGGCAGTGCTTAAGTGGCATATTAGGCCACGAGAGGAATGTTATTTTCTGTGGTGACTTCAACGCTAAAGGCAGATCATGGGGAAACACTTCCTCCAATACACAAGGGGAGGAGCTCGAGACTGCACTGGAAACCATCGACCTGGTTTGTATCAACAGTGGCTGTGTCACCAGGACAGCAAGCCGTCCAGGCGATGAGGACAGTGCTATTGATTTGGCGCTAGTTTCACCTTTACTCACTACAGTGTGTAGATGGGGTGTCCTAGGACACCATGGCAGCGACCACCACCCTTGCAGCATATTGGTGGAGAAAGGCAGAACCAGGCAGCACAAGCTAAAGGTAAAGACGTTCCAGTATGACAGTACAGGGCAAGATGTGGTGAGTAAAATAAGACGTGACAAGCGCAGAACGTTTCAGGGCAGGAAAAAAAGCTGGGAGCAGCCACCGTGGTGGAGTTTCGAGGTGGATAAGGCGTGGGTGGATAAGCGTAGTGCTGTAAGGAGATGGCAAAATGCCAAGAAGAACAGAGCTGGTCATCCTAGTCCCTGCTTGCACTTAGAAAGAGAGATGCACACAAAAGTAAGCTATTTCAAAAAACTGGTCACGGTGGTTAAAAGGGAAAAATGGGCAGAGGTGTGTCAAAGGGTAAGCACAGACAAGTCACTGAAATTGTTCTGGCGACTACATAAAAGCATGAGTGGTGTAGTCAAGAATAAGAGCATTTCTGACTTCCAAGGTGCTGACCTCATCTGGCAGAGGACTGACGAAGACAAGGGCAAAGCCCTCTTTGAACGCTACCTTGAGCAGGGCAACCAGACAGACATGGGAGGTCGAAATCTGGCCAAGGAGGTCACCTCAGACAGATGCAAGGCCCAGAACACTCCGGATGAAGACACAGTGACAGTGAAAGAAATCAAGGCTGTGCTTCGACGATCAAAAAACAGTGCTCCAGGTCCTGATGGCATAAGATACGACGACATAAATAGGTGTACCGACAATGAGCTAGAGAAACTAGCAGACATGTACAACAACAGTATTGGGAGTGCTAGCATCAAGGAGGAATGGTTACACAGCTATCTGATTCCCTTGCCGAAGCCTGACAAAGACCACAAAAAAATTCAGGGATATCGAATTATAACCATGCAGAATACAATAGGCAAGCTGCTGGAGAAGGTAATTGCCAGGAAAATATCAAGCCAACTAGAGAGGCAAGGTGTTTTCCCACCTACCCTGGGTGGGTACCGTCCAAAAAGAGAAACCTGGACCAATGCAGCAGTCTTTGCCCAGGATGTCTATGAAGGTTTCCACTCAGGCACTGAAACCGTTGCTGCAGCGATTGATCTTGAGGACGCATACAACAGAGTACCACTGGATTTTTTAATGTTTCAGCTTCTTGAACTAAACGTAAGTCCATTCCTCCTTAGTTGGATCGCTGCAGCCCTCTTCCAACGGAAAGTAGTTTTTAGATGTGGCAGTTGGACTTCGGAACCAACAACAATATATCCTGGCCTACCACAGGGATCACCATTATCTCCGGTACTGTTCAACGCCTACACAGTGAGAATCACCAGTGAGCAGATCACTGGACCTGGCAGGACATTGTCATATGCCGATGATGTTTTAGTGTATCGTCAGGGTAAGGATAGAGAGGAGGTTGCTGGGGAACTACAAACCGAACTCAATCGCATAAGTACTTGGTGTGATGAAGCTGGGGCAATGGTTAACCCAACAAAGGCAACAGTGACTTGGTTCTCGTTGAATAATCATATTGTCAACAATCCAACACCAACTGTAATGCTGTGTTCAGAGACGGTGGAAAGAACGCAGGCAATGAATTACCTGGGGATACGGTTTGATCGAAGCCTTGCTTATAATGTGCACATAGACCAGGTGATAACAAAGGCCAAGCGGGGTTTGGCAGCGATGCGGGTGATGGCGGCAGCAAACTGTGAGCAGCGCCATCTATGTCTTCTGTACGAGGGGCTGGTCATGTCTGTTTTGGAGTATGCAATGGCAATCTTGACTCTCAGCCATAAGCAGATAGAAAGGATGGAAAGGATACAGAATGAAGCTATGCGCATTATTCTTGGATGTACAAGAGATACAGCATGCAGGGCGATGCGCTACCTTCTTGATTTTCCAACCATTGAAGAGAGAATACAAGTTTGCAGGGCACGCGCCTACCTCAGAATTAACGCAAACACACAACATCCACTGCATAGTGAAATTAGGAAGGTGAAGGGCAGCAGGTTAAAAAGAGGACGGTCGTGGATGGGTCAAGCCGAAGACATTCTTCAACAGGTGTGTTCACTTGAGGACTTAGAACCTGGCGAGGAGTGGGTGCAAGTGCCAACAGACTTCTGCACATCCTTTTCAGTTTGCATCCAATTAGATAGAAAATGCAGACAAGAAAATCCGGCTGCTGTTGAGGCTGAAGTACAAGCGTTGATTTTCGAGAATTCGCTAGACGGTGACGCGGTCATCTACACAGATGGGTCGGTCGTCCGACATGTGAGAAGCTCATGGGCCTTTACAGCTCGGGCCGGAGGGAGAATTGTGAAGGAGGACTCTGGTGCTTTCACTGAAACCACAAGTAGCCTGACCATGGAAGTCATGGCAGTAAGTAAAGCAATAACATGGCTCGAGACACAGACATTCACCAGGGCTTGTTTCCTTAGCGACTCAATGAACATGATCAAGAGGATAGAGGAGGGGTCGATCCGAAGAGAATGGTTGCTGCCTCTGAAGCGGTCTCGGCTGGCAAAGATTAGTTTCATCTTCGTGCCAGGGCATGCGGGAGTACAAGGAAATGAGCGGGCTGACAAGCTCGCAGGTGAGGCTACTGTGGAGGGCGGACGCGCCATGGACCAGGCTGACATTCTGAATGCTCTACGTGATGTGAGACTTTTGCGAGAACCAAGTGATGACTGTGAATCTACAACAATGGCCAGACTGCTAGAGCATCAAATTAAAAGAGGTGTGGCCAAACAAGAACACTACGCAGGAAGCCAAAGAAGATTGATAAACCAACACAGAACTGGCGTCGTTAGCCGCTACACGCTGCGGGATTTGCTGAGGAGGGGATCCGAGCACTTATGGACTGAATGGTTCGATGTGCAGCGAGGATGATCTGTCGACTAACTAACTAACTAACTAACTACCTGGCGTGTCCATTGTCCATCACCATTATGCCATATTACAATTATAAGATATCACACTGTTTTAACTACCGTAAAGTTATTCTACAGAAATGTTCGGAATTTAACACACACTTGTCTTCTCGCCAATCCTTCACATCATGCTGTCTCGGTGTGTTGCTGCTGTGTGTCCGCTTTGACCTGTGCTCGTAGAAACATTTATACACCCATCCCGAGTTGACATATTTAATACCTGTCGTCAACAAAACATTTCGCGGTGGTCGTACTTGAAGGCGTTGGAGTTCGTCGACTCAATAAAATCTTCCAATATTGTAAACTGGGCTTTGTGTTCTGGCTTGTTTCCCCTTTGACTCTTTTTTTAACTAGATCATTTAAATTTGAATTTGTTATAATGTTCTAGTTTGTAAACACTTTTCTTTGACAATATGTTCGTAAACTGTCACTGTTTGTTATTCAAATTTACACATGCACAGTTTTGTTAGAAGTTATCTGCTTTTGCTTTTTCATCTTTCAATATTTACTTTCTTTTGCTGTGTTGCTGTGTATTTCACAGTTTGCGAGGTGATCACTTGACTGTTTCAATTTCATTTTGCTTTTCAAAAGTGCGTTGTGTGTTGAAAAATTCATTATTTCTTGAAAAGTTCGTTATGTTTTCTCACGAAACTATGATGTCTAGAGTTTCTTTCTTGCCCCGAAGTTCAAACTATCCATTTTTGAAGTCCCCATGTTGCCAATAAGCTGCTGTGTAGGCTCGGGAAACTGATATGTGCCAAGAAGAAGACGCTGATTGTTGGGACAGCAATCTCTGATCATTGGCTCATTGATCATAATACTACGCCTTTGGCAGATAACACGCTTTTGATTGTCAATGGCAGATATACTGGAACAGACCATACTTGGATTGGCACCGATGTTTCCCCCACAGCGCTACAAGCGCCTGGAGAACTCTCGCCGTGGCGCCAACTGTCAATTTATCTTTCGGACAGTGTCACGTTTCTATGCATCATTTCCGGGCCAGCACCTTTCTGACTGGCCGTACTGTGGTCTTCACATTGTGATTAATTATCTCGTTATCTTGAGTTAGATGTAAGCTCTTTCACTGCACTATTCACGACAACTAGTAACTTGGACCACACTCAACACGTCTTGAACAACGCAACAAAGGTACAGTTTGATACTTCTCTTGTCTCCGAATATAGTACGAATTACATTGTCATTTTCACGACTTTTCACGTAAGCACAGTATTCAGAGATTACAATTTTACACATTCTAACTACAAAAGTAGGGGCTCGTATATGGGCATTCTACTACACTCTGAACCAGGTCTGAAACTGACCATAGCTCTAGTCCAACTGCCTTAAGGTGACGTTTTGTCCTCTTCACAAAACGTCCTGAACGCTTTTCACGTTCACGTGACCACGCTCGTGGCGGGTCACTCCACATGGTCTCCTCATGTAGACCGCGCTTGTTACAAACTCATGCCATGTTCCAGGCATGTATAAACTGGACCATGGCACTGCCCAACATTTAAGTTCTCAACGAACACACCTCAGTCTGTGTTTGTGAGTTTACATGTATATATGTGTGTGTGTGGGTGTGTGTGTGTGTGAGTGGTGTGTTTTATGTATGTGGGTGTACGTGTGTGTGTGTGTGTGTGTGTGTGTGTGTGTGTGTGTGTGGTGTATTGTGTTTGTAGATGTAAGTGTTTGTGGGTGTAGATGTAAGTGGGTGTACGTGTTTGTGGATGTATGTGTATGTGGGTGTACGTGTTTGTGGGTGTAGGTGTATGTGGGTGTACGTGTTTGTGGTTGTATATGTATGTGGGTGTACGTGTTTGTGGTTATATATGTATGTGGGTGTACGTGTTTGTGGTTGTATATGTATGTGGGTGTACGTGTTTGTGGTTGTATATGTATGTGGGTGTACGTGTTTGTGGATGTATGTGTATGTGGGTGTATGTGGGTGTGTGTGTGTGTGCTGTATTTTGTGAGTGGGTGTATTATGTGAGTGGGTGTACGTGTTTGTGGGTGTACGTGTTTGTGGGTGTACGTGTTTGCGTGTGTACATGTTTGTGAGTGTACGTGTATGTGGCTGTACGTGTATGTGGGGGAGGTGTGTGTATTGTGTGAGTGGGTGTACGCGTATGTGGGTGTAGTGTATGTGGGGGAGGTGTGTTTATTGTGTGAGTGGGTGTACGTGTATGTGGGTGTACATGTATGTGGGTGTACATGTTTGTGGGTGTACGTACTTATGGGTGTACGTATTTGTAGGTGTACGTATTTGTGGGTGGACGTGTATGTAGGTGTACGTGTATGTGGGTGTACGTGTTTGTGGGTGTACATGTTTGTGGGTGTACGTATTTATGGGTGTACGTATTTGTGGGTGTACGTGTGTGTGAGTGTTGTGTGTGTATTGTGTTTGCGGGTGTAGATGTGTGTGTGTGTTGTGTGTGTATTGTGTTTGCGGGTGTAGGAGAGTGCGTGTGTTTTGCGTTTGTGGGTGTACATGTGTGTATGTAGTTTGTGGTATATTAGTCATTAATCGCAGTTCTAACTTCATGGCACGTGTCGTCACCATTATGCTCCGTTCCTATGCCAGTGAATATCAGAAAAATTCACATCACTCTCCCATGTGAAAAGTGGAACAAACAGGAGTCTCAACAAATCAACAGACCGCACAGGTACACTGTACATAATACCGCCGCCAAAATGTCAACACATACGTCCACCACGAATAATACTGTTCATGGTTGGTGGATTCCGCAGTCACTAGAAAACCAGCAGCCACACATTACTGCATAAGACAAACCAGTCAGTTCTGTGACAAAGCCGGCCGCCATTATTCCGAACATGCAGTTCACGCTACGAACGACCGCGGTCATATGTAAAAGCATGTCACTGTGCATAATGCCACAGTCAGAATGCCGACACAAAAGTCCTCCACAAAAATACATGACATCGTTGATGGAAGCGCCAGTCACTAGAAAACCAGCAGCCACACACAACTGCACAAGCAAACTCAGTCAGTTCTGCGACACAGCCGAACGTCATTTTCCCGAACATGCAGTTCACGCTACAAACAACCACGGACTGATGTAAAAGCATTTCAGACGAATGTCAGAGCTCACAGTGTCGTGCCACGCACTCAGTTCAGTAGCAGGGCTACGGAACCATACACTTCAAGTCCTACACAGGAAAATGCGATTGAAAACGGTAGTCACGGGCATAAACACACCAGAGGCCTTAACTGTTTAAGTGTCTATCCGCCATTTAATTGACCCCGTGAATTTAGTAATCTCGTTGAAATCCTAATATATATATATATATATATATATATATATATACATACACACACACACACACACACACACACACACACACACACACACACATACATCCCTTTCTCGAGGATCTGGTCAAAGCTCGTACTATTGGACAACTCACTGCCAGAGAGGGTGTCATTCACCTACCTGGGTAGCAACGGGAGCAAAGATGGGGGGAAACGGATAGAGATAGAATTATACTACTGGCTAAAGGAGCTTGTATAGAAACCTGAGAATAGAATGACTAGAAAGACATTTGTCTGGAATCCACAAGGCAAACTAAATAGAGACAATCCTAAAATACACAGAGGGGAGACGTGGAGGCGTGGATTCATAAATTATATAGTGATGCAATAGGTGGAGCTGCATGGGGTAGCAAGGCTTAGTGTTGAGTTGATTGAGGGCATGCATCCTCATAGGGGACAGAGGGCAAGAGAAGAAGCACTGAAAATAACAGCCCCGACCTATATACCTCAGACATGTGTACATGAGCTTTTATCAGTACTTCAATAGCACATGCGACTTAACTGTTTCGGAGTCAAACAAGAAGTGGATGTAGACTAAACATGGTACACCAACAAATGAACAAGTATTATAATGTTCGTTGAAATAGCGGAGGAAACCTCGCAACAAAACATATAATACGATGTCCCGAGTATGGCGATATATCGTCCATCAGTCCAAATAGGAGGTCGTATTTGACGATATGTAATCCGTCGACATTGAATCAGTTAAAATATGGTTTAATATGTACTGTTTGATTAATGTACAACACATGTCTGCTTCGTGAGCTGATAAGAGATGACATATAGCGCAATATCATTTGCTGACTTACTAAGAAGAATTGGTTTCAGTTGATTGCATCTACACACTACAGCTGGACTACAACACAAATCGGTGTTATTATAGACTTGATTTTGGGATACCTGGTTGCTGGTTTGTGAAGTCTTCAAACTCTGGGTTTGAACACAAGACAGTTTCGTGTGTAGTGTAATCTGATAATTTCAGGGTAAGGCTGCATTATGTCTTCACTAGCATAGTATACGTATATATTAGCAACATAATTACTGCAATAGACGTTGCTGAGGATATTAACACGATGCATACAATTTCTCATCGACAGATTTGCTGCTGTCTCTAACATGGTTCAAGCAGACCAACTGACACTGCTCCTGGTCGCTGGATTCTTCTTGTCTTCGCTGGGGGATGATCACTGTATTTTCCAGGTGATAACTTCCATTTAGTTCTGTGACATAGAGGATGGAATGTACTATTGTATCCGTGACAGTGATGAGAGTACAGGTAGACAACATCATCATCATCATGTGACATGCCGACAAGAGAGGCAGGTCATGTTTCGCAATCTCACGCGGTCTCCGAAATTTTAGATCAGCTCTGTGTTCTTGTCTCGACCATGCCACACTTCTCTGCCTTCCTCTTGTTCTTTACCTCTCAATTGTACCAGTTGTCACCAAGTTCACCAGTTTATTTATTCTCATACTATATCCACAAGATTGTAACTCTCTAAGTTTAATGTCTTTTATAGGTTTACGGTTTTCACCTGTTTCTCATGAGACCTGGTCACTGGTTCTTTCCATCCACAGTGACATTTACTCGTAATATGACCACAGTTTCCCAGACAAGACGCTGCTAGTTATCCCGTTGTCTTAAATGTTGAAGTCTTGTAGAATGTCAGTACGTGTAGTCTTCTCGACCCAGGGTATCCAAAATCTGTTCTGTAACATCTGAGCTCACACACTTTAGTTGTATTCTTTATGGATTGCGAAATTGTCCATGACTCACATCCACATAATGGCACCGGAAAGATGCATTTGCTCAAACATTACAGACCTAATAAGACGAACTCACCTGGGACCGAAGACATAGTTCTTCTTTTCAGAAATTCCTCATATGAGAGTTCAAGCATATAGTAATGCATTTATAACGTACAATACAATATTGTTCTTCACATCATAAATTCGCCACATCCGAAATCACCTTAAGCGGTTTGCACTGTACTGTTGTATCTTCGCATTGCCACGGCCAGTCTGCCTCTAATGCTATTTGAACAGCTCCACATGTTGTTTAATACGGAGCTAAGATATTCCGAATTTGTGAGGCTTGCATTGATAAGAGTTTGTTGAATAATGTTTACAGGAAGTGGCAGTCAACCTCAGCGATAGTTGACTGTTTGTGATTATCACAAATTTATTGGACATAAAGAAGTGGCTGTGGTTGTGTCTAGAGGATGTGTGCGTGAGTATTCTGTTGGACGACTAATTAGCAACGATGAATCAAATTCGAACACCAGACTGCGCACACAAGATTTTAATTCGAAAAAAAACAACCCTGGATGCAATAACACTCATCAGGACACTTCCGCAGTGAAATATATCTATATTGCATATGCACAGTTCTAGCACACTCAAAGTATGGTTTAATACAGTAAAATCCTTCGACCACCCCATTGCCGCCTACTGGCCTCGCACCCTACACTGTTACGAACTCTTCTCCGTCCGTGACTTTAAACACCTCCTCTGAGTCTCTTCTCTTTCGACTCAGCTCCAAACTCAACTGTACTCAACTTCAAATGCCCCTATCTTGGATGGTGTCCCTTACTCAGCCCAAACTCACTGGACCAGAACTCAGATCTCCACTGTCTGCCCAAGACTCAGACTGACTGCTCTCGTTCAATCTCCCTTACTCAGCCCAAAATCAACTGTCTCTAATTTGCCCATACTTCTATCTTTATCCCCTCTTCCTGGACCTCCCACGAAACACATTTAACCCCTTGTACCTCCAACCTACACTCCTCCAACACACTATTTCTGATTTTCCTTTGTCTCTTCATCTACTATCACGTTCTAGCATCTCTTTAGTGATCCGTCTTAACCCGTACGTGTTCTAACAATCCCTGTGTTGGGTCTCACTCATAGTTTTCGAATTTCTTAATCGACTTCTCTTACCTAATATCCGCTCTACTCTCCTCTTCACACCTATGACGTCGTTTTGTAAATCTCACATTCTTACCTCGCCTATTCACCCCAGTTGTTCGTAAACACACGCACGTTACATTGATGTTTTGTCAAAAGTTAACGTTCAGTAGTTTCCCATTGTTATCTGAACGACCGGTACTCGAAATTTGTATGGGAACCAACGCAAGGCGGCCTGCTACCATACGCGCAGCTCTATTTCGAACGCGGTATGCGGGCTTACGAATTGCGTCTGAAATCTGTTCGCCACAGAGCCGGTTGAATCGATAATTGATTATAAATAAACGGAGAATACAGTGAGTCCACTTGGTAGGGCCTTAGTGCAGGGTAAGATGTGTGATGTGCAACTGAGAGAGTCATTATGCTTGGTGCTAGATAAGATGTGGGATATACAACTCAGAGAGTCATTATACCTGGCGTATATCAGGATATCAGTACTGCTAGTTAAGACGTGCGATATACAACTGAGGGACACATTATTCCTGGCATATACCAGTATGCCCGTAGTGCTACGTTGTCCGTTCTTGAAACCAGGATAGTAATTGATTCAGTGTCGAAGGATAATATATCGCCAAATGTGACCTACCTTTTTGACAGAAGGACGACATATCGCCATACTAGGGTCACCGTGTTATTGGTGTGGTTTTGTGACATCTTCCGCAACGTCAACACTCAATGAAAGGAACCTAACACTATAACACTTGATCATTGGCTGTGTACCATGTTTGGTCAAATCCTACATCTTGTTTGGCACTGTATCAGTTAAGAAATATATGCTGATATGTATGTGTTTACATGATTGCGGCTATATGTATATATTCACGATTGTGACTATCATATATGTGACTATGGCAATGTGACTGTTAATTTGTAATTGTAGGAATGCGACATTTACATACGTGTTTATATGAATGTCACTGTCAAATATGTTTGTTTTAATAGACACGTGACTGTTCTATATGTTTTTAAATTAATGCGACTGTTATATTTGTGTTTTCAGGAATGTGACTGCTACGATGTCTACATTGATTGCGATGATAAAAAGTTAACTTCTCTTCCACCCTCACTTGCGACACAACAATCGAATTTCACATCTCTTAGTTTAGATGTAAGTATTATATTTAACATCTCTCACGTTAGATGTAATTATCACATGCTACATCTCTTGATTTGGATGTTAATACCATATTTCACATTTAACAGTTTGGTTGTAAATATTATATGTCACATCTCTCAATGTAGATGTAATTATCATATTTAACATCTCTTCGTGTGGATGTAAGTATCCCATTTCACATCTCTTAATTTGAATGTAAGTATCAATCTTCACATTTCACTGTCTGGGTGTATCACAGCTTCATGTAGGCAAGACTATCACCACTCAATCAGCATTTTATAATAGTAATATGTTCAAAGAAATGAAGTTATTGACAAGAAATGTTCAACCTCAATAGAATATTATATGTGACAAGATGGGAAATACCTTAACAGAATCTAGACAAATTCGAGAAAGATGGCAGGAGTACTGCAGTGGTATGTATGGTATGAGTGTCAGTGAGGATATGAATGAGATACTTGAGCCAAAGGCAGAAGAGACAGAATCTGAAGCCTCATTAGACGAAATTGCATGGACAATAAAGAACCTGAAAAATGGTAAATCACTTGGATGTGATGAGATACCAGCTGAGCTAATTAAAGCGGGAGGAGAAGAAAGCATACACATCTATCACGCATTATGTAACAAGATATGGAAATATGGTATATCGCCAAAAGATTGGAAGAGAACTATCTTCATTCCAATACCAAAAAAGGGCAACCTGAAATTATGCACCAACTATAGAAATGTTGCCCTGATCAGTCATGCAAGTAAAATTCTACTAAAAATCATAATGGAAAGACTTCGTAAGAAAATGGAAGAAGAAATTAACATGGTTCAATCTGGATTTAGACAAGGAAGAGGACCAAGAGATCACATTCTCAATATGCGTTTAATAATAGAGAAGTGCAGAGAATTTAATGTAAACCTATTCTCATGTTTTGTAGATTATTCAAAGGCATTTGACTGTGTACAACATCAGAAACTTTGGGAATTATGAGGAACATGGGCTTTCCATCACATGTAATACAACTCATAAGAATGTGCTATCTAGACCAACAAGCATCGGTTAGAATAGATGGCGAGACATCAGATTGGTTTGACATCAAGCAAGGAGTCCGTCAGGGATGTGTGCTTCCCTCTATTTGTTTAACCTGTACGCCGAAAATATAATGAGAAATGTAAGAGATGATACAAATAAGGAGCTATATGATGCCCTAAATATCGGTGGTCTTGACATACCAGAGATTCGGTATGCTGATGATACAGTATTGCTATCCACAACACAGACTGGTATAGAAAACCTAATAGCCTCAGTCCAAATGAATAGTGAAAATCACAACATGTATCTTAACATTGCAAAAACAAAGATAATGCATACAGATAAAACCATTATGGAGAAAGAAATATATGTTAATGAGGAAAAATTGGAGGTGTTGGAAAAATTTGAATATCTTGGGTCATTGATTACCAACAATGGTGACACAATGAAAGAAATTAAACGACTATTATCAATTGCTCTTCAAAGACTAAAACAACTGAATAAATTATGGAATGGGACAGACAAAACTACAAAAATTAGATTTTTAACAACATACATCTTTCCCATTGCAACATACGCCTGTGAGACCTAGACACTTACTAAACAAGCTGAACAGCGCATAAATGCCTTTGAATATAAATGTTATAGACGAGTTCTAAGAATATTTTGGGTAAAGACAAGAACAAATGCATCAATACTTTAAGAGCTGAATATTGAAGAAGGTTGGCTGGCAGCTGTCCGCTTCCTGTCTGCTGTCTGTATATTTATATGTATTCCTGTGTGGATCCGTATGTCTACCTACCTACATGGTTCTCCAATAGTCTATCCAATTATCTGAGTGTGTATATATTTATCTGCTTATGTATCTCTTTTATAATGAAGTTCTCAGTTATCCTCGTATGATGTGTTGATGAAATAATGTCTGATAGAGAGTGCTAGAAGGACAGAATGTTAGACGGGTCTGCGTGCCCAATTCTTAACTCTTTGAAAATAAAGTTTATTCGTTCGTTCGTTCTTTTGTTTGTTCCGTACCTAACTCCCTTATTCATGGCCGTCTATCCCCCATGCAGCAGTAATCAATTATATATAAGTTACTTATATATATATATATATATATATATATATATATATATATATATATATATATATATATATATATATATATATATATATATATATATTACTTTACGTTGTTGTTTCGTGGACAGAATGTTAGACGGGTCTGCGTGCCCAATTCTTAACTCTTTGAAAATAAAGTTTATTCGTTCGTTCGTTCTTTTGTTTGTTCCGTACCTAACTCCCTCATTCATGGCCGTCTATCCCCCATTCAGCAGTAATCAATTATATATATATATATATGCATTGGCACCTTGCCGTCTTGACAGACGATAGTTTGTGCTTTAAAAAGGCATAATAACTTTTAACTATGGCGGTAGCGAGTGTGACTGATAAGGCCAATTTGCGCTGTAAATGTCCGTTCACAGTGGGTGCATGTGAACACGTGGTCATTTCCACCATCATGCACCATCTTACGTCTCAAACGCTTGGTGTGTGACTTTTCTGCAATAATTTTCTCCTTTGACTTTATTCCATTTCTGATATTTGCCCTCCATGCAACACGTTCAGCGGCGACTTGCTCCCAATGTGCATTATCAATGCCTGTATCAATCATGTCCCGCTTACACACATCTTTGTATCGTAGTAGAGGCCGACCCTGAGATCTCTTACCTATCTGTAATTCACCAAAAAAGATATCCTTTGGTATTCTACCATCATCCATCCGCCTAAGATGTCCTATCCATCTAAGTCTACGAAGACTGAGCATGGAATAAACTGTCACACAACCTGATCTTTCCAATACTTCAGTATTTGTGATTTTGTCTTGCCACTTAATACCAAGAATTCTTCGCAGACACCGCATATGAAAGCTGTTTAAATTGTTCTCTTGGTGTGAGTAAGTTGTCCAGGTTTCACTGCCATAGAGAAGAGTACTAAGGACACAGGCTTGATAGACAAGGACTTTTGTTTTGGCAGTAAGCTTCCTGTTCTCCCAGACTCTTTTTCTTAACCTGTTCATTGTTGTTGCTGCCTTACCAATCCGGATGTTGATTTCCTGATCTAGGGATAATTTGCTATTTACCACCGATCCTAGATATGTAAAATGGTCTACTATCTCTAGTTCGGCGTCGTCAATAAAGATTGATGGTACCCCATGTGCACCTTGTGACATAATCTGTGTCTTCTTTTTGCTAATTGTTAAACCAAATTCAGAACAAGCATTGGAGAATGCAGATAGTAGACATTGCAATTCTTCCTCAGAGTGGGTCGTAACTGCAGCATCATCTGCAAAAAGCAACTCTCTGATCAGTACCCTCCTAATTTTGGTCTTAGCCTTCAATCTCTGAGCATTGTAGAGGCCGCCATCTGAGCGTGAGTGAATGTATATACCACCATCCTGATCACGAAATGCATATTTCAGTAGAAGTGAAAAGTATATTCCAAAGAGGGTGGGAGCTAGTACACAACCTTGCTTAACTCCACTCTTGATTTCAAATTCTTCAGAAGTTGCACCATCAAACTTGATTATACCCTTCATGCCTGTGTGGAACGATTCCACAATGGACAGAAGAGTTGGTGGGCAGCCAATCTTCTTTAGTGCCTTGAACAGACATATATATATATATATATATATATATATATATATATATATATATATATATATATATATATATATATATATATATATTACTTTACGTTGTCCCTTGTCGTGGCCAAGCACCGTTACAATATGAAGACAGGGAAAGAGATGAGTACGGAGAGAGAGAGAGAGAGAGAGAGAGGGGGGGGGGGAGGAGGAGAGAGATAAAAGTGTGTTCTTTCCTGGTGGAGACAATTACTAATGCTATAAAGCCCAATACAACGTGTTGTGATATCAGGTATAATCACGTAGTGTACAGACAATAGGTTACAAGCACCACAAACTAATCTACAGGACATGAGTCTAACAAATCAAGTACAAGACAACACACATTCGAATGTATTTCCTCTTGAGCAACAATCACAAGTATATTGAATAAAAATAACTGTATATGACAATAACAGCATACAAATTAATAAACTGATCACAGAGTAAGATGAACACGTATTGTTTCTCTAAACTCAAACCTACTAGACTGCCTCGAGTTACCACACGCCTCTCTGTTCGAGTGGCAGAACAGTTTGATCTGGATTTCACCTACTAATGTCAGGCGTAACCTGTTATTACAGAGATGTAAGGTACAACCTCGACCACTGCTTAACGGCCGAACCTAATTACCCAGGAAGGTGGCTATCCTTCGTGTAAATGACAAACAAGAATGCCTCTGATTATCACAGAAACATTCATAAACCAACAATAATATATTATACTACACATGAACTCAAACACTTATGTATTATCCTATGAAAAAGTCCCTAGTATCTACCATCATTTCCCTAATTACACATTCTAAATACCACCACCATCGTCATCATCATCACCATCATCATCATCATCATCATCATCATCATCATCATCATCATCGTCATCATCATCATTATCATCATCATCATCATCATGTACCAGTCGATAAGCACGGTCGATTATCAGTTATCAGTTATCAGTTATCATTTATCAGCTGGGGTATGTTCATTGTACTCCGGACAGGTCCCTAGGTGCTCCGATCCTCCCCCCCCCCCCAGCATATGCATCAACGTCCGGTGGCTAATAGTGCCAGTTCTGTGTTGGTTGACGAGACACCTCGTTTCCCCTATGTACCTCTTGCGTCTGGCCGTGCCAATTCTTATTCCCAAATCTTTCATCCGGGACAGCGAAGTGGATTCACTGACGTCAAAGTCCTCTGTTCTCGCCATATCTTGAGGACGTTAATAACACCCATGGGCTGGCCATCTACAGTGGGTGCAGAGCCAGCCAATTTATCAGCTCGTTCATTTCTCTCGACTCCCGTATGTCCCGGGATGAAGATGAAGGTGACTTTACGGACAACAGACTTCCGCAGCGACTCAGTCCACTGTCTACGTACAGATCCAGCTTCGACTTTCTGAATCATGCTCATTGAATCACTTAGTACACACACGTTAGTATAATGCTGTGATTCCAACCAGATGGAAGCCTGTGTAACTGCCATCACCTCCATCGTCATGCTGCTCGTGGTCATAGAGTGGGCACCACTGGATTCTTGAACGGTTCGGCCCGCTGAACGGGCTGTAAATGCCCGCGCACTTCTCTGCTGCTTTACAACAGATCCATCTGTATAGATGAGCACTTCGGGGCTATCTGAGTGTTCATAGATGAACGCATTGACCTCTGCATTGACAGCGGCAGGCTTCTGCTCTCTGCACCGTCTGTTAAGTGTGATAATGCAGGAGAAAGTGCACTTAAAAGCTGGAGGCACCGTCACCCATTCCTTGCCGGGGTTGATACTGGTCAGACTGCAGACCTGTCTGACGACATCTTCCGCCCGACTCATCTATGATTTGCCCCTCTTTAGCCTGTCACCTTTTCTCTGAATATAGCGTCATGCAGAGGGTGCTGCTCATCTGCACTTATATATATATATATATATATATATATATATATATATATATATATATATATATATATATATATATATATATATATATATATATATATATTATAGTCGGCCGTATCGATCGCCGTGGCTTAGAAATCTGTAATGTCTAAATGGATATCCCTATTGTTGTGGGTGAGATCTGAATTATGGTACCACCAACCTCACACTGGCTTAGAAATCTGTAATGTCTAAATGACTATCCCTATTGTTCTGGTTGAGATCTGAATTATGGTACGACCAACCTCACACTGGTCGCCTTTACTTCTCAACGCGTACTCTAGCAATATTCTCAGACGGAGATTCATGTCAACCTTTATTCCAAGTTTCCGTGAAGATTTGAACCCATGACCATGCCTCGGCAGGCAGTTCCGTTAGCCGCAGCGACCTGATTTAACCTCTGTGTCCGGCAGACAATACACGCCACATTCCATACCTTGTGGTCCCTGCGCCCGCTTGCCTTGCGTAATGTCCTTTTTTTGTCTCCATTGGAGACTAATTTAGATTATTACTTAAACGCCCTATTAATTAACTAGATATTTGGTTTCTCTACCTCTTACTCCGGCGACTTTTTATGCTATTAAGTGCTAGTTAATTAGTTGGTCGTGTATCCGTTACAGGGCGTCAAAGTCTGCTCCAGCATTTGTCGGCTGTCCGTTATTTTTTTGGCGAGTTTACGTTCAGTAGTTTGCCATTGCTTTCTGAACTAGGCTGAGGCCATATACGCCTACTCATAATCTAGCAAATGTGCTTAATTAAACGTATGACAATTTACGTACCCTTACATTTGAAAGCTATATTTGAGAGTCTCCGTGAGGAAGTGGTCAAGCCGTTTGACTGGGGGGAGGGGGAGGGGGGGGGGGGCTCCGAAGGTTGTGGCTTCGATTCCGGGCCGCGTCCCCCGGTTCACGAGTGAAATGTTTCGGAGACTCCTGTGGGTCGTCGCTAGAGCTACGGAGTTCGTGCTTTTTTCGACGCTTTCCGCACTGCCGACAGAGACCGAGAAATATGGGATAAAACCCGGTACAATGAGGTCGACTCTGTCGACTTTTAAGCGACTTTTTAAGCGACTAGAAACGAATAGAAACGAAATAAACAACATCTATAAATATCTAGACTGTATAGGGGAAACATCTAGAAAATCATCCATATAGGAAAAGTAAGAAATTACATTGATATCGATGTGACTTACCCTATAGAATCATGTCCTCATCTTCCCTGCTGTCTCTCACACCACAATTTACAGGATAAACATCGCTTGGATGATGAAGTTGAAGCTTCAGATTCAAAATGACTCTGGTATGCCTTAGCTATTCCAATTTCTTTTAATACACGAACAGGGAGCAGATAAGATGAACAGCATTTTTTACTCTAGTCAGGCCAAATGTTATTGTTAAGATAGCATTTAAAAGATCAAGTTTCATCCTATTTCTTAGTTTAGATATTATATAATTCATAGCACTGAAAACTCTTTCTACATCAGCATTTGAATAGGGTAGTGTCATGGCAGATATCGCACATTCAAAGAGCTTACCGAATGAACTGTTTCCCGAGACATCTTTATATTGCGTTACTTCACTCTAACAAGCTTCAGTTTCTGTTTTGTTTGTCCAGTAAACCAAATTTATTTTGGTTAACTGATATTCTGCTTCCGGCACACTATTATCAGTAGCTCCTAAAAATTTCATAACTTGACAATATTTAGGTATGACCTTTAATGTCTGAAGTATGTTGTTAACAGAAAGGAGTGAAATGTTTTTCAATACATCTAAATTTTCAGGAAGTCTCTGCTTCAAATGCTTGAATAATGAGACAAGACAATTTTGATAACTCTTTCTTAAGTTGTTGTTTTTTTTTTTTTTTCATTTTCTGTTAACAGTCCTTTTATTTTTAAAACATCAATTTTTGACTCAATTTGGTATCCCAGGTATGGCTTATGAGCCAGATAGTTCTCTATAGTACAAGTGAACAAATCAGCTTTAGAAGTTGGCAATATAAGTCTTTTACCAACTGAGTGAAATAGCATAGTGAAATCGTCAAGTACTTTAAATTTATAAACATTTTGAGATTCAAACAGTTTATTAACTTGTTGCACTTCACTTAGAATTGGTTGTAAAATGAGAAGGAATGCCATTTTTTTTTGGTTTCATCACTGTACATTCTATACAGTGTTTCAGCTGTGTAACACTTTTCACTTTGTTTTGTTATTTCGAAGTGTGTCTTAAACTCCAACCATGGGTTCACAATTATTCCAGCAGCTAGTTGTGATGGCTTCATTTGCCACGGTTTCACACACACACACACACACACACACACACACACATATATATATATATATATATATATATATATATATATATATATATATATATATATATATATATATATACATCATCAAATGCCATGCCTGATGGCGTAAGCGTTCTCCACAGATCTCGGTCTTTGGTTTTCTGGATCAACTCTGCTGATGATATTACTCCATGCTACCGTCTCAATTCATCCAGCATCATTTGTCCTGGTCTGCCTCTGACTCTCTTCGCCTCGATATTTCCAGTTGTCACGATGTTCTCTAATGCCTCTCTTCTCATCTCCCCTATAATGTTCTAGTTTCATAAGCCTCTTTTAGGCAGTCATTGCTAGTTACTTTAGCAGTCCAATGAATTCGCAACATTCGTCTCAGGAACCACATTTCTATTGCTTCCAAGCTTTTCCTAGTTTGTTTATTTACATTCAAAGATTCACCGCCATAAAGCAAATCAGGTTATATATAACACTTCAGCACTCTCTTTCCTACATTCAATGGTAGTGACTTACTGCATGAGATATTCTTCATTTTCTAAAATACAGCTTTTGCTTGCCCTATTCTGCTCTTACTCTCTGATGTGCACCTTCCACTAATGTTATAAATGCCCTTAGATATTTAAAACTACCCACGTGGTTAAGTATTGCCCCTTCTATCTCTATTTCACATTTTAGTGTCACTTTTTTCAGTGATACCGCCATTTTCACTTTTTTCTTGATATTTAAGGAGAGTTCTTCTGTTTGCACTCTCTGTTACTACAATGTCCAACAATTGTTGTAGATCCGTTGTATTATCCGACATCAGTACTGTGTCATCTGCATAGCGTATATTGTTTAGAGTATACTTAGAATAGTATTAAACGTCTCTTTGATCTCTCTCATTTTTACTTCGCTATAGAGGAAGAAGAGATCCGGTGACAACACATCCCTGCCGTACTCCCAGCTTTGTTTGTTCATAATTTCCTGCTTTATTTCCCATTTTAATTCTACTACTTGTTTCCGGTAAATATTTAAAAAAAATTAATATGAGGTATTTCCCATCAATGTTAATATCTTCCAAAATTGTAATGATTCCATCATGTTTTACTTTATCAAATGCCTTAGTATAATCTATCAAGCACAAATATATGTTTTTCTGTGTCTTTATTGATCTTTCTATCCGTAATGTATATATTGTATTATGTGTACCCTTTCTTTATACAAACCCATACTTTCTATTTTTAAATTTTGTCTTGTTCTTATCAATATAATTCTGAGTGACACCGTTTATGAGGTTATTCGTCTGAAAATCTTCGCATTCAATTGCTCCTGGTCTTGTTGGTGTAGCTATAAATACAGATTTCAGTATATGTCATAAGTAAGCTTTTCTTACTTTAGTGTCGTCCCTGGAGTGAGGGGAATCAACACCCACATTTTTATTAACCCAATATTATTGTCCTAGAGAAACCACCAGACTCCGTCCACAAAACTCCGTCAGTCTGCAGACACCTCTTTCTAACTCTCACTCACCCCTAGATCATGCCCCATCTCACTCTTCTCCAACACAACATACTCAACAACTCTATCTTTAACAAATAAATACAAAATAATTTATTAAAGCAAAGAGTATGTGTGTGAGAAGTGTGTGTGTGTACTGTGTAGAATGTGTGTCGAATATTCTAGTGTGTATGTAGATTCAGAGCAGCAGATCAGGAGCCCAAGTCAGATGGTCATCATAGCAAGGGTACACCACAGCATGATAGCTTAGTACGTGAACACCTCACCCGGTGATGCGTCTCTTCTTCCAGGCGTTGACTTTCTCCGGGATCCACTGGGTCTCCTAGATGCATGATCCACCAAAATTAGTTATTGTATAACCTTAATCATGGATCTGTCACTCACTGTAAAGACTAAGGTCCCTATAACTCAAATAAGCACGGATCGTTGTACCGTGAAAACTAGGTTTCAATGTCACAGGTCTCACATTTGTTATAATCCATGTTCATAGATTGTCACCCACAAACGTTTCTAAAGTACTTCTTCACTGTACTAAATTATTCCACGAGAACTCCATGTTCAATGTTCTTTTCTATTCCCTAGTGTTCAGTGGCCTGTCTCTCTGGCCGAGGGGTTACAACACTTTCTCCGTAATCCCGTTTATCACGCAGAGTCTCGTAGCGGACGAGAGCTGGAAGCTGTTCAACCCCCGCTGGTGACTTGCGGGATAACTGAGCCGGCCGCTCAGAAAGCAATGGCAAACTACTGAGCGTAATCTTGCCAAGAAATCAACAGACAGCTGAAAGATGCTGCTGTTGACAGCGATGTCCTGTAAAGGATATGCGGAAAAAAAGTGTTCAGTGGTATGTGGTGAAGATACGAGTATCACCCAACCTGGGTAAATCCCTATTGTAAATGAATCGTTTATAATGTCTTGCTCAACTGAGCCAGTTTCGTATGGACCCTCTGGATCCTAGGCCCAGCATAAATAGTGCTGACTGTACTTTCTTCTGGGTATTTATTCATCTTATAAAATAAAATGAATGTTCATTTGATGTTCTTCTTAATGAGAGTTGACCTCCATCAAACCCAGTGTAGAGCTTCCTCATAGACGTAAGGGAACCTGTTAGAGAAAGAGACCACATCTGGTGAAGGCCGCCTGATACTTATCACTACTAGCTGAATGTAGGCCTACTGCCTTGCTCAGAGATTTATCAGTGAACTAAACTCTGTCATGGATCAGAGTGACTTATCACTTCAATCTGAATCAGGTTATGACAAGGAACGACCAATAACCAGAGTGCAGTACCCCAGTGGGCACCCCACTGAAAGATCCCACTATTGGACACTTCCCCCATCTCCCAACCCATTCTTAAATCTCTCCAAATATCACCCCACTACACGATTCTCACTAGTAGAGCTAATTCTCACTTCACTACTCTATTCTAGTTTTACCAAGGCTACTGCTTATATTGCCGGCTTCGTGGCTTAGAGGTTATGACTTTTCTCCGTAATCTCGTATACTCTCGTGGGTTAACGTGGTGACGGTAAGAATCAGCGGGGGTTCCAAACGCATCGATAACTTACGGGGTATGTGAGCCGGCCGCTCAGAAAGCAATGGCAAACTACTGAGCGTAATCTTGCCAAGAAATCAACATACAGCTGAAAGATGCTGGTGTTGACAGCAATGTCCTGTAAAGGATATGCAAAAAAAAAATGCTTATATTAATTAGGCTTAAATGTATTATCTATAATACCTTATGCAATACGCAACACTCCTGGATGGCATCTACAACTTGCCATAAAGACATATGTTATTTAATGTTAATTAAATCGAACACATTAGATGTTCTCCGAATTTCCGCACAGCGGTACACACACACGTCAGATCTAGTCAACTTTTTCTTCAACACTAACGGTAAACAAGTCATGTTTTTGTCACCAAGAGCTGGGAATGTTCTAGTAACGTTCTTTTGATGTCACGCAGGTGTCCTCAGGGGCACGAACTATTTACAGAAATCTTATTTCCCTTTGGTTTAATCAATGTCACCAGTTGTCTCCCCCTTGTTTCAACATTCAAAACAATACACATCAGATGGTCCCAGGGGAAGATTATCCATTTCAGACTAAGTTTTTATTCCCCTTGCTCCACCAATACAAGCCCGCGTGTCACAACCACATGCCTACAATTTCCTGACTTGTGGAAACTTCAAAGATAATTCCACTGCCTGATCTTACCGACTCGCCGTAGTAAACAACTGCAGCTGCAAATCATACTGTCCTTGTTATCTGTATTATCTTATTGTGACTCCACAGTGATTACATGACAGTATATCGCTTGGTAGATGTCTACTGCTGTTAATATCATTCAGCAGTTTTGTTAACATCTACATCGCCATGTACTCAGAACTCAGAATGGACAAGACAAGACTCCCCAACCAAGCCCTCTTACTGTCACCAGTAGGGAAAAGAAAACGGGGAAGCCCAAGAGAGACCCTGGGTAGAACCATCATCAGAGAAGGCTCATTCAACGGCGAAGTGAACATTCAGGATCTACAACTGGAAGCAGCGAACCGTCAGACATGGAGAGCCATGACTTCTGCCCTATGCGCCGACATAGGCTCAAGAGGAAAGACTAACTAACTAACTAAGTTTGGTTATCATATCTACTCCAAATTATCCCATTACATCTAATTCTTCTATTGTGATTCCATCAGGACCAACTGTTTTTCCTTTCATTAATTGTTTGATAGCGTCAGCGACTTCTTCTTTTAGAATAGGTGGTTAAGTTACTTTCTTCTGTCAATTCTGCCCTTTCTCATATATCCTCATTCCACCTCTTCGTTATAACATCTTCCTCCTGTTAGTTAGTTAGTTAGTCGACAGATCATCCTCATTGCACATCGAACCATTCAGTCCATAAGTGCTCGGATCCCCTCCTCAGCAACTCCCGCAGCGTGTAGCGGCTAACGACGCCAGTTCTGTGTTGGTTTACCAATCTTCTTTGGCTTCCAGCGTAGTGTTCTTGTTTGGCAACTCCTCTTTTAATTTGCTGTTCTCGCAGTCTGGCCATGGTTGTAGATTCACATTCATCACTTGGTTCACGCAAATGTCTTACTTCTCGTAGAGCATTCAGAATGTCAGCCTAGACCATGGCCCGTCCGCCCTCCACAGTAGCCTCACCTGCGAGCTTGTCAGCCCCCTCATTTCCTTGTACTCCCGCATGCCCTGGCACGAAGATGAAACTAATCTTTGCCAGCCGAGACTTCTCCAGAGGCAGCAACCATTCTCTTCGGATCGACCCCTCCTCTATCCTCTTGATCATGTTCATTGAGTCGCTAAGGAAACATGCCCTAGTGAATGTGTGTGTCTTGAGCCATGTTATTGCTTTACTTACTGCCATGACTTCCATAGTCAGGCTACTTGTGCTTTCAGCAAAAGCACCAGAGTCCTCCTTCATAATTCTCCCTCCGGCCCGAGCTGTAAAGGCCCATGAGCTTCTCACATGTCGGACGACCGACCCATCTGTGTAGATAACAGCATCACCGTCTAGCGAATTCTCGAAAATCAACGCTTGTACTTCATCCTCCACAGCAGCCGAATTTTCTTGTCTGCATTTTCTATCTAGTTGGATGCAAACTGAAAAGGATGTGCAGAAATCTGTTGGCACTTGTACCCACTCCTCACCAGGTTCTAAGTCCTCACGTGAACACACCTGTTGAAGAATGTCTTCGGCTTGACCCATCCACGACCTTCCTCTTTTTAACCTGCTGCCCTTCACCTTCATAATTTCACTATGCAGTGGATGTTGTGTGTCCGCGTTAACTCTGAGGTAGGCGCGTGCTCTGCAGACTTGTATTCTGTCTTCAATGGTTGGAAAATCAAGAAGGTAGCCCATCGCCCTGCGTGCTGTATCTCTTGTACATCCAAGAATAATGCGCATAGCTTCATTCTGTATCCTTTCCATCCTTTCTATCTGCTTACGGCTGAGAGTCAGGATTGCCATTGCATACTCAAAAACAGACATGACTAGCCCCTCGTACAGAAGACAGAGATGGCGCTGTTCACAGTTTGCTGCCGCCATCACCCGCATCGCAGCCAAACCCCGCTTGGCCTTTGTTATCACCTGGTCTATGTGCTCATTATAAGCAAGGCTTCGATCAAACCGTATCCCCAGGTAATTCATTGCCTACGTTCTTTCCACCGTCTCTGAACACAGCTTTACAGTTGGTGTTGAAGTGTTGACAGTATGATTATTCAACGAGAACCAAGTCACTGTTGCCTTTGTTGGGTTGACCATTGCCCTAGATTCATCACACCAAGTACTTATGCGATTGAGTTCGGTTTGTAGTTCCACAGCAACCTGCTCTCTATCCTAACCCTGACGATGCACTACAACATCATCGGCATACGACAATAGCCTGCCAGGTCCAGTGATCTGCTCACTGGTGATTATCACTTTGTAGGCGTTGAAAAGTACAGCAGATAATGGTGATCCCTGTGGTAGGCCAGGATATATTGTTATTGGTTCCGAAGTCCAACTGCCACATCTAAAAACCACTTTCCGTTTGAAGTGGGCTGCAGCGATCCAACTAAGGAGGAATGGACTTACTTTTAGTTCAAGAAGCTGAAGCATTAAAAATGGTACTCTGTTGTACGCGTCCTCAAGATCAATCGCTGCAGCAAAGGTTTCAATGCCTGAGTGGAAACCTTCATAGACATCATGGGCAAAAACTGCTGCATTGGTCCAGGTTTCTCTTTTTGGACGGTACCCTCCCAGGGTAGGTGGGAAAACACCTTGCCTCTCTAGCTGGATTGATATTTTCCTGGCAATTACCTTCTCCAGAAGCTTGCCTGTTGTATTCTGCATGGTTATAATTCGATATCCCTGAATTTGTTTGTGGTCTTTGTCAGGCTTCGGCAAGGGAATCAGATAGCTGTGTAACCACTCCTCCTTGATGCTTGCACTCCCTATACTGTTGTTGTACACGTCTGCTAGTTTCTCTAGCTCGTTGTCGGTACACCTATTGATGTCTTCGTATCTTATGCCATCAGGCCCTGGAGCGCTGTTTTTTTTTAAATCTTCCTCCTGTGTTTGTTTTTAAACACCCTTCACTCATTCTTATTTTCTTCATGTGGGCTCACTGATTTGTCTGTGGACATTTTTTGTATCTTTAATAGAATGCCATTCAATTATCTTGCACTATTCGTTTAACCAACTTTCTTTTGTCTTCATATACATGTTTCTTATTTCTTTATTTGTCTAGTCATATTTTGCGTGTCATTGTTACTCTGATTTCTTTTGGCCATCAACTTTGAGATTTCCTCAGTCATCCACTTTTTCTGAGCTTGTTGGATTCTCTCCGGTAATATTTCTTTGCTCGTTTGATGAATAAAGTCCCTTAACATTTCCCATTGTTCTTTTATATTCTGTATTTTAGCTATTGCATTCTACCAAATATTCACAATCACTTTGTAATCTTCTTTAATTTCTTTATCTACCTTCAAAACCTCGTTATTAAATCTCATTTTCTTAACCACTTTTGTTCTCTCTTCAGTGTTACTTGTATTAGTCCACATAGTGGTACATAGTCACTATTACAGTCAGCACCCGGCATTGTCTTTACATTCATTAACGCATTTCGAAACCTTTTATTAATAAGCATGTTGTCAATTTGGGTGAGTATTTTCTTACCAGGGCTTTCCTGGTCGTCGTCGTTTATGGTGTTTAAACCAGGTGTTTCCAATTATCATATCATTGATATTTACCCATTCTATTAGCCGCTGTCCTCTTTCATTTTTTTTTTAACCCAAGCTTTAATTTTCCATTACATCTTCCATTTTTCCGTTTCCTACTTTTGCATTAAAATCACCTAGTATTTGAGACAACGCCTTGTCTACGTCATAGTAAAAATGCTGTATTTCTTCATCCCTACTGCTTCTTGTTGGAGCGTATACTTGTACAATATTGGTTTGCCTTTCAGTTGGACCATAACAATACTGTCTGAAATACACCAGTAAACATCAAGTGATTTAGCAGGTTTTTTAATCAAATATTAGCCCTGCTACTTCTTTATATGTATCCCCTCCATTTTTATATTGCGCTCATATTATATTTCTCTCCAATTTATATAGCGTCTTCATCTGATTATACCTGACAACAAGGTCACGCAAACCATTGCTTCGGTGGTGATCTTTCTCAGGCAGATATGTTACCTTGTTATGTGTCTAGGTGTGAATGTGTGTGTGTGTGTGTGTGTGTATGTGTGTGTGTGTGTGTGTATGTGAGTGGTTGTGTAAATGAGTGTGTGAGTGTATATGTGTGTGTATAGGTGCTTACTGGCTTGAAGACTAAAATAATTTTTCGCGCACACACTGATGCAGTCTCACATGGCTTAAAGTTCCAGTGTGTTCCTCATTTACTTTAGTAGCAAGATAGTAATGTGAGACAGACGCATCTTGTAGTAATAGTTTTGTCGACCTTCTCCTCCACCACCACCACCACCAACCTCCATTTAAGTAGATATGTTCGCAAGCTAGTATAATAATTACATAATCACAGAAAAATCAATCGTAACTTGACTGTGTACAACATGATATCTTGACTTGTCCCCAGATGAACCAGATTACCACGATACCAGCTCAAAGTTTACCAGCCAACCTCACAGAAATCTCTTTGGAAGAAAATCCTATTACCACCATAGATGTAGATGCATTCGACGCTTCAGCCTTGACCTTAACCACACTATCATTCTCAGCAGCTCTATTTACGAGAATAACAGATGCATTTCTCCATTTGCACGCACTGACAGATCTTACATTTAGCACATCAAACATCACAGACTGGAACATTAACGCAATGAAGAACATTGGTCAAACACTGAAGACATTTTATTTGACACAGAACGGTCTTAAGATATGGCCAGAGTGCATTCAGTATTTCGCCCATCTAACTACTCTAACTATCACAGGAACATCCATTGAAACAATCCCAGACGATACATTCGACAGCATGGCTAACAGTTTAACGTCTCTAACATTATCTTATAACAGTCTTGCTGCCGTTCCCAAGGCTCTTTCCAAGCTTATCGCTCTAGAGTGGTTGTATTTAAGTCAGAATAGAATAGTAGATATTACATGGCTTCCTACAGAGGCCAAGTTGAGTTCATTAGCCGTTGAAAACAACAGAATTTCTGACGCAAAGTTACTCAGTAAAATGGTGAGTAATTATTCTGATAGTTTGAATGGCATTGATATAACCAGCAACCTACTAACTGTTATCCCCGATTTTTCATCTCTGCACAACATAGAACAATTCTATTTCTATAGTAATCGAATAAACGATCCCTATTCTGGTTCATTGCCGTTGAATATTTCCGGGTTAAGTTTTGTCAACAACTCACTTCCCTCAATTCCGAGTATCATTTTGAAGTTGAAATATGTCACGGGACTATTTGTATCATCCAACATTATTCGTGGTATGAGAGGGGATGAAATACCGCAGTGGGTCAACATGATTGAAATGGATTATAATTTTATTACAGAAATAACTGACACTAGTTTCCCAGCGAATTCCAGTTTAACATACTTGAGTATGAACTACAACCCGGTGTTACAGATATCTCTTTCTGCCTTTAAAAATGTTCCACTTTTAAACGAATTGACCATTCAGGGTTCGAAGCTGACCCGTGTGCCGCTGGCCTTTGCATCTCTGGTAAATGTTAACTACCTGGACATCAGCGACAGCAGGAACCTAATTTGTACGTGCCTGGAGACAGATTTAGGGCCCTGGTTTAAGAGATTCAATGACTACAGTGTTCCTGGGAACTGTGGGGACACAACTATTTATTATTTCTTTGTTATTTTAAGCCCATCTTGTCCCAGAGGTGAGTTATCTTAGGTATATAACAAATATCATCAAGTCCGTCTTGTCCCGCAGATAAGCTATCTTAGGTATGTAACAAATAGCACGCCCATCTTGTCCCGCAGATAAGCTATCTTACGTATATAACAAATAGCACGCCCATCTTGTCACGCAGGTGAGCTATCTTAGGTATATAACAAATAACACGCCCATGTTGTCGCGCAGGTGAGCTATCTTAGGTATATAACAAATAGCACCCCCATCTTGTCCCGCGGTTTAGCTATCTTAGGTATATAACAAATAACACGCCCATCTTGTCGCGCAGGTGAGCTATCTTAGGTGTTGTTGTTTGTCCATCAAGAATGATGATGACCATTCATTTCATCCAGTGGGGTTGAAGGTGTGGAGCCGTGGGTTCTAAGATAGCTGATAAGGCCTATTTTGGCTCGAAATGTTCTTTGACAATGTGGGCAAAGAATGCTTGACGTCTCTGGAGGAGGATTTCCTGCAGTGGTTTTTCTGTCCTGCCTTTTCTTCACAGCTCTTGCAGTCCTGGTTGCCTCACATATGACTGCACCTTTGCTCAATGATGCACGCCACGAATTTCGGTCTCTGGCTGCAGCCTCCCAGGTGTCATGATGAATTCCAAAAGCATTCAGTGAAATTTTCAGAGTGTCTTTAAAACGTTTCCTCTGGCCACCTTGGGAGCGTTTACCACAACGCAGTTCGCTGTAAAAAAATTCGTTTAGGGAGCCTGTGATCTGGCATGCGAGTCAAGTGACCAGCCCAGCGAATCTGATTCTTCATCAGTAGAGTGTGGATACTGGGCATGGATGCTCTTTCTAGGACTTCAGTGTCTGGAATCTTGTCTTGCCATTTAATCTTCAGTAGCTTCCTTAGGCAGACTGTGTGGAAGTGGTTTACTTTCCTAGCGTGTCGCTGATAAACAGTCCAGGTTTCACAAGCATATAGCCGTGTGGATAATACAACTGCTTTGTAGACTTTTAGCTTTGTTTGCAGTTCTGTCCCATACATTCTTGTACAGTCTGCCAAAGGCTGCACTGGCCTTGGAGATTCTTGCATTCACTTCGTCATCGATTGTGGCAGCTTGTGACACGGTGCTGCCAAGATAGGTGAATTTGTCAACAACACTTAGTCTATGATCATTCACTTTGATATTCGGCACAGTGTGATTATTCCCTGGAGCTGGCTGGTACATAACTAGTCTTCTCCAAGTTGATTTTGAGCCCAAAGTTGGCACAGGCATGTGAGAAAGCTGAAACATTATGTTGCATGTCCGCCTCTGAGTTGGCGTATAGAGCCCAATCATCAGCAAACAGGAGCTCTCTGACGGTGCCGCTGTTAATTTTGGTTTTAGCTTTCAGCCTTCTGAGATTGAATAACTTTCCATCCATACGGTAATTGATGTCTATTCCAATGTCGTCGTTCTCGAAGGCATTCATCAACATGGCTGAAAACATGAGGCTGAACAGTGTTGGTGCCAGGACACATCCTTGTTTCACTCCATTGGTGACAGGAAAGGGTTCAGACAGTTCACCATTTTCCTGTACTCTTGCCTGCATGCCGTCATGAAATAGCCGCACTATTTGGACAAACTTTCGTGGACAGCCATATTTTGCCATAATCTTCCACAGTCCTTCTCTGCTGACTGTATCAAAAGCCTTGGTAAGGTCAATGAAAGAGAGAACATTTCATAACAAATAACACGCCCATCTTATCCCGCAGGTGAGCTATCTTAGGTATATAACAAATAACAACAAGCAGTACCCGCTATGCCGGTGTCCCTGGCCAAGGCGTTAACGTCTTTCTCGGTATTCCCGTATATTCTCTTGAGAAACATAACCTCAAAGTTTATCGGTAGCGGTTCTCGCCGGGTTGGTAATTTACGGAGTATGTGAGCCGGTCGCTCAGAAAGCAATGGCAAACTACTGAGCGTAATCTTGTCAAGAAATCAACAATCAGCTGAAATATGTTGATGTTGAATAAAAAATAAAACAAAGTAACCGCAGTTGGTCAGTGACATGTTAGAACCAGCACAAGGTGTAGTCTGAATGCATGCAGGAATATGTGGCCATTCTTTCTGCCACATGTTGTAGGCTGAATGTATGCAGGAATATGTGGCCATCTTTCTACCACATGTTGTAGGCTGAATGCATGCAGGAATATGTGGCCATTCTTTCTACCACATGTTGTAGGCTGAATGTATGCAGGAATATGTGGCCATTCATTCTACCACATGTTGTAGGCTGAATGTATGCAGGAATATGTGGCCATTCTTTCTACCACATGTTGTAGGCTGAATGCATGCAGGAATATGTGGTCATTCTTTCTACCACATGTTGTAGGCTGAAAGCATGCAGGAATATGTGGTCATTCTTTCTACCACATGTTGTAGGCTGAATGTATGCAGGAATATGTGGCCATTCTTTCTACAACATGTTGTAGGGTGAATTCATCCAGGAATATGTGGCCATTCTTTCTACCACATGTTGTAGGCTGAATGCATGCAGGAATATGTGGCCATTCTTTCTGCCACATGTTGTAGGCTGAATGTATGCAGGAATATGTGGCCATTCTTTCTGCAACATGTTGTAGTCTGAATGCATGCAGGAATATGTGGCCATTCTTTCTGCAACATGTTGTAGTCTGAATGTATGCAGGAATAGGTGGCCTTTCTTTCCATCTCTTAGCCTGCGAGAGTCGCAGACGGAATCAGACACTGGCCTAACCACTATGATGACACTATCAGCGCATTGTCCCATACATTTGTTAGTTTAGATGTAAATACACATTGTGATTATCCCGCACGTGAGTTGTTTTAGATATCAATACACAATGTGATTGTCTCCCATGTGAGTTATCTAACTAAAGTTATCATTCATAGTGTGCTAGCAGAATTCAATTATTTCTAAAAACTCTTTCTTTACGCTGTAATCATTGTGCTAAAAGTCTGCAACATGGCTATATATATATATATATATATATGTTGTACCCCATGTGCATGATCTTACATGCACTGTCATATTGTCTCACAAATTAGTTATGCAACATATTAACAGACATGATGTTACTAATTGAGTTATCTAACTCATAAACAGTCGTATTGTCCCACAAATGAGTTATCTAACATATACACTGTCATATTGCCACACGTGTGAGTTATCTAACATGTACACAGTCATACTGTCCCACGAATGGGTTGTTTAAAAAATATACTGTCATTTGTACGATAATGAGTTATCTAACATAGACACTGTCGTATTGTCCTACAAACAAATGAGTTGCCTAATATATACACTGTCATATCGTCCCACACGTGGTTATCTACAACCATATATAATTATATTGTCTGACAAGTGTGTTATCTAATATATATATATATATATATATATATATATATATATATATATATATATATATATATATATATATATATATATATATATATATATATATTAGCTGACCCGGCCCGGCTTCGCCCAGGCCCTGGAGGGGATCTATCTATCTATCAGTCTGTCTGTCTGTCTGTCTGCTTGTTTGTTTGTCTGTCTGGCTGACCCGGCCCGGCTTCACCCAGTCCCTGGTGGGGAGCATCTCATTTAATGCATATAAGTAGTCATATAAGCTCCCGTTCCCGACTATCTGTCTGTCTGTCTGTCTGTCTGTCTATCTGTCTGTCTGTCTGAGCCGGCCCGGCTTCACCCAGTCCCTGGTGGGGAGCATCTCATTTAATTCATATAAGTAGTCAAATAAGCTCCCGTTCCCGACTATCTGTCTGTCTGTCTATCTATCTGACCCGGCGTGGTTTCGCCCAGCTCCTGGCGCACAGTAACTTAAAAGAATGTCCTTCCACACACCATCCATTATTTTAATGAAAACTGTTTTCAATCACCTGCATGACTGTAGATAACTACTTTAAGCATAAAAAGATGGGTTACAATGTTATGCATTATGCATTATTTTTATGAAAACTTTGAAAATGCCTTAAAGATAGTATCATTATTTATTATAACTCATATGCCTGTAAATAACTATAGAGAAAGAGTTTAACAATAGTGCAAGTAAGTCCAACAATATGACTATAAAGTATATAGAAATGTTATTAACAGTTATGCCCCTTGAAATAACTTTTCTAGAGTGAAGTCCCCCTGCTAAATCGAAATTATATAATGAAAAATTAAATATTAAGTGTTATTAAGTAAGTAGCCGATTTTACACTAAGAACCTATTACAGACGGTTGCACAGGAATGAAAGGAAGACGTGTAGAAAATCTAATCTCAATCGGATGTACCGTTATCGAAAGCATAAAGGACGGACGGAAATACATACATTGTGTTTTATATAGATATAGATATACACACACACTGGCATATCCTTCAAGAAAGAGTTGTCTACTATATAAACAGATATATTGCCTCAATAGTGAGTTATCTAATATATGCACTGCCATATAGTGTCAAGCTTTAGTTATCTAACATATTCACTGTGATATTGTCTCACAAATGAGTTATCCACTATATTCACTGTCTTGTCAAACACGTGAGTTATTTAACATATACAGTGTCATACTGTCACTCAAATGAGTAAAAATGAATGCAACATGCATTTGTTGTTGTGTTATTTGTTAATTTATGTGTGTCTTGACATAGCCAACAACATGAAACACAAGCTCGCGTTTCAACTGCTGCGTAGCAAGTTTCAGCAGAGAATGACCAAGTGTTCATGTCTCGTCACTATTGTACAAGATAGAATGACCAAGTGTTAATATATCGTCCCTACTGTACAACATAGAATGACCAAGTGTCAATGTCTCATCACTATTGTACAACATAGAATGATCAAGTGTCCATATCTCATCACAATTGTACAACACAGAATGACCAAGTGTTCATGTTTAGTCACTATCATACAACATAGAATGACCAAGTGTTCATGTCTCGTCACTTGTGTACAAAATAGAATGACCAAGTGTTAATATATCGTCACTACTGTACAACATTGAATGACCATGTGTGCATGTCTCATCACTATTGTACAAAATAGAATGGCAAAGTGTCCATATCTCATCACAATTGTACAACATACAATGACCAAGTGTTCATGTCTCGTCACTATTGTACAACATAGAATGACCAAGTGTTCATGTCTCGTCACTATTGTACAACATAGAATGACCAAGTGTCCATGTCTCGTCACTATTGTACAACGCAGAATGACCAAGTGTCCATGTCTCGTCACCATCGTACAACACAGAATGACCAAGTGTCCATGTCTCGTAACTATTGTACACCGTTGAATGACCAAGTGTTCATTTCTCGCCACTATTGTACAACATAGAATGACTAAGTGTTCATGTCTCGTCACTATTGTACAACATAGAATTACAAAGGGCCCATGTCTCGTCACTATTTTACATCATAGAATGACCAAGTGTTCATGTCTCGTGACTATTGTACAGCATAAAATGACCAAGTGGTCATGTTACGTCACTATTGTACAACATAGAATAGCCAAGTGTTCATGTCTCGTCACTATTGTACAACATAGAATGACCAACTGTTCATGTCTCGTCACTATTGTACCACATAGAATGACCAACTGTTCATGTCTCGTCACTATTGTACAACATAGAATGACTAAGTGTTCATGTCTCGTCACTATTGTACAACATAGAATGACAAAATGCCCATGTCTCGTCACCATTGTACAACATAGAATGACCAAGTGTTCATGTCACGTCACTATTATACAGCATAGAATGACCAAGTGGTCATGTCTCGTCACTATTGTACAGCATAAAATGACCAAGTGGTCATGTCACGTCACTATTGTACAACATAGAATAACCAAGTGTTCATGTTTCGTCACTATTGTACAGCATAGATTGACCAAGTGTCCATGTCTCGTCACTATTGTACAACATAGAATGACCAAGTGCTCATGTCTTGTCACTATTGTACAATATAGAATGACCAAGCGTTCATGTCTCGTCACTATTGTACACCATAGAATGACCAAGTGTGCATGTCTCGTCACTAGTGTACAACATAGAATGACCAAGTGTTCATGTCTCGTCACTAGTGTGCAACATAGAATGACCAAGTGTGCATGTCTCGTCACTATTGTACAACATAGAATGACCAACTGTTCATGTCTCGTCCCTATTGTACAACATAGAATGACCAAGTGTTCATGTCTCGTCACTATTGTACAACATAGAATGACCAACTGTTCATGTCTCGGCACTAGTGTACAACATAGAATGACCAAGTGTCCATGTCTCGTCACTATTGTACAACATAGAATGACCAACTGTTCATGTCTCGTCACTATTGTACACCATAGAATGACCAAGTGTGCATGTCTCGTCACTAGTGTACAACATAGAATGACCAAGTGTGCATGTCTCGTCACTAGTGTACAACATAGAATGACCAAGTGTGCATGTCTCGTCACTATTGTACACCATAGAATGACCAAGTGTGCATGTCTCCTCATTAGTGTACAACATAGAATGACCAAGTGTGCATGTCTCGTCACTATTGTACACCATAGAATGACCAAGTGTGCATGTCTCGTCACTAGTGTACAACATAGAATGACCAAGTGTGCATGTCTCGTCACTAGTGTACACCATAGAATGACCAAGTGTGCATGTCTCCTCATTAGTGTACAACATAGAATGACCAAGTGTTCATGTCTCGTCACTATTGTACACCATAGAATGACCAAGTGTGCATGTCTCGTCACTACTGTACACCATAGAATGACCAAGTGTGCATGTCTCGTCACTAGTGTACAACATAGAATTGTGTTTTGTCTCTTTTCACCTCGATGCTGGCAAAGTTCGATCTCAGGTGCTTCAGTTGCCCTTCCAGTTTTGCGTTCTCTCATTTTGGTCACCTCGAACTGCCTCCTAGTCTCTTTATATGGTTGGTTAGTTTTAATGGCAATCTTCATCGCTTCCTTACTGTCTTGGGGACAGGGGCAACCGAGGTACCCGGCTTGATGAAGACGGGGGCTTATTTTATAATCTGCTACCCAACGTTTGAGTTGCCAACAAACACGCCTCTGTCTGTGTTTGTGGGTGTACATGTGTGTGTGTGTGTGTGTGTGTGTGTATGTGTGTGTGTGTGTGTGTGTGTGAGAGAGAGAGAGAGAGAGAGAGAGAGAGAGAGAGAGAGAGAGAGAGAGAGAGAGAGAGAGAGAGAGAGAGAGAATGTGTGTGGCAATCTCGTCGACACCCGAGGTTATATCCCCCTCTGCATGATCTGGCCAATGCTTGTGCTACTGGACACCTCTCTGCGAGAGACCGTGTCATTCACGTACCTAGGTAGTAGCGGGAACACAGATGGGTGGGGGGGGGGAGGAGGGGAAGGACACATACAGAATTAGAATACAGAAGGTTAGAGGAGCTTGTACAGAAACCGGAGAATAGAATAACTAGAAATACTTTTGTCTGGTACCCGCATGTCAAAATAAATAAAGGAAAAAATAAATTACACAAATAAGAGTAGTAGAAAGATTTATTTAGTACGAGGAGGCTTCACATGAAAACGCTAAATGTGTGATATAAATTACAATGACCACGCCATTGTCGTATAATCTGTCAATATTTGTGATAAGGATGCCAAGTGTGTTAAGCACGTGACATCACATTACAGATGAACATTGTGACGCCATATGGACAGTTAACAGATGGCTACCCCATCTTTGAAATGCCACAAAGAGGATTAGCGTTATGTTATCCATTTGTTGATCAGTGAAGGCGTGAAACCTATAGCAATTCATAGGCGAATTGAAGTCCAGCATGATGATGCATGACTGTCAGTCCAGCTAGAGTATGAGTGGAGTAGGAAGTTTTCAAACGGCGTGACTTCTGTCAGTCCAGCAAGAGTATGAGTGGAGTAGGAAGTTTCCAAACGGCCTGACTTCTGTCAGTCCAGCAAGAGTATGAGTGGAGTAGGAAGTTTCCAAACGGCCTGACTTTTGTCAGTCCAGCAAGAGTATGAGTGGAGTAGGAAGTTTCCAAACGGCGTGACTTCTGTCAGTCCAGCAAGAGTATGAGTGGAGTAGGAAGTTTCCAAACGGCCTGACTTTTGTCAGTCCAGCAAGAGTATGAGTGGAGTAGGAAGTTTCCAAACGGCCTGACTTCTGTCAGTCCAGCAAGAGTATGAGTGGAGTAGGAAGTTTCCAAACGGCCTGACTTCCGTGACTGACTGTTCAAGGTCAGATCAAGTGCACCTTGTAGTGACCCCAGAGAGTTTTCTTCTACGGAAATCCAAGCACTTTATCGGCGCTGGAGGAATTGCATTGAACTCAGTGGTGACTAAATCACAAAAAAAGGATACATTTGTTCTGTACTTTTTAGAAAATAATCAGCTCAACAAACAAACAAAAACCATGCGGGGTTTTCATTTGAATCCACCACATAGATAGGAATGACATAGACGGAGCTGCATTTTATAGCCAAGGATAGCAGGGCTTAGTGTGAGTTGATTGTGGGTCTGCATCTGGGCACAGAGGGCAAGAGAAGAAGCACTGACCGTAAAAAACCCGACCTATTTGCCTCAGAACTGTGTTCTTGAGCTTTCTACAGTCCTTTAATGGCACATTGCACATTAACTAGCCACTTTAGTAACATTTTCTAAATTCATTTTTAAGTAATAACTTGCATAGTTGGATACCTCTTGATAAAACAAATCCAACGGTACCTTATTCAAGTCTGTAGGTCATTTTTAAGCCGAGATATTGAAGTTTGTGTGTCAGTTTCTCATTTAAAATAGACATATAGAAGAAACAAGATGTTGACTTTTCACTTGTTGTGAAGTTACCTAGACGCTCACGCAACTGTTGTTGACACTGACGCCAAGGGATATTACCACTGTCGCTGTCTAACTGTCCTTATGGCGTCACAGATAACTCTGCCAGTATATATATATATATATATATATATATATATATATATATATACACACACACACACACACACACACACACACACACACACACTCGCGCAAGCGCAATTGAAATACAACTACTTTTATCGTTTCTTTACTTTTATCGTTTCTTTACTTATTCAGTCAGTCATTCTCGCTCGTCGCGAGATCCGCACAGTGGAAGGATGAGAGATTTTACTCGCAACAGACGAGCAATATCTCCGGCGATACATCTGGCGGGCCTATTCCCGGTGGTCGTGGGATCTGCAAAAGTCAGGCGGGGAGTCTGACGATAGTGCACGCTTTACACAGGTACGGACACTTGTGGTTGACAGATGTGCGCGACCCTACGGTTTAGGCGCGTACGAGGCCCTCACCTATGGGACTTGGCTGAACGCCTCTTAGTCAGGTTCTTGGGTTCCAGGGTCTGGCCACCACTCGCCTCCTGCTCGTGAAGGTGAGGTCTCGGAGGATTGACGCTGAGCCGCCAGCGTCTGCATCCTACCTTGTGCCAGACGTATTGGTTAACCATTCCTCTGGAATACACAGGTCAAGGCCGAGAGGGGAATCATGTCGTTTGGGCACCACATGTTTCTCTGAATCTCTGCCCGGCATTGTGATGGAATTTTTCCCACATTCCAACTCACATACTTTGGTCTGTCAAGACTACAAGGTGCCACTCATATACACACTCAGACACACATATATAAACATCTACACGTAATGCTGTGATGACTTCACGCGCTGTCTTCTCAACGCGTAGGCCGCCGGCGTAGATGCATTTTGACAAAAGAAGTCCCGTTGTAAAGATGCAAAATTATCAACGGTCTTGTCCTTGAAGAGTGATGAAAAATTATACATACATACAATAATGGGTGTTGAATATACAAATGCATTCATTATCATGTTAATCGGTCTGAATACTCAATAACCATAATTAAATGGAATATGACAACGAAAACTGCCATCTCCCGCCATTGAAATACCACATTACAGCATGCTATCTTCATAATTTTAGTGTGAGATTAAATGCCAACTTAAATGGTCGAAAATTATAACATACACGTAAAAATGGATGCTACATTTAATAATACATAGCAAAACAATGTAATACGTCTTATAAAACGGCATTTACGGTTTTACATACCACTTAGAATAGGCAGCCTGGTTCTCCGGTATAATAAGGGTTCCCGACTTGCCAGAAATGCAGAACGCAAAACGGGGTGGGAAAAACTATATCAAGTAATCAGTGTCTGTTTTAACTCCATCTTGAAATAATCGTTGAATTTAACAGCATGAGTGAGCTTATTATCCCCATATCGTAGTCACAAAAACAAATAACGGAACGTAACCGCAAGAAAAATTACAGTAAAATACGGCAAATATGTACCAAAGTGCCTATATTAACAGATTCAGTGCAAACAAAAAGAAAGGTGTAGACTATATGAATATGTGGTACAAAATCAAATGAACAAATATTATCATGGAAATTCCTGTTCACTGAGCTTTGAAAATGGGGAAGAATCCTCGAAACAAAATAAAAAACACGGTGTCGTGAGGATGGGGATATATCGTCCTTCTGTCCAAATGGGAGGTCACCTTTCAATGAATCCGTTAAAACAGTTTAATATGTATTGTTTAATTACTGTACAACGCACGTATGAATCGTGAGCTGATAAGAGATTGCATATAAAGCAAAATATTTTGCTGACTTATTTGGAAGAACTGTTTTCAGTTGATACTATCTACACACTACAGCTGGACTACAACATACATTGATGTCATTATAGACTTTATGATGCTATACCTGGTTGCTGGTTTGTGAATACTACAAATTCTGGTTTGAATACAGGACAGTTTCGTGCGTGGTGTAATCTGATAAATTCAGGGTAAGGTTGCATTATGTCTTTACTAGCATAGTATAGGTATATATTAGCAACGCAACTGCAGCAGTAGAAGTTACTGAGGTTATTATCTCAATGAATACAATTTCTCATCGATAGATTCGCTGCTGTCTCTAACATGGGTCAAGCAGACCAACTGACATTGCTCCTGGTCGTTGGATTCTTCTTGTCTTCGCTGGGGCAAGATCACTGTATTTACCAGGTGATAACTTCGATCTAGTTCTGTAACAGAGATGTGGGGGGGGGGGGGGGGGAATTCCATTGTATGTGACAGTGGTGGGAGGAAATACCATTGTATGCGTGACAGTGATGGGGGGAAATACCATTGTATGCGTGACAGTGATGGGGGGAAATACCATTGTATGCGTGACAGTGATGGGGGGAAATACCATTGTATGCGTGACAGTGATGGGGGGAAATACCATTGTATGCGTGACAGTGATGGGGGGAAATACCATTGTATGCGTGACAGTGATGGGGGAAAATACCATTGTATGCGTGACAGTGATGGGGGGAAATACCATTGTATGCGTGACAGTGATGGGGGTACAGGAGTTCTCGACGTAGACAACATCATCATCATCATGTTCCATGCCGATAAAAGTGGCTGGTCATGTTTCGCGATTTCACGCGGTCTCAGAGTATTAGATCAGTTATGTGTTTTTGTCTCGTCCATGCCACGCGACCAAGCCATCCAAGTATTTACTTCTCTGCCTTCTCAACTGTGCCAGTTGTCAACAAGTTCTCCAGTTTATTTATTCTCATACCATACCCAACAGATTTTGACCGTCTACGTTTAATTTCTCTTATCGGTTTACGTTTTCATCTGTTTCTTATAAGACTTGGTCATTGGTTCTCCCCAAGCCACGGTGGCAGTTACTAATAATATAACTAAAGTTTCCCTGACATGATGATGTTAGTGACCCCGTTTTTTAAAAAAAATATTCAAGTCTGGTAGAATGTTAGTATGTGAATTCTTCTCGATCCAGGGTATTCTAAGAACAGTTCTGTAACATCTGAGCTCACACGCCTCGGTCGTCTTCTTTAGTGATTGTGAAATATTGTCCATTATCCATATCCACATGCTGGCACAGGAAAGATACATGTCCTCAAACATTTGACTCCAACTTGTTGGCTGGTGTTTTGTCATAGGTTTGTAATACAATGCAGACCTAATAAGACTAACTCACCTGGGACCCAAGAAATAGTTCTCCATATAAGAAATTCATGTTGTAAGAGTTCAAGTTTATAGTAACGTACTTACAACGTAAAATACAATATGGTTCTTCACAGCAGACAAATGCCACTTTCTAAATCGCATTAAGCGGTTTGCACTGTGCTGTTGAATCGGTGGTGCATTGCCATGGCCACTCTGCGTCTAATGCCATTTTGACAGCTCCCAATGTTGTTGACTAATGAGCTAAGATAATACACGTTTATGACGCTTGAACTGATAAAAATTATTTGCATATTCTTTACAGGACGTGGCAGTTAACTTCAGTGTTGTTTGGCTGTCTACGTTCAGTAGTTTGCCATTCCTTTCTGAACGACAGGCACTCTAACCTTTGTGTGGGAAACAACACAAAACAGCCTGATTCTAAATCGCGCACAGATCTGTTTAAAACCTGGTATGCGGGATTACGAATTGTGTCTGTGGTCCCTTAGCCACAGAGCCGGTTTAATTGATCATTGATTAGAAATAGACCGTGAATACAGTGAGTCCACTTGGGGGTAACTGGTGGCAGGTATTATGTGGGATATACAACTGGGGGAGTCTTTATGCCTGGTGCTAGGTAAGATGTGGGATATACAACTGAGTGAGTCTTTATGCCTGGTGCTAGGTAAGATGTGGGATATACAACTGAGTGAGTCTTTATGCCTGGTGCTAGGTAAGATGTGGGATATACAACTGAGTGAGTCTTTATGCCTGGTGCTAGGTAAGATGTGGGATATACAACTGAGTGAGTCTTTATGCCTGGTGCTAGGTAAGATGTGGGATATACAACTGAGTGAGTCTTTATGCCTGGTGCTAGGTAAGATGTGGGATATACAACTGAGTGAGTCTTTATGCCTGGTGCTAGGTAAGATGTGGGATATACAACTGAGTGAGTCTTTATGCCTGGTGCTAGGTAAGATGTGGGATATACAACTGAGTGAGTCTTTATGCCTGGTGCTAGGTAAGATGTGGGATATACACCTGAGTGAGTCTTTATGTCTGGTGCTAGGTAAGATGTGGGATATACAACTGAGGGAGTCATTATGCCTGGTGCTAGGTAAGATGTGGGATATACAACTGAGGGAGTCATTATGCCTGGTGCTAGGTAAGATGTGGAATATACAACTGAGGAAGTCTTTATGCCTGGTGCTAGGTAAGATGTGGGATATACAACTGAGTGAGTCTTTATGCCTGGTGCTAGGTAAGATGTGGGATATACACCTGAGTGAGTCTTTATGCCTGGTGCTAGGTAAGATGTGGGATATACAACTGAGTGAGTCTTTATGCCTGGTGCTAGGTAAGATGTGGAATATACAACTGAGGGAATATTTATGTCTGGTGCTAGGTAAGATGTGGGATATACAACTGAGGGAGTCTTTATGTCTGGTGCTAGGTAAGATGTTGGATATACAACTGAGGAAGTCTTTATGTCTGGTGCTAGGTAAGATGTTGGATATACAACTGAGGGAGTCATTATTCATGGCATATACCATAATACCCTTAGTGCTAGGTAAGTCGTAGGATATACAACCAATGGAGACAGTACAACTGGTATATACCAGGATGCCTGTAGTGCTAGGTAAGATATTGGGTATACAACTGAAGGAAACATTATACCTGGCATATATCAGATGCCACCGAAGAACTATGACGAGACATTCAAAAAAAAGAAATTATAGAAGCCATCAGATTAGCCCCATTGAAAAAATCACCGTGACAAGATGAAATACCAAATAAACTATTATAGCAGCAAGAGAAGTCGGAACAGCATAGCTACATTGACTATTCAACCATGTTTGGGTAGAACAACAGACACCACGAGACTGGGGAAACGCCATAATTATCCCAATTTGGAAAATCAAAGGCAGCAAAAGAAATTGCACACAATACAGAGTCACACTAGGAAAATATTTAGCAAAATTCTTGAGAAAAGATTACGAACTACAATAGAACCCCAGTTAAGCGAAACACAATGTGGATTTCGGACAAAACAAAGGATGCACAGATGTCATTTTTGCTCTTAGACAACGTACAGAAAAATCCATTGAATACAATGAAACACTCTACTTAGCCTTTGTCTACCAAGAAATGGCATTTGATAGGGTACGTAGAAACAAGCTGTGGGAAATCCTTAAACAGTATGGAGTGAGTACACATCTAACAAACCTATGTAGAATCTTCACAATAACAATGAATGCATATTGATAGCAACTGGAGGACACTCAGAACCCTTCACCATAAGATCTGGAGTACGACAAGCCTGTGTCCTGTCCCCTCTCTTGTTCATAACATATATAGACAACATATGTAAAGAAACCAGCCAAGCAGAGACAGCAAGAATTTCGCATGACGAGAACACAGAAGAAGAACCATCTGCAAATCTAACCATTAGAGATCTCCTGTTTGCGGACGACTAAGCACTAATAGCAAAATCAGAAGCTGAATTACAAGACCATATGAATAGTCTAAACGAAATGTGCAGGGAACATAACATGAAAATTAGCACAGACAAAACAGATTTAATGACTGTAACTAAAGAAGAAAAAACAATAACAACTCACCTGAACGAACATCCCTTGAAACAATTAAAGAGTTGCAAGTACCTAGGAAGTATAATATCATCAAATGGCAGATCAGAAGACGAGATCGAAAAAAGATGCAATAAGTCAAACTAACTCATTGGACAAATGGCACCAATACTAAAGAACAGCCATGTATCAATAACTACTAAGAAAGCACTTTACAGCACTATCTTCCTACCACTTCTATGCAACCAATGCCAAACCTGGACAATGACAGAACAAGAGAAAAGAAACATCACAACAACAGAAATGAGATTCCTGAGAAGAATACTCAACGTATCAAGACAAGATAAGATCAGAAATGAAGAAATCAGAACTAAAGTGGGTGGGGGGGGGGAGGGGGGGGGGGTTATAGCAGCACTAGATTTTATTATAAAGCAGCAAGTCAAATGGTTTGGCCATGCAAGTATGTTACCATTCAACAGCATACCACAACAAGCAATTATGTACAGACCAGATGGAAACAGAGGAAGAGGCCGACCACGTAAACGTTGGACTCAGGGAATAGCAGATTCCATGGGAATATCGATACATGAATCCCATAATCGGGCATTCTCACGATGTTTATATTTCACCTCGACACCACAAGGTACAAGAGGAACATGATGACATGAGATGAGATATCAGGATGTTCCTGGTGCTAGGTAAGATGTGGGATATACAACTGCGAGAAACATCATACTGGCATAAACCAGGATGCTCGTAGTGAAACCAGGATATTAACTGATTCAGAGCCAAAAGATGATATATCACCAATCGTGACCTCCCATTTGGACAGAAGACCGGAATATCGCCACACTGTAATCATCGTGTTTGTTTTGTTTCCTGGCATCTTCCGCATTGTCACTTCTCAGTGAATGGCCCTTTACATTATAGTATTCATTTAATTGTGTGCGATGTTTGATCCAAGACTATATTGTGTTTGTCACTACCTCAGCTGAGAAGAATGTATTGATATGTATGTGTATTTGAAGAATTGTGACTGTTATATATGTCTTTAAATGAATGTGACTGCTATATTTGTGTTTGCAGGAATGTGAATGCAATGTCGTCTACATTGACTGCACTTCCAAACACTTCACTTCTCTTCCACCCTCACTTGCGACACAACAATCAAATTTCACATCTCTCACGTTGGATGTAAGTATTACATTTGTCATCTCATCATTTTGATGTAATTATCACATCTCTCAATTTGGATACAAGTATCACATTTCACATCACTCTGAATATACGTATTAATCTTCAAATTTCACAGTTCGGGTACAGTAACAAATTTACATCACTCAAGTTGGATATAGGCGTCACATTTCACCTCACTAAATGTGGGTGTATGTAACGCATTTCATATCTCTCAATTTGGATGTAAGTATCACATTGTACATCACTCAGTTTGAATATACGTATCAATCTTAACATTTTACAGTTTGGGTGCAAGTATTACATGTCCCATCTCTCAATTTGGATATAAGTTGCAATCTTCACATCTCCTACTGTGGATCTGAGTATCGTAATTCATATCTCTCAGTTTGGATGTGAGTATCAATCTTTACATTTCACAGTCTGGGTGTAAGTACAGCTTCATGTAGGCAAGAGTGTCACCATTTCTTTAGCATTTATATAATAATATATAGGACGTTGGTATCTTTAAAAAAATGTTTACAACCATCATTGCTGTCTGTGTATCTGTCTCTGTGTCCTTCTGTCAGTGTTTTGTTTGTCCGTCTATCTGCCTGCCTGCCCTTTTATCAACCTTGCAATCAATCGTGAGATCAGAGACATAAGGAGAACTTTCTGTCAGTCTGCCTATAGATAGTTTTGTCCGTCCATCCGTCTGCCTATCTGTCTGTTTGGTTATCCGCTGTCTGTCTGCTGTCTGTATATTTGCATGTATAATATATTTATTTGTATATTTATCCATTCATTGTATCTTTTCCTACCTCCCTCATGCATGGCCAGTCTGTTCCTCAGGCTACAGTCATTCTATATATTACTCTTGTTTTACCGACATATTTTTTTGAGCCGAGGAGTAAAAGAGGATATAACAATAATAATAGGACAAACTAGTATTATACTATTTACAGCGATGTGAGGTATAAAGCGCAACTTTGACTACATTCGGGCCAAAGAAGAAACAGAGGGGGGGGGGGGGGAGGGGGAGGGGGGAATCTCTCGCCGCCAGCAACTTACAAGAACAATGACAGTAAAAAGAAAGAAGTTTTCCACGATTATAGAGACAGGGGCTGGAACTATTGTTTATGTTTCAGCCCAGAAAATGGATAGCACTACTGAGATTTAATTGTAACACTGAATGTACAAACTAAACTTACACAGATTAAACTAACAAGTCAGGAACAGCACAAAACGCTCTCTATTTTTTAAACTGTATAACTCCAAGGACAACTAATGTTCATACACACTTTGTAGTACAAAATCAACCACGCCCGGCAACAACAAAAAAAGTAACAATGGGTAGTCCCTAGCAAAAACCAGACCTCTGCCCTCTAGGCTTAGAGACCTAACCTGGGTAGAATGTGACACTTATCAAAAGCGAGACACCTTAACATAATGTGTGACACGTTCACAGCAAGAAACCTGACACAGACAAACATAAGCCACTTTACAAGGGAGACTTTGCAACACCAGAATAAATAAGGCACCTTACAAAACAATAATTATGACACTCAAAATACCCAGCTCTGACATTAAATTAATTTGTCTCTCGGTTCTACATTGACAAAAGCAGCCCACGAATCGACTATTTATTTACATAAGGCGACATCCCGTGGTGTATGTCTCCGCGATCTTAATGGGCCAACAACACGCTATCAGAACTGACAGATTGCCACAGACAGGGTGTTGTCGCCAGGTTTTCTGCCTTAACGTCTCCGCGATCTTGATGGGCCGACAACAAAACACAATCAGAACTGACAGACTGCCACAGACAGTGTGTTGTCGCGAGGTTTTTCTGTCTTAACTGGCCACATGTGATTCCCGGGCATGTACCCATCCACGATTGTTCTATCCAAACTACCATAACGTTTCAAGTTACCAAAATGTTTAAATTGTCTTTGTGTTATCGTCTATAATAGCCAAACTTCTTTAATATTCAGCTCTTGTCGAATGGATATATGTGCTGTTTTCTATATCTAAGATATTCTAAGAACCCGTCTATAGCATTTGCATTCAATGGCATCTATGTGCTGTCCAGCATGTTAAGTAAGTGTCCAGGTTTCACAGGCGTATGTTGCAAAGTGAATGATTCATGCTCTAAATAATTAAATTTGTGTAGCTCTATCTGTCCCAGTCCACAAATTATTCAGATGTTTTAGATTTTGAAGAGCAGGATATTCGTCTTTTACTTTTTGTCATTGTGTTACCATTGTTGGTGTGGGATGTAGATTTTAATTCCTAAGAATATTTCTGTGACATATTCACCTATCCATCATTTTCAGCGCGTCAACGTTACACAGCAACCCAGAGATTATCGAAACAATTACAGCACCGTAGAACATCGAACGCACTAAGCGATACTAATGACAGACAGATGCCAGGATAAGAATAGAAGGGTTAGCGTCAACAGAATAGAATGTGACTGGTAGAGACACATCACGTGGATATAGCGTCCCCCAGCTTGGGCGCCGCTTTAATAAAACCGCGCACTTCTATGACTTCAGAGCGAGCGAGCAGTCGCCAAAGCTATGTGTTGTCCAACTTTCAAACTTTTACAACGGGCAGTTTGATCTAGTCTGAGGTAAGCGCGTGATTCTCAGATCTAAGTGGTACCAAGATGTATAACGTAAAGGTATCCAGTGTTGTGCGTCCAATGAATTGTATTTTTGATAAAATAAATCTCTGAAAATGTGAAAAACTGCCGATCGCAACTTCAATACTGGCGCCACTTCCCCGGCGAAACCGACATCTTATAATTTCTCAAAACTGCAAAACTCTGACTTTCTACACTACATCTAACAACTTCACTATGTGCATATGACTATAATCTATCACAGAATAATGTACAAGATGAAATTTCCAATGCACTCAAATGCTTTTCATCAAAAACTTCTAGGAAAACGTTTCTGCAGAGATAGTCAGCTGGTGCAAACGAAACACTACCTTGCTTAAAAATGTACTTAATTCTGTCTATTTTGCAATCTAAAGAAATGAAACAGGAATTATACTCTTCCTTTTCTCTTTACGGATTGAAAACAAATAGTATTTGATAGAAATTAGTTTATTCATGTGTCAGATTTTATTTAGACAACGCACTACATCAACTGCATTGCTTAAAATAGGTTTATGTTCACAAACGTCATTTGTGATAGCCGACCTACTTAATCTGCTCAGACTAACGGGTGATAATTACCTTGGTCTATAGCCAACTGTGTCGCCAACAGAATGGACATGATATGCACTGGTAAAAGATGTAGGAGAAGTATAAGTAGACAGAGAGGAGGAGAGTATTAGGGAAAAATACTTTAAGTAATAATTTTTTTCTAATATATTGTGTCATGACCTTGTATAGATTACATTTTGTAACAAATACACATCAGAAATTCTGTATGTTGGACATGAACCACAATAAAAGCACACTAGATGAGTTAAACTCATATTAACTGATGTAGATGTGAGGACAATTAGTACAAGCTATGGAACCCCACACAACAGAAGTTAACTCAACACAATACACTTCACACCACACAACTCCACACCACAACAGCAGGAACAAGGAAATGATTTAGAATAGGAAGTAGTTGCCTTGGAAAGTACAGATAAACAATTATATACACAATGTAGAACAAATAGAGTAATGTGGATGTTTAAATGTATGCCATTTATACAAATGCATCTCATACTTGTGTTGATCTTGCCTGTCAGCTTGATTACCATGATTCAGGGAACATCACATTATCACTCTTATCTGTGTCTGACTGTACACTACTCACTGAACTACAGGTCCACTGAGGAAATGCATACAGCAGGTACCAGACAACAGAAGCTGCATCCAGTGTAATAATCTCTGACCCACCCCAAAGTAACACAACAATACTTCTTCTGATCTTATCATTTTTGTTTTGTTATGTTGTGTTCACACTATGAACATGCTGTAAAGGATTATACATACCTGTATGAATTTTAAACAGTGATGTCTTGGTGCCACACCTAACCAACAAGGAGGGAAGAGGAGTGAATGAGATGATCAACACCTGTGATGGCAGATGACTCCAGCCTTAGGCAGAGAATGAGAAGTCTTCAGTGAAGCTAAACTGGCCCAACCTGAAGTGGATCCATCAGACCATGGACCCAGGCTTATCCACATCTCATCACACCAGGTTTTCTTATCACTCCCACAAACTTCACCCTCTCAGAAAATGATTTTCTTGAATTATTGTTGGATGTAGAAATTGTTAACTATAACACATTTTGGTAGTTAAAATATCTCACTACACAATGAATGTTATTATTTATTGACTGACTATACTTGGTCCTATGAAAGTTTTTTTTTTCTATTTCATTCTGTAAATGTTAACAGCTGATGAAAGAACAAAGAAAATGTCAAATAGGCCAAAAGAAACTGGCACAGTCAATAAATTTGTTTAAATGTGAAGATCTCTTCCACTTAATTTGTCAGTCCAAACTATCTGTGGGAAAATCTCTATCTTGTGTGTGGAACATGTCTCAATGCTCCCTTGTGTTTGTTGAATGTTTAATTAACAGATACACATTCACATAAGATAAATTCTTAGTTGGAGAGAGAGAACAGGAGACTCTTCATCTTTAACTGTTCCAAATCCATGTTATATTGCACCTGATTCTTATTGAGAAAGTCTTTTCAGACAATTTCTTAAGATGGAAGAAGGGGGTTCGTGAGCTATACCATTAAATACCAGGTGGAAAGACAGGGGACAAACCTAGTGATGACTTTTCTATTAAAAGAGGACCACACACCCTTAGACAAATAACCAAATCCGAGTCTGTAAATCTTTCAAGGGTCGTATTCTTGATCTATTTACATATAAGAAGAGGATGGGGCCCAGCTACCTTTAACAGAGATGGGTCATGCACTTTAGTGATTGCCAGTCCCTTCAAAATATACGACATATATTGGATGCCCGTCCCGGACTTTGAAACCCAGCAGACAGTTTAGATAACTATTATCCTAGATGATAAACCCTGGGAATAGATAGATATCTGACGAGGGATTCTAAACTATAGTAGATCAGTGACACTAGATGTGAACAGTATTCATGTGTGAATTGGTGACATTGTACTTGTTTTGAACAATTATAGAAATTGTTACACAGATTTAGATTTCCAACTTTGTCATGTTTACATATGTTGAATAGACATCATGTGTGGTACTGATTGACTTCCATATGATATGATTGACAATTATAGAGGTTGTTAAACAAATTAAGATTTTTAACTTTGTCACTTCACATATGATAAATGAACATCATGTGGGGTACTGATTGACCTCCATATGATATGAATGACAATTATAGATAGAATATGGCAAGTGACTGATCATTTCTTCTGAAAAAAGGAGGGCCTCTTTCAAATAGGTCTATATTTCAGAAAAAGGTGTTCCAGAGGAAATAGAGTGAGAATTTACCATCTACAACATTTCTCTTTCGAGAAGATGTCTTTCTATAGAGGAATTTGGACTTAGAGAATTTCATCACCGACTGGGGAAAATTTTTCTCCATAGGGAAATCTCTATCAAAATTTCAGGTTCTTTTGGGAAGAGTGCAATCATTCTGGGTACTTCTTTGCTTCTGTCTTTAGCTTGAGGAGCATTGACAGAAAGACAAGAATTTAAGTTGCAATTATTTCTTAGGTCAGATTCTCGTGGTGTATAAGAACTATTTTACTTGGGTCAGCGGACATTAGTTAGTTTTTGCTTGTTAATATTGTGCATGTTATGCTGTATAATTTCAGATCCGGGAAGTGACAGGCTTACCCAGACCTGAGCAAACTGCACAGTATTATTTTTTTTTACAAAAAGATAGGGTAGACAAAAATAGAGCATGGCCGAGGCTGCTAAGTTCCGTGCCCAGACAGTTGAAATAGGCAAGCTATGCAATTTAGACGGCCCTGAGCTGGCTAAATTTGTATCAGATGAATTTGACAGGAGGGAGAAACTGCAGGCTGAAATAGCTGAGAAGGAGAGGAAGTTGCAGGCTGAAATTGCTGAAAAGGAGAAGCAACGCCTACAATCATATGAATTAGAACAACAGAAACTTCAAGCTGAAATAGCTGAGAAGGAGAGTAAGTTGCAGGCTGAAATCGCTGAAAAGGAGAAGCAACGCCTACAATCATATGAATTAGAACAACAGAAACTTCAAGCTGAAATCGCTGAAAAGGAGAAACAACGCCTACAAGCTTATGAGTTAGAACAAAGGAAACATGAAGATGAAATAAGGGATAGGGAACGAGAACGTCAACATCAACTGGAGTTGAAAAGAATGGAGACTGATCTGGAGATCCGAAGACTAGAGGGAGGGATTCCCCCCACCCCCTCAAACTCACTAGGTTTTCCAGTGACAGAACAACATTCCAACGTCTCGTACCAAAATTCCGGAGCGATGTCATTTCCACTAGAACCATTTAATGAACAGACGGACAATGTCGAGGCTTTTTTATCACGTTTCGAACTTATGTGCGTCAGTTGTGGTCTAGAACAGGAAAAATGGGCGACGAAACTATCGCAAGCTTTAAGGTCTACCTCGTATGACGTGTTCTCTAGACTCACTCGAGAAGAACAACAGGATTACGAAACACTCAAAAAGGCACTCTTGAGCCGATTCGAAGTGGACGGGGACTCTTACAAAGTTCGATTCAAAACCGCAAGGAAAGAACCGGGCGAAAGTTATGCGCAATTAGTTGAAAGGCTGAAATCTTATGTTCAACGATGGGCAAGTCTGGGTAGGTTTGATGAGAGTTTCGAAGGGCTCCGAGAGATGATCATCATAGATCAGCTAAAAGGAAAGATGTCGAATGAAATGAAAGCATTCTTAACCCAGAACGGAGCTGACCGACTAGAAAGCATCATCATCCTAGCCGAGAGATTTGAGAAATCTCAGAAGGAAATCGGAGGTAAGGGACGTTCGGCCAACATTCCCCCTCAGGATAAAACTTCAAAAGCAAAGGAAGGTGATGGCAACTTAGGCACCAAGAAAAATGGGAAAACCAAAAACATCCCTCAGAACACAGCCCAAACAACAGCGAAGGAGGAAAAATTATTCTGCACTAATTGTAAAATTAAAGGACACACATTGAAGAATTGTAGGAAGAAGCCACCTCCACACACAGCTGCTTGTTTGGCCAGCCGAAGAGAGAAAGGAGTGAACACTGATGAAACGTCCAACCAGACACCTCATAAAGACACCGCATCTCATCTTCCGGTTGTCGAGTCCATATTGCTGAATGGATTCAAGACGACCTGTCTCTATGATACCGGGTTATCGTACGACTGTGTTGTATCATCATCCTTAGTTCACCCGGAACAGGTGACAGAGGAGATCGTCGAATTACAGGGACCCCTGAAGAGCTCTGCGACTATGTCTCTTCCGGTGGCAAAGGTGAGCATAGCATCTCGTTATGTCACTGGGACAATCAAGGCTGCAGTCTTAGAAGATCCTATATATCCCGTAATTCTTGGCTGTAGATTTATAATTCTAGGAGAACCTGTTCAACCTGTGGCGATGTCGACGATGACAACTCGATCCCAGACGAAAAAGACTCCGGAAACAACTACGCCAATCCCTCGAAAGGAGGAACTGAAGAGGGCACAAGAAGCCGATAGCACCTTGGAACCCTGCTTCAGGAAACTGCCTAAATCACATTTACCTCCACGTAAAGGTGAGCTGTTTATGAAGTCAGCACTTCTATACAGGAAAGCAGGGAGAGCTGGACAAGAGTTCAACCAACTTGTTGTACCAACTCCACACAGGGCTCAGATTCTTGAAATGGGCCACAGTCTACCATTTAGTGGGCATATGGGTATCAACGCCACTACACAGCGCATTGCAACTCACTACTTTTGGCCAGGGATGAACGCAGACATACAACGGTTTGTAAAATCATGCCCACAGTGTCAGAAAGTATCACCAAAACACCGGACACCACCGGCAATGTTGGGTGATCTGCCCATAACAGGAATACCGTTCGAGAAGGTAGCTGTAGACATAATCGGACCCCTCTCCGCAACGAAGAGGCGAAATCGATTCATATTAACGCTTGTGGACACAACGACCATGTGGGCCGAAGCGGTTCCTATGCCAAGCTGTGACTCCAAACACGTTGCTGAAGCATTATTAGGAATATTCACACGTCTAGGATTCCCCCAAAGAATCTTGACGGACAACGGTTCACAGTTTCGTAGTAAACTTATGGAGGAGACATTTAGACTTTTTCATTCACGCCATATCTTTAGTTCACCATATTACCCGCAATCCAACGGACTTGTGGAGCGGTGGAACGGGACCTTGATTAGTATTCTGCGCAAAATTGCCCAGGAGAATACGGAGGATTGGGACTTGTATTTACCCGCAGCACTATTCGCTTATAGGGAGGTACCCCATCACTCAACAGGTTTTGCTCCAGCAACATTGTTGTTTGGACGACCAATCAAGGGGCCATTGGAGGCATTGCTACGAACATGGACTGATGATCATACAGACGATACAGTCGTGACTGCATCTACGTATGTTGCCGAGTTGAAGAATCGTTTACAACACAGTTGGAAACAAGCGAATGTCAATCTACGTAAAGCCAGACGAAGAATTGCTAGCTACTTCAATCGCAAGGCAAAAGATAGAGAGTTAGAGGTGGGAGAGAAGGTGATGTTGCTGCTTCCAACCAGTCAGAATAAGCTGCAAATAGGATGGAGAGGACCTTATGTAGTGACGGAGAAAATCTCACGTACCAACTACAAGATTTCTGTCAAAGGCAAGATGAAAGTATTTCACATAAACCTTCTGAAGAAATATAATGAAAGACCCTCAACCACCGAACCTGCACATCTGATGGCCATGAGTGTGGCTACTGAAGTCGAAGAAGGATCAACAATGGGAGTCGAGTACCCACTGCAAGCCAAAGAAACCTTTAAGGATGTGGAAATTAATCCCAACTTAACAAAGGATCAGCAGGAGCAGATTCGGGAACTTATGGTTATGTATGCAGACGTACTTACAGATAAGCCAGGAAGAACTGGTTTGGAGGAATTTGACATGAAGTTAAATGACACAGTGCCTGTGCGAGTCAAGACTTACCCAGTTCCTTATGCAAAGCAAAAGACTTTAGAGGAAGAAATACAACAGCTACTCACCGCAGGAATAATTTCACCATCTGAATCACCTTACAGTGCCAGCGTCGTATTATTGAGAAAGCCAAGTGGAGAACATAGATTGTGCATCGACTATCGACAGCTCAATGCTATTACTGAATTTCAAGCAGAACCTCTGCCTGATCAGAACAAACTCTTCACAGCACTCAACCGAGCGAAGTACTTTACTAGGATTGATCTCAGTAAGGGATATTATCAGATTCCTGTAAAGGAGGAGGTTAGACCATGGTTAGCTTTCAGTACGCCTGGAGGACACTATGAGTTCAACGTACTTCCATTCGGATTAAGTAATGCTCCTAGCGTTTTTACACGTATGATGAGAAAATTACTTGACCCACTACAACATCCAGACATTAGTCACTTTATGGATGATATACTGATCGCAACTGAAACATTTGACAAGCATGTAGAAACACTACATCTTTTGTTCAGACGACTCAGAGAAACTGGATTAACGGCTAGGCCAAAGAAATGTCAAGTAGGATTCCAAGAATTGGACTTTTTAGGTCATAAGATATCTCATGGACTAATAACTCCACAGGAAGGAAACGTGGACAAACTCCAGAGAGCACCTCGTCCAAAGACAAAGAAGGATGTGAGATCATTCGTATCTTTGGGTGGATTCTATCAACGATACATTAAAGACTTCAATACTCTGTCAGCACCTTTAACGGATCTTACCAAAAAAGGGAACCCAGAGAAAGTCAATTGGTCTGCTGAATGTGAGAGAGCTTTCACAGCACTCAAACAAGCCTTAACCAATCACCCAGTTTTACATCTGCCAGATCTCAACCAACCATTCGTACTGCGTACAGACGCCAGTGACATAGGAATTGGGGCAACGCTGTTGCAGAGAAAAGGAGATGAAACATCAGAGCTATTCCCTGTAGCTTATGCCAGCAGGAAATTGAATGCAGCGGAGAAGAATTATAGTGTTATCGAGAGAGAATGTTTAGCTCTCGTATGGAGTGTACAGAAGTTTCAGGCATACCTATATGGAAAACACTTCACTGTACAATGTGATCATCAACCACTTATGTTTCTCGCAGCATCCAAAAATTTGAATGCAAGACTTATGAGGTGGTCACTACTTCTACAACCATACTCGTTCCAGATAGAATATGTCCCTGGAAAGATGAATGTGGGAGCAGACTTTCTAAGTCGACACCCAGTGTCTGATGAACCAGGTCAATCAGATACAGGAGAGAATACATTGGAGTAAATCATATAGAAAAAGCTTGACCACTGTAAATGCTGGAAACTTAGTTCCATACCCTAGAACAATCTGGAGTGGGGCTATGTGACATATTCACCTATCCATCATTTTCAGCGTGGAAACGTTACACAGCAACCCAGAGATTATCGAAACAATTACAGCACCGTAGAACATCGAACGCACTAAGCGATACTAATGACAGACAGATGCCAGGATAAGAATAGAAGGGTTAGCGTCAACAGAATAGAATGTGACTGGTAGAGACACATCACGTGGATATAGCGTCCCCCAGCTTGGGCGCCGCTTTAATAAAACCGCGCACTTCTATGACTTCAGAGCGAGCGAGCAGTCGCCAAAGCTATGTGTTGTCCAACTTTCAAACTTTTACAACGGGCAGTTTGATCTAGTCTGAGGTAAGCGCGTGATTCTCAGATCTAAGTGGTACCAAGATGTATAACGTAAAGGTATCCAGTGTTGTGCGTCCAATGAATTGTATTTTTGATAAAATAAATCTCTGAAAATGTGAAAAACTGCCGATCGCAACTTCAATACTGGCGCCACTTCCCCGGCGAAACCGACATCTTATAATTTCTCAAAACTGCAAAACTCTGACTTTCTACACTACATCTAACAACTTCACTATGTGCATATGACTATAATCTATCACAGAATAATGTACAAGATGAAATTTCCAATGCACTCAAATGCTTTTCATCAAAAACTTCTAGGAAAACGTTTCTGCAGAGATAGTCAGCTGGTGCAAACGAAACACTACCTTGCTTAAAAATGTACTTAATTCTGTCTATTTTGCAATCTAAAGAAATGAAACAGGAATTATACTCTTCCTTTTCTCTTTACGGATTGAAAACAAATAGTATTTGATAGAAATTAGTTTATTCATGTGTCAGATTTTATTTAGACAACGCACTACATCAACTGCATTGCTTAAAATAGGTTTATGTTCACAAACGTCATTTGTGATAGCCGACCTACTTAATCTGCTCAGACTAACGGGTGATAATTACCTTGGTCTATAGCCAACTGTGTCGCCAACAGAATGGACATGATATGCACTGGTAAAAGATGTAGGAGAAGTATAAGTAGACAGAGAGGAGGAGAGTATTAGGGAAAAATACTTTAAGTAATAATTTTTTTCTAATATATTGTGTCATGACCTTGTATAGATTACATTTTGTAACAAATACACATCAGAAATTCTGTATGTTGGACATGAACCACAATAAAAGCACACTAGATGAGTTAAACTCATATTAACTGATGTAGATGTGAGGACAATTAGTACAAGCTATGGAACCCCACACAACAGAAGTTAACTCAACACAATACACTTCACACCACACAACTCCACACCACAACAGCAGGAACAAGGAAATGATTTAGAATAGGAAGTAGTTGCCTTGGAAAGTACAGATAAACAATTATATACACAATGTAGAACAAATAGAGTAATGTGGATGTTTAAATGTATGCCATTTATACAAATGCATCTCATACTTGTGTTGATCTTGCCTGTCAGCTTGATTACCATGATTCAGGGAACATCACATTATCACTCTTATCTGTGTCTGACTGTACACTACTCACTGAACTACAGGTCCACTGAGGAAATGCATACAGCAGGTACCAGACAACAGAAGCTGCATCCAGTGTAATAATCTCTGACCCACCCCAAAGTAACACAACAATACTTCTTCTGATCTTATCATTTTTGTTTTGTTATGTTGTGTTCACACTATGAACATGCTGTAAAGGATTATACATACCTGTATGAATTTTAAACAGTGATGTCTTGGTGCCACACCTAACCAACAAGGAGGGAAGAGGAGTGAATGAGATGATCAACACCTGTGATGGCAGATGACTCCAGCCTTAGGCAGAGAATGAGAAGTCTTCAGTGAAGCTAAACTGGCCCAACCTGAAGTGGATCCATCAGACCATGGACCCAGGCTTATCCACATCTCATCACACCAGGTTTTCTTATCACTCCCACAAACTTCACCCTCTCAGAAAATGATTTTCTTGAATTATTGTTGGATGTAGAAATTGTTAACTATAACACATTTTGGTAGTTAAAATATCTCACTACACAATGAATGTTATTATTTATTGACTGACTATACTTGGTCCTATGAAAGTTTTTTTTTTCTATTTCATTCTGTAAATGTTAACAGCTGATGAAAGAACAAAGAAAATGTCAAATAGGCCAAAAGAAACTGGCACAGTCAATAAATTTGTTTAAATGTGAAGATCTCTTCCACTTAATTTGTCAGTCCAAACTATCTGTGGGAAAATCTCTATCTTGTGTGTGGAACATGTCTCAATGCTCCCTTGTGTTTGTTGAATGTTTAATTAACAGATACACATTCACATAAGATAAATTCTTAGTTGGAGAGAGAGAACAGGAGACTCTTCATCTTTAACTGTTCCAAATCCATGTTATATTGCACCTGATTCTTATTGAGAAAGTCTTTTCAGACAATTTCTTAAGATGGAAGAAGGGGGTTCGTGAGCTATACCATTAAATACCAGGTGGAAAGACAGGGGACAAACCTAGTGATGACTTTTCTATTAAAAGAGGACCACACACCCTTAGACAAATAACCAAATCCGAGTCTGTAAATCTTTCAAGGGTCGTATTCTTGATCTATTTACATATAAGAAGAGGATGGGGCCCAGCTACCTTTAACAGAGATGGGTCATGCACTTTAGTGATTGCCAGTCCCTTCAAAATATACGACAATTTCGTTACAATGTCTAGGGGGTATTATTGATTCTCTGGTCACTGGTTAGAATGCAGGGTGATCAGGGATATTTACCACAAATCCCAGGAGAAAAGAGTTCAATCCTTGAAACATTGACATCTGTGTGTAGGTTTCCCTTCCCACTTCATCACCCTTTAAATTTTCTATAGTGCTAGAAGGATATTGATTGCTCACAACATATAAACAACCACTTGTTGGACACCACATTTGCTTGATGTGCACAACACTTTTGGACAAACAGTTCGGGTATTAACTCAAGATCTGCAGTTACATATATAGGTGTAATAAACACTATGCATTTTCAGACAGGCATGGGAATTAATTGCATTGTTACAATATAGTACCCAGTGACCCCAAAAAAACAACAACAATGTTATTACAAACAACACAACAACCACAAATTGGGTCTACTTTCATTTTCCCTCATAATTAAGGCAAATAAAGATATTAAATAGAACCCAACATAACATGTTTCTGACACCTTTTACCATTCTCTCATTGTTAAAAATAATGAGTTGGTGTCAAAATACTATACCATCTATACCATTGGAAAAAAACTACTGACCTGTTACCTTCAGAAAAAATACCAACATATAAACAGCATTTTGTACTAATTAAATTAATTAATCGAGTCTTATCTCCTGGTGTGCGGTTATGGGTTCACCTTTACTGTCGATTAGATCCTTTTCCCATTATCTGGGTACCGAATTAATGCACTCAGTTAGGTTCTTACTATTTAGTCACTAGTAATTGGCTGGTGCAAATCATACTTTATAATCCAAGAATAGAAATTACACACAATCACATATCCCTCCGCGGGCTAGAATATTCGAGTACTCTGTTGCAGTAGGCTCGGTGTCTTTTTGAAATTTGGGGCCTCAGGTTGGTCTAACTTTCCGGAATTTCCACTTAAGCTCTGCAGAAGGTACTTTACCATCTCACCATACATGGTGCCAAGTAGACGTCCATTCAGCTGCTCTGCTTTTAATATCAGAATCCCAAGTAGTTCAACAAAGATTTTACACCCACCAAGTCGCGAGTCTATAACCCATGGCATTTAGGTTGACATTGGACCAGCAAAGAGTTAGTCGTTGTTATCTAGTCCAGTGTAGAACTTTATATGACTGAGAGGCATCTCATGGTAGTATCTGTGACTAGGGCCACAATTGATCTATACCTACATATATCCAAAGATGAATAAATCCAGCACAGTAACAGGGTTGCAAACAATTGGATGATTCCTCTTGTTGCTGATGTAGAGACATTTAGCTGCTTTCATATGGTCTTTTATCTGATGGTGTTCAGGGTTCGGAACCTTGAGGTAATCTGGTTTCGTAGTTATGTTTCAGATGATATTAAGTTTGTACCTTGGTTGTATTGGCTTATGTGGTTCAGTGTCTTCTCCCATTTTGAGTTGGTGTTCATAGCTAGAACTTGGGGTTGCATGGCTGGAACCTTATGTTTGACTGTTGCAGCTGTGAGATGTTCTTTCGAAGACTTATCCATTGTGGATATTAACTTGGTAATCCAACCAACTGTTGAAGGTTACTCACTGTGGTTAGTTTTAGTAACTTGAAGAAGGATTGTCCCAGTTTCACTGACTTGGTTGAATGATGAGGCCATAGGTGATACTTCTCAGAAGTAACGCAAACGATACACTGTTGTCAGTACTCTGATGATCTTCATCTTTGTAGATTATTAGATCTTGAAGTTCATCCTGGATATTCCTAATAAAATAAGACTTAATCACTCACCCAGTCATTTGTCTTCTAATTTATCTGTTGCTCGCTATGGAGCTATTGAGCGCAGCAGTCCATGGGTATTTCTAGATGCAGACTATGGTTAGGACATTCACTCCCTGTGGTCAGATTAGTGTCCTAAACCTGCGACTGGCCTAGCAAGCCGGCAGGGGATCTTCATACTGCTCGTAGAAAAACTAAGAAGTATAAACGGACTGGGGAAACGCCATAATTATCCCAATTTGGAAAAACAAAGGCAGCAAAAGAGATTGCACACAATACAGAGGCATTTCACTGTTGAGTCATACTGGGAAAATATTTTGCAAAATTCTTGAAAAAAGATTACGAACTACTTTAGAACCCCAGCTAAGCGAAACGCAGCTTGGATTTAGGAAAAACAAAGGATGCACAGACGCCATTTTTGCTCTTAGACAACTTATAGAAAAATCAATTGAATTCAATGAAACACTCTACTTAGCCTTTGTTGACCAAGAAAAGGCATTTGATAGGGTAGATAGAAACAAGCTGTGGGAAATCCTTAAACAATATGGAATGAGTACACATCTAACAAACCTATGTAGAAGTTTATACGACAACAGTGAATGCATAGTGAGAGCAACTGGAGGACACTCAGAACCCTTCACCATAAGATCTGGAGTACGACAAGGTTGTGTCCTGTCCCCTCTCTTGTTCATAACATATATAGACAACATATGTAAAGAAACCAGCCAAGCAGAGACAGCAAGAATACCGCATGACGAGAACACAGAAGAAGAACCATCTGCAAATCTAACCATTAGAGAACTCCTGTTTGCGGACGACCAAGCACTAATAGCAAAATCAGAAGCTGAATTACAAGACCACATGAATAGTCTAAACGAAATGTGTAGGGAACATAACATGAAAATTAGCACAAGCAAAACAGAGGTAATGACTATAACTAAAGAAGAACAAACAGCAACAATTCACCTAAACGAACATCCCTTGAAACAAGTAAAGAGCTTCAAGTACCTAGGAAGTATAATATCATCAAATGGCAGATCAGAAGACGAGATCGAAAATAGGTGCAATAAGGCAAATCAACTCATTGGACAAATGGCACCAATACTAAAGAACAAACATGTATCAATAACTACTAAGAAAGCACTTTACAACACAATCTTCCTACCAACTCTGTGCTACCAATGCCAAACCTGGACAATGACAGAAAAAGAGAAAAGAAAAATCACAACAACAGAAATGAGGTTCCTGAGAAGAATACTCAACGTATCAAGAAGAGATAAGATCAGAAATGAAGAAATCAGGACTAAAGTGGGGGTTAAAGCTGCTCTAGATTTTATTAGAAAGCAGCAAGTCAAATGGTTTGGCCATGCAAGTAGGCTACCAGTCAACAGCATGCCACAACAGGCAATGACGTACAGACCAGATGGAAACAGAAGAAGAGGCCGACCACGTAAACGCTGGACGGAGGGAATAACAGAATCCATGGGAATGTCGATATACGAAGCCCATAACCGGGCACTCTCACGAAGTTTATACTTCACCTCGACACCGCAAGGTACAAGAGGAACATGATGAGATGAGATGAGATTCACTTTCTGGCTGTTGACCCAGGATCCAGGTGTAGTGATATAGTCCCACCACATTCAACCACCACCTGCTTCTCTTCTGTAGAAAAGGGATGACAAGAATACAACACGAGCATTAACCTACTGTGTTACAACACAATTACAAACACAAATACAAAACAACAAGGGGAGAAGGGGAAAGGAGTGGGTGTCCACGTTCCACTGTCCCTCATTGCTGAGTAGAGCCATTCTGACTCTTAATAGTGAGTAAGGTATTTTCTCACTTTATTTTATGTTCTGTTGTTACTGGGACTATTAGATGAGTGAAGTCATTCTGTCCATCCAATATGTTGATATTGTCTCTCTCATTACTTGAAGAGAATAGCCTATACAGAATCTCTGTGGTTTCTAATGCCGCGTCTTCCTTTCGGCACTATAATCATCATTAGGTCAAGACTATTCAACATTGGCTTCTTAAGTACTGACGTACACATGGATTCTTACATCAACATCCTCTAATCCCAAGGTGCAACATTAAAATGTATATTCCCACAGGAAAAAGTAACAATCAGAACAGGGAAAATTCTCATACCAGAAAAAAACATACATGTACATTTCTCTGATATTAAGTACATGATAATCCTACATAATAATTAATCATAATGCTGATGCAGGGAGCCTTTGTTTTTGGATTTTCTCAGGGGTTAATCCATAACTAAAACATACATTGTTTTCCCCCACTGCGTACCGCAGATGAGGATAGTAGCCGCTATGATATATTTTGTCAATGACTGCTATTATTCGGAGGGTATTTATAAGAATAACTTATGCCGCATGGTCCAGTCTTCTGAATATTGCAAGCAATTTATTCACATCAATCTTCGCTTCTATTTCTACTACGGTGAGGCGATGGGGATTGAATCCTATCCGAACATGCATTTACATCACGCGTTTACTTTAATTGTTCATGAATTTATATTCAACCATGGCATGTCCCTAACACTATTTTAAGAAATGATTATATGTTCACCCTCATATGGAGTGGTTACTAATCTGTTAACAAAAGGATGGTACTAAAATTTAACACTATAGTTCCAAGTTACAGATTATGATGTGGCGAAGTATTTTATCCCCTGACTAAGAGTCAGGAATACGCGTAATCATTTCTATGTCCCCGCATGGATAAAACACCTTTCTATAGTACATAGATTATTTGCAGATTTCTAAGCATAAATAGTGAGATATTGTTCACAGTGCCTAGAAGTTTTAACATAGGAATATGAAATTGACAGACACTAGTTCTTTACTATGAAGTATGAATCAGGGGTTTGCTCCTACATTGAGAAAATCTCTAGAATGTGTTTCAGACATGAGAGTTGATACTTTATGTGTACTACAGTACACATAATATTCATAGGTTATAAACACTACTAGTTAGATATAAGTTCATAATGCCTATAAAAGATATTAACATAGGGATTTGAATTTGTAAGACATAGGAAAAATTACAGCGTGGCGCCCACATGTGTTTCTTTAGTAAACATCATCCAGCCTGGTTTAAGAGAATTGTAACTAATTCTTAATTAAACATACTGGTCTATGTAATACATAAATATATCTTAATAATGTAGATATCACATACCAATTGGCTTGCAGAGAATGATGATTTTAAAAGGCAAAATACTTTTCCCCACACGGGAAAAGAAACCCCACCCGGGGAACACACGTCTGTTTCCTTTGATTGTCTGCACTCAAAATGGCTACTTTAGTCCTTTGTTTTCCCATCAGTCCCGGTCTTGCCAGGTACGTGAAAAAATTAAAGCCAAATAGATTAAGCTGCCACGGTCAGTCTATCGCTGTTTTATTTTCTCCTACATTAAGTAAGTTACTTAAACAGTAATTGAAAGGGTTTGTTTATTTTTAAGGGAGTCAATGCTTAGGAAAGGGTAGGGACGTTTTTATTATATTACAGTTGGTAATTACTGACTCAATATATTCGAAACTTTCCACCACGTCAAATTGTTCCTCATTAACATATTTCTTTATCCATATTAGATTTATCTGTCTGTCTGTCTGTCTGTCTGTCTGTCTGTCTGTCTGTCTCTCTGTCTGTCAATTGAAAGATTAGTAGATCGATAAATCGACCGACTGATTGAGCGACAGACCGAACTGTCTGTCTGTCTGTCTATCTGTCTTTATGTTTGTGTCTATGTTTCTATCTATATTTATATCTTTGTGTGTGTGTTTGTTCTAATGTGTGTGAGGGTGTGCTTACTGGCTGTTTAGACTATTTTAACATGTAGCGCACACACTAATACAGTCCCCCATTGTTTATTATTAAGTGTGTGCCTCATTTACTTTTACAGCAAGATAATAATGTGAGGCGGGCGCATCATGCAGTAACTGTTTTATCCTCTCCCCCCTTTTTTTTCTCCAACCTCCCTCACATGGAGTAGATGTATTCGCAATTTAATGTAACATTTACTGAATCGCAGAAAAATAAAACAACAACTGTAAACTGACTGTGTCAAACATGATATCTTGGCTTATCCCCAGATGAACCAGATTACCACAATACCAGCTCGAAGTTTACCAGCAAACCTGACACAAATCTCCTTGCAAGGAAATCCTATTACCACAATAGATGAAACTGCATTCGACGCTTCAGCCTTGACTTTAACCTCACTAACGTTCTCAGGTGCTCTATTTACGAGAATCCCAGATGCATTTCTCCATTTGCACGCACTGACAGATCTTACATTTTTCACAGCAAACATCACAGACTGGGACATTAACGCAATGAAAAACATTGGTCAAACACTGAAGACATTTTATTTGACCCAGAACGGTCTCCAAATATGGCCAGACTGCATTCAGTATTTTCCCCATCTAACTTCTTTAAGTATCACAGGTACATCCATTCAAACAATCCCAGATGATGCATTCGACAGTTTGGCTAACAGTTTAGCTTCTCTATCATTATTTGGCAACACTCTTACTGCAGATCCCAGGGCTATTTCCAAGCTGATCACTTTGGATTCGTTATATTTAAATCAGAATAAATTAGTCGATATTACTTGGCTTCCTTCAGAGGCCAAGTTGAGTACATTATCCCTTGATAGCAACCGAATTTCCGACGCAAATTTACTCAGTAAAATGGTTCGTAGATATTCTGATAGTTTGAATGACTTTGCTATAAACAGAAACCTACTAACTGTTATCCCAGATTTTTCATTTCTGCACAACATAGAACAATTCGATTTCACGATAATCGAATAAACGATCCCTATTCTGGTTCAATGCCTTTGAATACTTCCTGGTTAATTTTTTTCCAACAACTTACTTACTTCCATTCCCAGAATCATTTTGAAGTTGAAATATGTCACAGAACTACTTGTAACATTCAACATTATTCGTGGTATGAGAGGGGATGAAATACCGCAGTGGGTCAACATGATTGAAATAGATTATAATTTTATTACAGAAATAACGGACACGAGTTTTCCAGAAAATTCCAGTTTAACATTCTTGAGTATGAACTACAACCCGGTGTCACATATATCTCTGTCCGCCTTTAAAAATGTTCCGCTTTTAACAGATTTAACCATTGAAGGATCGAAGCTGACCCGTGTGCCGCTGGCCTTCGCATCTCTGGTAAATGTTAAATTCCTTGACATTAGCAACAGCAGGAACCTAATTTGTACGTGCCTTGAGAAAGATTTAGGGCAATGGTATCAGAAACTTTCTGAATACGACGCTCCTGGGAATTGTGGGGACATTTCTGTTTATTTTGTCTTTGTCAGTTTAAGTCCATCTTGTCCCACGGGTGAGCTATCTTAGGTATACAACAAATAACAAGCAGGTAGCCGCTATATGTCATTGAGGTGTAAGGACCAGCACATGGTGTAGCCTGACTTTATGCAGGAATATGTGACCATTCTTTCGATCCCTTACCCTGCGAGAGTCTCGGACGGAATCATACGCTGTCGCGATAGACATAATGTCGTTAACCGCTCATTGCCTCATAAATGAGTTATTTTAGATATAAATAAAAAAGTTTGATTGTACCATAAATGTATTATTTTAGATATAAATACACATTGTGATTGTCCCCACGTGAGTTATCTAACATATCCGTCATAGTTTGCTAGCAGACTTAACTTATCTCTAGAAACAAATTATAGTACACTGTAGGAAAATGTGAATTATGGCTTTGCACGTCTTTAGTATTTTAAAGCAGTGAAGTAATTCATCTAGACCGCATGTATAAAACTCAAGGCAATCGGGCCATATCAGCCCCGGCGTACAATCATATCAGTCTTAACCAACGAACAAATATATTCGGCCTGAGAGAGAATTTTAGGCAAAAAATATTTTTAATGGCCACGATATAAAGTGCAAATCAAAGTACCTAATTGGCAGCCTTGGTGGCTACCTGACAGCGTTCTCGCTTCTATCACAACAAGTGACAATAAACGTTGTTTAGTGAATAGATGTTCGTCGATATAGTGACCTAACAACGTTTGGTTGCTCATTTTAGATTGACGCATAAGAAATGAAAGTAGTATAGTGCCCTGATATTACATCACCTTGTCCTTCTACTGCTAACCTGAAATCAATCAAGCGTCTGTCGGTAGATGCACAACCTTTTGTTTTCTTTTTCTGAATCAAAGCTAGCCTTTAAATAACCAAGATAAAAGTTGATTCTGAAAATATAGTCTTTCAAAGCCGCTGGGAGACTGAATATATGTTTACTGATAATAGCGGTTGCAGCCCTCTTCCAAAGGAAAGCACTTTTTAGATATGGCAGTTGGACGTCGGAACCAACAACAATATATCCTGGCCTACCACAGGGATCACCATTATCTCCGGTACTGTTCAACGCCTACACTGTGAGAATCACCAGTGAGCAGATCACAGGACATGGTAGGACATTGTCATATGCCGATGATGTTTTAGTGTATCGCCAGGGTAAGGATAGAGATCAGATTGCTGTGGAACTACAAACCGAACTCAATCGCATAAGTACTTGGTGTGTTGAGGCTGGGGCAATGGTCAACCCAGCAAAGGCAACAGTGACTTGGTTCTCGTTGAATAATCATATTGTCAATACTCCAACACCAACTGCAAATCTGTGTTCAGAGACGGTGGAAAGAACGCAGGCAATGTATTACCTGGGGATACGGTTTGATCAAAGCCCTGAATATAATGAGCACATAGACGAGGTGATAACAAAGGCCAAGCAGGGTTTGGCTGCGATGCGGGTGATGGCGGCAGCAAACTGTGAGCAGCGTCATCTATGTCTTCTATACGAGGGGCTGGTCATGTCTGTTTTTGAGTATGCGATGGCAATCCTGACTCTCAGCCGTAAGCAGATAGAAAGGATTGAAAGGATACAGAATGAAGCTATGCGCATAATTCTTGGATATACAAGAGATACAGCATGCAGGGCGATGCGCTACCTTCTTGATTTTCCAACCATTGAAGACAGAATACAAGTCTGCAGAGCTTGCGCCTACCACAGAGTTAACGCAAACACACAACATCCCCAGTATAGTGAAATTATGAAGGTGAAGGGGCAGCAGGTTAAAAAGAGGACGGTCGTGGATGGGTCAAGCCGAAGACATTCTTCAACAGGTGTGTTCACTTGAGGACTTAGAACCTGGCGAGGAGTGAGTACAAGTGCCAACAGATTTCTGCACATCCTTTTCAGTTTGCATCCAACTAGACAGAAAATGCAGACAAGAAGACGGCTGCTGTGGAGGCGGAAGTGCAAGCGTTGATTTCCGAGAATTTCCTAGACGGTGATGCTGTCATTTACACTGATGGGTCGGTCGTCCGACATGTGAGAAGCTCATGAGCCTTTACGGTTCAGGCCGGAGGGAGAATTGTGAAGGAGGACTATGGTGCTTCTGCTGAGTCCACAAGCAGCCTGACTATGGAAGTCATGGCAGTAAGTAAAGCAATAACATGGCTCGAGACATAGACATTCACTATGACATGTTTCCTTAGCGACTCAATGAACATGCTCAAGAGGATAGAGATGGGGGAGATCCGAAGAGACTGGTTGCTGTCTCTAGAGCGGTCTCGGCTGGCAAAGATTAGTTTCATCTTCTTGCCAGGGCATGCGGGAGTACAAGGGAATGAGCGGGCTGACAAGTTCGCAGGTAACGATACTGTGGAGGGTGGACGCGCCATGGACCAGGCTGACATTCTGAATGATCTACGAGAAGTAAGACTTCTGCGAGAACCATGTGATGACTGTGAATCTACAACCATGGCCAGACAGCGAGAACAGAAATTAAAAGAGGGGTGGACAAACAAGAACACTACGCAGGAAGCCAAAGAAGATTGATAAACCTACACTGAACTGGTGTCGTTAGCCGCTACACGCTGCGGGATTTGCTGAGGAGGGGATCCGAGCACTTATGGACTGAATGGTTCGATGTGCAATGAGGATGTTTTTTCTACTAACTAACCTACAAACATCCTCACTACCCACACATACATCCTCCAACCATTCACATTTACCCCATCCAAACTCACACATTCAGACCCACACAGACATATTCCATTCACAGACACACCCCCACACCCATCCCCCACACCCATTTCCCCAACCCACACACATCTCCAACACATCCATTCACCCACCCAAATACGCATTCCCTATCCACACCCCAACCAACCAACACCCACATACTTCTAACCATCCTCCCAAATATCACCACCCACACACACATCCCTCACAGACCACGCATCCCTTCACCCATTCACACATCACGCATCACCCCACACATATCCCCCACACCCAACCCATCCACACATACATTCCCGACACCCCTCCCCCACACACACACCCACATACACATATCACATCTAGACACATACATGATTCCTCCCATGATCACTGAAACTAATAAAAACAAACTCCCACACTTTACACACAGATGAGACACTGACGATTGTCGTGAGCATTCTCGCAAAAATTGTAAGAAATGGAGAACAAATTGTACATATACATTGTGTGGCGTAAAAAATTGGTGATGCAATTCAACTCTCTCTCTCTCTCTCTCTCTCTCTCTCTCTCTCTCTCTCTCTCTCTCTCTCTCTCTCTCTCTCTCTCTCTCACTAACGCTCTCACTCACATTACAGTAATGTTATATTTTACATGATAAAATTAAGTGACATACAAAATGATAATATGAAAGATGAAAATACACAAAATATATGGAATGGCATGTTACAGGACATGCGTGAACTCTCTCTCTCTCTCTCTCTCTCTCTCTCTCTCTCTCTCTCTCTCTCTCTGTGTCTCTCTCTCTCTCTCTTTATTACACAGACACACATAGACACACAGACACACAGACACTCACACTCATTAACTCTCTCTCTCTCTCTCTCTCTCTCTCTCTCTCTCTCTCACTCTCTCTCACTCATAATCCCTAACTCTCTCACTCACTCTACATTGCTGTACATTTGTTCATAGTATAAATTATAACATCAATTGGCATTCAAAATGATAATATGAACATGAGAATACAGATACAATATGGAATAGCATGTTACATGATATGCGTGTGCTTAAATCTCTCTCTCTCTCTTTCTGTCTCTCTCTCTCTCTCTATGTCTCTCTCTCTCTTCTCATCAATACACACACACACACACACACAAAGACACTCACAAACAATGCTCGCACACACACACACACTAACAAATCCATTTTCCCACTGTCTCTCTCTCGTTCGCTCACTCACTCTCTCTCTCTCACTCGCAATCACTATTTCACCCATTAAGTCACTCTCTCCATCTTTCATTCATTCTATATCACACTCTCTTTCACTCTCACTCACACACAGACAGACACACACACTCTCGCTATCAAATACATACTCCCTCGAATACACACGAAAGCATATAGACATACACACACGAGCATACACACAATATACACACGCAAATACACACATATACCCACGCACACGTACACACATCCACACCCATACATACACACACACATACTTACACACATATACACACAAATATACACTCTCTCGCATACACTGCATGCATGCGCACATACACACAAATATATGCACATACATACACGAATATACACATATATACACACGCACATACATACATATACACACTCACATACACATAAACACATACACATGTATGCACACATAAACACACATATAAACATAATTACACTCACAAGTACACAACAAACACACATTTACACACACTTAAACATACACACCCATAGGCAAATTCAGACTTGCACACACATACACACACATACACACACATATACACATATGGACACAAGTAAACACCCACCCACCCATCCACCCACACACTTACTCACACATACACGCTGCATCATATAATCTCACCCTCTCACTCACACTCATTCATTTACTCTCTAAACCACACTAACTCACTCTCTTACTCGCACACACAAGTACACAAACACACATACACTCACCCACTCTCTCTCGCTTTCTCTCTCTCTCACTCATTAACTTCTCATGCGCTCTCTCACTCACCCACTGTCTCTCTATAGCACACTCACTCGTTCTCACACTCACTCACACACGCACATACATACATACTCACAAATTATTCCCCTCACTCACTAACTCACTCCCCCTTACTCACTCACTCACTCGCTGGCTCTCTAACTCACACTCACTCACTCACTTTCTCACTCTCTCACACAGACAGGGATATACAAAACGCAACCTCTCTATCACTAACTCATTCTCTCACTCAATTTCTCACACATACGTGCACACAGACATTCAGTTACTCTTTCACTCTCGCAGGCACACGTGCATAATACTCTCACTTTCTCTGTCTCATTATCACTCTCTCACTCACACTCTTTCTCATTCACTCTCTCACCCTCTCTCTCTCACTTACACGGTGAAAAATGATAGTGAAAAAATTATACCAGTAGGTGACTTATGGAGGCATATAGTCGGTGTAAAGTAATATTGAAAGAGTTTTATGTTGAATGTGTAGGGACTCATTGGCGTTTTCAGATCTGGTGGAAGGCTATTCCGCAAGTGAGCACCAGAATACGCGAAACATGGTTTGTATAAGTCCAATCTAGGCTTTGGAACCTGTAATAAATTTAAGCGTTTAGTGTTCATTGCATTAGATTGAATTAACGGTAGAAGATACTCTGGAGTATTTTCAGATTTAATTTTATTCACTAATTTGGCTTTTTTTTTAAAAGGAAGCTATGTGGTAGAAGTCTTAGATGGTTGTATAATTTATTACTTTCAACGTGCTTTATGCCAGAAACTAGACGTATAGCGCGATTTTGAAGCGAACACAGTCGTTTCATATTAGATTTAGGGCAACCATCCCAGACTGTGTTCCAGAGGTGATTGGATATAGCATGCATAGAATATTATTCGTGTGCTTTCATCCAAGAAGTGCTGAATTTTAGTAAGTTTATAAACTTTTTGTGCTTTTCTCTTGGTGAGGACGTGACCATGAGAGCTCCAATTTAGATGTCTGTCAATTAAAAGACCTAATGAGAGGGACATCTCAGGACAGAGAATGGCGTGGCCTGTTTTATACGGAATACAAGAAGTGAGTCTACAGTAATAAGTAAATATGTATAACAAAGAATAACGAACAATATATTCAAATAACTGTACTTCAATAAAAAACACACTATCCAAAACTACATTTAGCACAGACATAATCACCTTACCTACAAATGTATGCCTACAGCTAAATTTAACTTACGTAATTCTTATCTCATTATTTTTTCTGGGTGCGGTTTTTTCAATCTAAAACATGTGTCCATGAGCAGTGGCGTACCCAGGCGTTGACATGATGTGGGAGAAAAGGTAACACACCTTTCATTTAAAATTTGGGCAAATGCACTAGGACGACAGGATTATAGATAAACCGAGAATTCACCACATATGCTGTCTCCTGTCCAGTTAACTGTGTTTCTGATAATTTAAACTGGGTGAATGTGAACATTAGTAAAGTAATCAGTGAAGTAAAGTAATAACAGTAATGTAATGTAATCACAGAATTAATGTAATCAATCAATCATGTGCCAAGCCGGAAAGCTAGTTAGTTAGTTAGTTAGTCGACAGATCATCCTCGCTGCACATCGAACCATTCAGTCCATAAGTGCTCGGATCCCCTCCTCAGCAAATCCCGCAGCGTGTAGCGGCTAACGACGCCAGTTCTGTGTTGGTTTATCAATCTTCTTTGGCTTCCTGCGTAGTGTTCTTGTTTGGCCACACCTCTTTTAATTTGATGCTCTAGCAGTCTGGCCATTGTTGTAGATTCACAGTCATCACTTGGTTCTCGCAAAAGTCTCACATCACGTAGAGCATTCAGAATGTCAGCCTGGTCCATGGCGCGTCCGCCCTCCACAGTAGCCTCACCTGCGAGCTTGTCAGCCCGCTCATTTCCTTGTACTCCCGCATGCCCTGGCACGAAGATGAAACTAATCTTTGCCAGCCGAGACCGCTTCAGAGGCAGCAACCATTCTCTTCGGATCGACCCCTCCTCTATCCTCTTGATCATGTTCATTGAGTCGCTAAGGAAACAAGCCCTGGTGAATGTCTGTGTCTCGAGCCATGTTATTGCTTTACTTACTGCCATGACTTCCATGGTCAGGCTACTTGTGGTTTCAGTGAAAGCACCAGAGTCCTCCTTCACAATTCTCCCTCCGGCCCGAGCTGTAAAGGCCCATGAGCTTCTCACATGTCGGACGACCGACCCATCTGTGTAGATGACCGCGTCACCGTCTAGCGAATTCTCGAAAATCAACGCTTGTACTTCAGCCTCAACAGCAGCCGGATTTTCTTGTCTGCATTTTCTATCTAATTGGATGCAAACTGAAAAGGATGTGCAGAAGTCTGTTGGCACTTGCACCCACTCCTCGACAGGTTCTAAGTCCTCAAGTGAACACACCTGTTGAAGAATGTCTTCGGCTTGACCCATCCACGACCGTCCTCTTTTTAACCTGCTACCCTTCACCTTCCTAATTTCACTATGCAGTGGATGTTGTGTGTTTGCGTTAATTCTGAGGTAGGCGCGTGCCCTGCAAACTTGTATTCTCTCTTCAATGGTTGGAAAATCAAGAAGGTAGCGCATCGCCCTGCATGCTGTATCTCTTGTACATCCAAGAATAATGCGCATAGCTTCATTCTGTATCCTTTCCATCCTTTCTATCTGCTTATGGCTGAGAGTCAAGATTGCCATTGCATACTCCAAAACAGACATGACCAGCCCCTCGTACAGAAGACATAGATGGCGCTGCTCACAGTTTGCTGCCGCCATCACCCGCATCGCTGCCAAACCCCGCTTGGCCTTTGTTATCACCTGGTCTATGTGCACATTATAAGCAAGGCTTCGATCAAACCGTATCCCCAGGTAATTCATTGCCTGCGTTCTTTCCACCGTCTCTGAACACAGCATTACAGTTGGTGTTGGATTGTTGACAATATGATTATTCAACGAGAACCAAGTCACTGTTGCCTTTGTTGGGTTAACCATTGCCCCAGCCTCATCACACCAAGTACTTATGCGATTGAGTTCGGTTTGTAGTTCCCCAGCAACCTCCTCTCTATCCTTACCCTGACGATACACTAAAACATCATCGGCATATGACAATGTCCTGCCAGGTCCAGTGATCTGCTCACTGGTGATTCTCACTGTGTAGGCGTTGAACAGTACCGGAGATAATGGTGATCCCTGTGGTAGGCCAGGATATATTGTTGTTGGTTCCGAAGTCCAACTGCCACATCTAAAAACTACTTTCCGTTGGAAGAGGGCTGCAGCGATCCAACTAAGGAGGAATGGACTTACGTTTAGTTCAAGAAGCTGAAACATTAAAAAATCCAGTGGTACTCTGTTGTATGCGTCCTCAAGATCAATCGCTGCAGCAACGGTTTCAGTGCCTGAGTGGAAACCTTCATAGACATCCTGGGCAAAGACTGCTGCATTGGTCCAGGTTTCTCTTTTTGGACGGTACCCACCCAGGGTAGGTGGGAAAACACCTTGCCTCTCTAGTTGGCTTGATATTTTCCTGGCAATTACCTTCTCCAGCAGCTTGCCTATTGTATTCTGCATGGTTATAATTCGATATCCCTGAATTTTTGTGTGGTCTTTGTCAGGCTTCGGCAAGGGAATCAGATAGCTGTGTAACCATTCCTCCTTGATGCTAGCACTCCCTATACTGTTGTTGTACATGTCTGCTAGTTTCTCTAGCTCATTGTCGGTACACCTATTTATGTCGTCGTATCTTATGCCATCAGGACCTGGAGCACTGTTTTTTGATCGTCGAAGCACAGCCTTGATTTCTTTCACTGTCACTGTGTCTTCATCCGGAGTGTTCTGGGCCTTGCATCTGTCTGAGGTGACCTCCTTGGCCAGATTTCGACCTCCCATGTCTGTCTGGTTGCCCTGCTCAAGGTAGCGTTCAAAGAGGGCTTTGCCCTTGTCTTCGTCAGTCCTCTGCCAGATGAGGTCAGCACCTTGGAAGTCAGAAATGCTCTTATTCTTGACTACACCACTCATGCTTTTATGTAGTCGCCAGAACAATTTCAGTGACTTGTCTGTGCTTACCCTTTGACACACCTCTGCCCATTTTTCCCTTTTAACCACCGTGACCAGTTTTTTTAAATAGCTTACTTTTGTGTGCATCTCTCTTTCTAAGTGCAAGCAGGGACTAGGATGACCAGCTCTGTTCTTCTTGGCATTTTGCCATCTCCTTACAGCACTACGCTTATCCACCCACGCCTTATCCACCTCGAAACTCCACCACGGTGGCTGCTCCCAGCTTTTTTTCCTGCCCTGAAACGTTCTGCGCTTGTCACGTCTTATTTTACTCACCACATCTTGCCCTGTACTGTCATACTGGAACGTCTTTACCTTTAGCTTGTGCTGCCTGGTTCTGCCTTTCTCCACCAATATGCTGCAAGGGTGGTGGTCGCTGCCATGGTGTCCTAGGACACCCCATCTACACACTGTAGTGAATAAAGGTGAAACTAGCGCCAGATCAATAGCACTGTCCTCATCGCCTGGACGGCTTGCTGTCCTGGTGACACAGCCACTGTTGATACAAACCAGGTCGATGGTTTCCAGTGCAGTCTCGAGCTCCTCCCCTTGTGTATTGGAGGAAGTGTTTCCCCATGATCTGCCTTTAGCGTTGAAGTCACCACAGAAAATAACATTCCTCTCGTGGCCTAATATGCCACTTAAGCACTGCCACTTCTGGGCGTCCATACTCCCATTGCGGGCATAAACATTCACCAACACGAATGGTACACTGGAATGAACTCTCAACGCCTGTATTTGTATATCGTCACTGTCCCAACTGGACATGTCTAGCTCTGACGCCACCATGCTGTCGCGAACGAGAATCGCCGTTCCCAGATGTCGTCTGTTGTAGAAACATTTGAAGCCGGCAATTCGGAGTGGCTGATCGCCCAGTCTCGTCTCCTGGAGTGCTACAATGTCGTTCCTGTAAACTAGGGTTTCTAAAATAGAGCCCCGTTGTTTTACACTGGCACAGTTCCAATATAGAATACGGATGTTCCTGAGTCCTAGACGGTGACACTTGAGTCTAAAACGCCTCAAACCACCGCGCTTACCTTGTTTCTTCCTCCCTGCGTGGCTACCACGCCGCTTCGTTATGTTGACTGCTGAACCCTCGGAAAACACACGTTGTTCCGCCATGTTGAAAAAACGTAAACACAGACTGCTGAGAACCACACACGCTGCTGAAAATTCACTCAAGGAAGGCTTCGCTCGATGCACGAACTCCGTAGCACCCGCGCAGATCTTGAGTATAAACTCCTGGTTTTACATCCTGGCACACCAATTACACGCAAGAGATGAATAAATCCATCCCCTACGCGAAAAAGTTAACGAACACAAAACAACACGACCGTCCGTCGCCATCTTGAAACCGGACCCGGAAAGCGTGGGAGGTCATGACTCACCATTTCACTCGATCACCAGCGTCGTGGATCAGCTCAGTGTTCTTGTCTCGTCCATGCCATGTGGCCAAGCCATCCAGGTATTTTCCTCTCGGTATTCCTCTTGGTCTGTTCCCTTCGATTTTGCCAGTTGTCACTAAGTTCTCAAATCCATTTCTTATCATAACATGTCTAAAAATGTTGCCTGTCTACGTCTAATCTCTCTAATCAATTTACGATTTTCATTTGTCTCCTGTAGACTTGGTCATTGCTTTTTCTGTCTGTCCATGGTATTCTTTGCATTTTCCTCAGAAACCACATTTCTGCAGCCATCAGATGTTTTTTCAGCTTGACTGCACATTGTCCAAGTTTCACATCCATACAAAAGAATAGGCTCTATGTATCCCTCAACACTCTTTTTCTCGTTTCAATTGACATCTTTTTATTGGTCAGAGTGTTTTTCATCTTGCTAAAGGCTACTTTTGCCATGGCGATACTTATTCTAATCTCTTTAAGGCATCTCCCATCAAATGTTATGACTGTTCCGAGATAAGTGTACCGATTCACTTGTTGAAGAATATTCCCATTTATTTGTATATTACATTGTGGTACTTCGTTCTTCCTAGTGACGACCATAACCTGTGCCTTCTTACAATTTAATTCCAACCCCAGCTGCTCACTGTGTACAACAACTGCGTCTACTAATTGTTGTAGATCTTGTGCATTGTCTGCAATCAATACTGTATCATCTGCATATCTAATGTTATTGGTGTTTCGTCCTCCAATGCTGATTCCATTTATATCTTCTACATTCCTGAAAATATTTTCACTGTATATGGAAAAAAGATCTGGAGACATTACACACCCCTGCCAATTACCTCTCTTAATAGGTTGATATTGTCCCACTTCATTATCAATCTTTATGGCAGCTTGTTGTTTCCAATATATGTTTTTTTATAAGTCTAATGTCTTTCCCATCAATTTGTAGATTTGCAAGCCTATCTACTATGTTGACATGTCTAACTCTATCAAAAGCCTTTGTGTAGTCAATAAAGCAAAGGTGTATATCCTTGTTTACTTCAATATGAATTGGAAACAAATAGGTATATTAAGCTCCTTCGAGAAGAAACGGACTAAACATCAACACGTTGCACATACCTTACAAGGAGATGCATCGTATCGCGAAATACAGGTGAAAATCCGAAATCAGAAGCACTCAATAAATATATAAAATGAATAATAAAATATAATAAAATAAAATACACACAAACGCTTACAATACGACACATAGGACGGCCGATGTTTCGATTCTCAGAATCTTTGTCAAGGACAGGTCACCACAGATAGCTAACACAACGAAATACAGCAAACAAAGAAAACAATACAGCTACTCCGATGTCATGTGGGGCAGAAAAGGTGGCTTTGCCAGCTACGAAGGCGCTCGTTGGCTGCAGAGATAAAAGTGGGTTGCAGATAGGATTTAAGTAGCCAAAAATATGAGAACAGTCTGCTATGAAAATATAGGGGTGTGGGGACAGTTAGGTATAGATAAATGTTAGGGGGGGGGGGGAGGACAGCATAGTAAAAGATAGTGTAAACAATGGGGGAAGATGGCACAGTTATACCGTAGCGTCCACAACAGTATTGATACCTGACTCCATTATGGTTGGAGGAATTGAAATGGTTGGGGACAGGTCTCTAAGGTGTTCTCTAAAACGGTCAGCAAGGCGTCTGCCAATTTGACCAATGTATTTCATGTCACATCGTTTGCAGATGATGACATATATCAGATTGCGGGATGTACAAGTGAAAGAATCCTTCAAGGTGAAAGTGCCTCAGGGAAATGCAATCTCTGGTGTCTGAACAACGTATGGGCATGTCAGACAGTTCTTACGATGGCATTCGAATGTGCCCACGGATGAAGTAACCGTGGGGAGGCGACTATGCACAAGGTGGTCTCTGAAGCTCTGGTTACGGCGGAAAATTACCCTGGGGCCATTGGAGAATACCTCACGAGTGGTTGAATCGGATTCCAAGATGGACCAGTATCTCAGGAAAATATGCTTGATGGCATAGGCATGTGGATGGAAGATGAGGATAAGCTTGGGTTCATTGTTCGGAGGTCGCGTTTGTTTGACGAGGGACATCTTTTTGGTTAGACACTTTCTCGTAATCCTGTATACTCTCGTGAGTAATGTGACGTGCAAGAGATTCGGTGGCGGTTCTCTCAGCGTCGATAACTTACGTGGTATCTCAGCCGGTCGCTCAGAAAACAATGGCAAACTACTGAGCATAATCTTGCCATGAAATCAACAATCAGCTGAAAGATGCTGATGTTGACAGCGATGTCCTGTAAAAGGATATGCGAACACACAAAAAAAACAACAAAAAAATGCCATTTCCGTTTCCGTGGCGAAGGTCTTACGGAGGCAATTCGTAAGCCTGCTTATTTGAGTTCGAAACACAACTGCGACCGATTTAGCAGCACACTGCGTTGCGCTAGGTTTTAACAAATTGGTATGGGAGCCGGTCGTATAGAAAGCAACGGCAAACTACTGTACGTAAACTATCCAAGACATCAACAACAGTAGTAAAATGTTGGTGTTGACAGCGATGTCCTGTAAATAATACATGATATGCACACACAAAAAAATAACAACCTGCTCAGCACTTGTACTACATCAACGAAAATATGATCCTAGAGCAAGATGACGCTAGAGAAAAAAACTGACTCCCAGGAAGTTTAAAGACTAGCGCACACAGCGTTCGACCACGCTGACCTCCCAAGTGTCTACTTCTGAATGACGGATCGAACCACATGCCCACCACGCCCCACGGCAATGACACACTGCTGATCCACAACGTCGCTGTTGGGTATGTGCCATCTGGAGGTTACTGCAGAATTGCTACAACGGACACAAATTTGAGGAGAGGTGCTTTTAAAGAAGCATGGTAGGAACACTATGGATAGAAAGATAAATGTAGATACCTTGATGAAATTAACTCACATAGATGTTGTTTGTCCATCAAGAACGATGATGATCAGTCATTTCGTCAAATGGGGGTTGAAGGTTTGCAGCCTTGAGTTTCTAAGATGGCTAGCAAGGCCTATTTTGGCTCGAAATGTTCTTTGACAATGTGGGCAGAGAATGCTTGGCGTTCAACGAGGATGATCTCCTGCAGTGGTTTTTCTGTCCAGTCTTTTTTTTTTCAGTGTGTCAGAGATGTTTAGAGTGTCTTTAAAGGTTTCCTCTGGCCGTCTTGGGAGTGTTTACCACAGCGCAGCTCGCTGTAAAGATTTCATTTATGGAGCCTGTGATCTGGGATGCGAATCAAGTGACCAACCCAGCGAATCTGATTCCTCATTAATATAGTTTGGATACCGGGCATTGACGCTCTTTTTAGGACTTCATTGTCTGGGATCTTGACGTGCCATTGAATCTTCAATAGCTTCCTGAGGCAGATTGTAAGGAAGTGGTTTAATTTTCTAGCGTGTTGCTGATAAACAGTCCATGTTTCACAAAGCAAATAGCAGAGTGGATAATACAACTGCCTTGCAGACTTTCAACCTTTTATGCAGGCTTATTCCACACATTTTTATATACAGTCTGACAAAGGCCGTGCTGACCTTGGGGATCCTTGCATTCACTCCGTCGTCAATTATAGCAGATTGTGACACAGTGCTGCCAAGATAGGTGAATTTGTACACAACACCTAGTCTATAACCATTTACTCCGACATTTGGCACGGTGTGATTAATCCCTGGAGCTGGTTGGTACATAACTACAGTCTACTCCAACTTGATATTGAGCCCACAGTTGGCACAGGCACACGAGAAAGCTGACAAATTGTGTGCATGTCTGTCTCTGATTTGGCATATAGAGCGCAATCATCAGAAAACAGGAGCTTACTGACGGTGTCACTTAAAGTTTTATTTTTAGCTTTCAGCCTTCTGAGATTGAATAACCATCCATCCATGCCGTAGTTAATGTCTATTCCAATGTCATTGTTCTCGAAGGAATCCGTCAACATAGCTGAAAACATGAGGCTGAAACGTTTTGGTACCAGGACTCAGCCTTGCTTCACTCCGTTGGCGACAGGAAAAGGCTCAGACAATTCGCCATTTTCCCGTACTGTTGCCTGCATACCATCAAGCCATAGCTGCACTATTTGACCACACTTTCGTGGGCAGCCATATTGTGCCATAATCTTCCACAATCCCTCTCTGCCTTGGTAGGATCAGTGAAAGCAGTGAACATTTCGGAGTTCATGTCCTGACATTTCATTGTCCTGCCTTGCAGCGAAAATCATGTCAACAATTCCTCGTTCTTTTCTGAAACCACATTCACTCTCAGGAATAAGACCTTGATCGAGATGGGCCGTGAGACGATTGAGAAAAATTCTGGCGAGTATCTTCCCTGCAGTTGAGAACAAGGAGATGTCCCGGTGGTTGTCACAGGATTGGCGGTTCCCTTTACGTTTGTAAAGATGGCTATTGACGCGTCATTGAAATCTTGTGGAATGGTCTCTTTCATCCATGTGTTTATAAAGACTTGATGAAACTGCTTTAACAGAACCGGTCCACCGGCTTTGTATATTTCTGCCGGGATGGAGTCAGGACCAGGGCCTTACCGCTAGAAAGTTGCTGGATAGCTGTGTTTATTTCCACGATGAGCCCAATACTGACCATATCACTGACCAAGAGCGGATTAGTCTAAAACAACTGTTTCTAGCACCCAGAGCGGATTAGTCTATAACAACTGTTTCTAGCACTCAGAGCGGATTAGTCTAAAACAACTGTTTCTAGCACCCAGAGCGGATTAGTCTATAACAACTGTTTCTAGCACCCAGAGCGGATTAGTCTAAAACAATTGTTTCTAGCACCCAGAGCGGATTAGTCTATAACATTTGTTTCTAGCAACCAGAGCGGATTAGTCAATAATATATGTTTCTAGCACCCAGAGCGGATTAGTCTATAACATTTATCTCTAGCAACCAGAGCGGATTAGTCTAAAACAATTGTTTCTAGCACCCAGAGCGGATTAGTCTAAAACAATTGTTTCTAGCACCCAGAGCGGATTAGTCTAAAACAATTGTTTCTAGCAACCAGAGCGGATTAGTCTATAACATTTGTTTCTAGCACCCAGAGCGGATTTGTCAATACCATTTGTCTCTAGCACACAGAGCGGATTAGTCTATAACATTTATCTCTAGCAACCAGAGCGGATTAGTCTAAAACAATTGTTTCTAGCACCCAGAGCGGATTAGTCTAAAACAATTGTTTCTAGCACCCAGAGCGGATTAGTCTAAAACAATTGTTTCTAGCAACCAGAGCGGATTAGTCTATAACATTTATTTCTAGCAACCAGAGCGGATCAGTCTGTAACATTTGGTTCTAGCACTCAGAGCAGAATAGTCTGTAACATTTGGTTCTTGCACTCAGAGCGGATTAGTAGGAAACATTTGGTTCTAGCACTCAGAGCGGATTAGTCTGTAACATTTGGTTCTAGCACTCAGAGCAGAATAGTCTGTAACATTTGGTTCTAGCACTCAGAGGGGATTAGTCTGTAACATTTGGTTCTAGCACTCAGAGCGGATTAGTCTGTAACATTTGGTTCTAGCACTCAGAGCGGATTAGTCTATAACATTTGTTTCTAGCACTGTGAGCCCAATGCTCCTTATAGTGTTGTAGTGCCTGTAACTTTATTGTTATACTCAGAGACAAAGGAAGCAAGAAGATCTCAGAAAGCTTAGTAACAAGTGGTGTGACGTACGTTGTAGTCGCTTGCTGCCTGAAATCTAGATCACAAAGCATGTTTGTGTAGGAGATAAGAAACATTGGTCCAGTTTGTTTCCCTGTTGTGACTTTAGAAGTCATAAATAAACACATCTCAACAGAAAGTTTATAGATATATAGGTAAGTAAATCATATCTAAACATTTTTTACCTCTACAAAGTCCATCTGCTCCACATTTGAATAATTTGCTTATGTTTCCGTGTGTTTTTGTCTTCTCTGTTTTGTTTTCTGGCTCTGTAGCGAAGGAGTTTCGACTGCACTTGGTAATCCCGCATTCCTCGTTCGAAACACAGTTGCGTCAGATTTTGAAGCAGGCTGTCTTGCGTCGTTTCTATACAATGATATGACCGACCGTCGTTCAGAAAACAATGGCAAACTACTGAACGTAAACTAACCCAGAAATCACAAACAGCCCGACATGCTGGAGTTGACTGCTACGTCCTGTAAAGGATATACAACTAACTTTCACTATTTTGCTTGCCCTATGAGTTCTCGAGTATTAAACTACTAACAAGTGTTCTCAAACTGTGTTATATCGACGGCCAGCGTCTTTCCCTGACTTGTTGACTAGATGACATCTGTCTAGATCTCTGCGTAGGTTCTACAATAGGGATTCTCTCATACCATTACAGTCTCATTCTGCTCAGGTACCACTTCAAGAAACCAAGTAATGTACTATTTATTGTGTTTAGTATGTCTCACAAAGAATCTGGTCGACACTCAGGACTCCAGGGGAAGGCCAGACGGACACATAATCATACTTCAACTGGTGCCAATAGAACTGGGACCCTTCGCTGGCTGCTGAAGTTGACGACATAGCACGCAATGGAACGTCCCTAGTGCTATGACTTTGGTTCTTGTCTGAACTCAACATAGTATTTCTCGATGTTCTGGATCCTTACAGCAGTACTGACCGACCAATAGTTGCTAGTATATCGATGTCAACATCCCAGGTGAACCGTTAACCCACGGATGTGTTCTGTGTAAACGTAGGCATCATCATCTAAGATGTCCACACGCAGATTACACCAGTCTGTCGTATATTTTGAAGGGACTGGCAATCACTAAAGTGCATGACCCATCTCTGTTAAAGGTAGTTGGGCCCCATCCTCTTCTTATATGTAAATAGATCAAGAATACGACCCTTGAAAGATTTACAGACTCGGATTTGGTTATTTGTCTAAGGGTGTGTGGTCCTCTTTTAATAGAAAAGTCATCACTAGGTTTGTCCCCTGTCCTTCCACCTGGTATTTAATGGTATAGCTCACGAACCCCCTTCTTCCATCTCAAGAAATTGTCTGAAAAGACTTTCTCAATAAGAATCAGGTGCAATATAACATGGATTTGGAACAGTTAAAGATGAAGAGTCTCCTGTTCTCTTCATTTAATTAAGAATTTATCTTATGTGAATGTGTATTTGTTAATTAAACATTAAACAAACACAAGTGAGCATTGAGACATGTTCTACACAACAAGATAGAGATTTTCCCACAGATAGTTTGGACTGACAAATTAAATGGAACAGATCTTCACATTTAAACAAATTTATTGACTGTGCCAGTGTCTTTTGGCCTATTTGACATTTTCTTCTTTTTTTCATGAGCTGTTGACATGTACAAAATGAAATAGAAAAATCTTTCATAGGACCAAATATAGTCAGTCAATAAATAATAACATTCATTGTATAATGAGATGTTTTAACTACCCAATGTTGTATAGTTAAGAAGTTCTACATATAACCATAAATCAAGAAAATCATTTCCTGAGAGGGTGAAGTTTGTGTGAGTGATTAGAAAACCTGGTGTGATGAGATGTGGATAAGCCTGGGTCCATGGTCTGATGGATCCACTTCAGGTTGGGCCAGTTTAGCTTCACTGAAGGCTTCTCATTCTCTGCTTAAGGCTGGAGTCATCTGCCATCACAGGTGTTGATCATCTCATTCACTCCTCTTCCCTCCTTGTTGGTTAGGTGTGGCACCAAGACATCACTCAGACTAGATCAAACTGCCCGTTGTAAAAGTTTGAAAGTTGGACAACACATAGCTTTGGCGACTGCTCGCTCGCTCTGAAGTCATAGAAGTGCGCGGTTTTATTAAAGCGGCGCCCGAGCTGGGGGACGCTATATCCACGTGATGTGTCTCTACCAGTCACATTCTATTCTGTTGACGCTAACTTTTCTATTCTTATCCTGGCATCTGTCTATCATTAGTATCGCTTAGTGAGTTCGATTTTCTACGGTGCTGTAATTGTTTTGATAATCTCTGGGTTGCTGTGTAACGTTGACGCGCTGTAAAATGATGGATAGGTGAATATGTCACATAGCCCCACTCCAGATTGTTCTAGGGTATGGAACTAAGTTTCCAGCATTTACAGTGGTCAAGCTTTTCCTATATGATTTACTCCAATGTATTCTCTCCTGTATCTGATTGACATGGTTCATCAGACACTGGGTGTCGACTTAGAAAGTCTGCTCCCACATTCATCTTTCCAGGGACATATTCTATCTGGAACGAGTATGGTTGTAGAAGTAGTGACCACCTCATAAGTCTTGCATTCAAATTTTTGGATGCTGCGAGAAACATAAGTGGTTGATGATCACATTGTACAGTGAAGTGTTTTCCATATAGGTATGCCTGAAACTTCTGTACACTCCATACGAGAGCTAAACATTCTCTCTCGATAACACTATATGTCTTCTCCGCTGCATTCAATTTCCTGCTGGCATAAGCTACAGGGAATAGCTCTGATGTTTCATCTCCTTTTCTCTGCAACAGCGTTGCCCCAATTCCTACGTCACTGGCGTCTGTACGCAGTACGAATGATTGGTTGAGATCTGGCAGATGTAAAACTGGGTGATTGGTTAAGGCTTGTTTGAGTGCTGTGAAAGCTCTCTCACATTCAGCAGACCAATTGACTTTCTCTGGGTTCCCTTTTTTGGTAAGATCCGTTAAAGGTGCTGACAGAGTATTGAAGTCTTTAATGTATCGTTGATAGAATCCACCCAAAGATACGAATGATCTCACATCCTTCTTTGTCTTTGGACGAGGTGCTCTCTGGAGTTTGTCCACGTTTCCTTCCTGTGGAGTTATTAGTCCATGAGATATCTTATGACCTAAAAAGTCCAATTCTTGGAATCCAACTTGACATTTCTTTGGCCTAGCCGTTAATCCAGTTTCTCTGAGTCGTCTGAACAAAAGATGTAGTGTTTCTACATGCTTGTCAAATGTTTCAGTTGCGATCAGTATATCATCCATAAAGTGACTAATGTCTGGATGGTGTAGTGGGTCAAGTAATTTTCTCATCATACGTGTAAAAACGCTAGGAGCATTATTTAATCCGAATGGAAGTACGTTGAACTCATAGTGTCCTCCAGGCGTACTGAAAGCTAACCATGGTCTAACCTCCTCCTTTACAGGAATCTGATAATATCCCTTACTGAGATCAATCCTAGTAAAGTACTTAGCTCGGTTGAGTGCTGTGAAGAGTTTGTTCTGATCAGGCAGAGGTTCTGCTTGAAATTCAGTAATAGCATTGAGCTGTCGATAGTCGATGCACAATCTATGTTCTCCACTTGGCTTTCTCAATAATACGACGCTGGCACTGTAAGGTGATTCAGATGGTGAAATTATTCCTGCTGTGAGTAGCTGTTGTATTTCTTCCTCTAAAGTCTTTTGCTTTGCATAAGAAACTGGGTAAGTCTTGACTCGCACAGGCACTGTGTCATTTAACTTCATGTCAAATTCCTCCAAATCAGTTCTTCCTGGCTTATCTGTAAGTACGTCTGCATACATAACCATAAGTTCCCGAATCTGCTCCTGCTGATCCTTTGTTAAGTTGGGATTAATTTCCACATCCTTAAAGGTTTCTTTGGCTTGCAGTGGGTACTCGACTCCCATTGTTGATCCTTCTTCGACTTCAGTAGCCACACTCATGGCCATCAGATGTGCAGGTTCGGTGGTTGAGGGTCTTTCATTATATTTCTTCAGAAGGTTTATGTGAAATACTTTCATCTTGCCTTTGACAGAAATCTTGTAGTTGGTACGTGAGATTTTCTCCGTCACTACATAAGGTCCTCTCCATCCTATTTGCAACTTATTCTGACTGGTTGGAAGCAGCAACATCACTTTCTCTCCCACCTCTAACTCTCTACCTTTTGCCTTGCGATTGAAGTAGCTAGCAATTCTTCGTCTGGCTTTACGTAGATTGACATTCACTTGTTTCCAACTGTGTTGTAAACGATTCTTCAACTCGGCAACATACGTAGATGCAGTCACGACTGTATCGTCTGTATGATCATCAGTCCATGTTCGTAGCAATGCCTCCAATGGCCCTTTGATTGGTCGTCCAAACAACAATGTTGCTGGAGCAAAACCTGTTGAGTGATGTGGTACCTCCCTATAAGCGAATAGTGCTGCGGGTAAATACAAGTCCCAATCCTTAGTATTCTCCTGGGCAATTTTGCGCAGAATACTAATCAAGGTCCCGTTCCACCGCTCCACAAGTCCGTTGGATTGCGGGTAATATGGTGAACTAAAGATATGGCGTGAATGAAAAAGTCTAAATGTCTCCTCCATAAGTTTACTACGAAACTGTGAACCGTTGTCCGTCAAGATTCTTTGGGGGAATCCTAGACGTGTGAATATTCCTAATAATGCTTCAGCAACGTGTTTGGAGTCACAGCTTGGCATAGGAACCGCTTCGGCCCACATGGTCGTTGTGTCCACAAGCGTTAATATGAATCGATTTCGCCTCTTCGTTGCGGAGAGGGGTCCGATTATGTCTACAGCTACCTTCTCGAACCGTATTCCTGTGATGGGCAGATCACCCAACATTGCCGGTGGTGTCCGGTGTTTTGGTGATACTTTCTGACACTGTGGGCATGATTTTACAAACCGTTGTATGTCTGCGTTCATCCCTGGCCAAAAGTAGTGAGTTGCAATGCGCTGTGTAGTGGCGTTGATACCCATATGCCCACTAAAGGGTAGACTGTGGCCCATTTCAAGAATCTGAGCCCTGTGTGGAGTTGGTACAACAAGTTGGTTGAACTCTTGTCCAGCTCTCCCTGCTTTCCTGTATAGAAGTGCTGACTTCATAAACAGATCACCTTTACGTGGAGGTAAATGTGATTTAGGCAGTTTCCTGAAGCAGGGTTCCAAGGTGCTATCGGCTTCTTGTGCCCTCTTCAGTTCCTCCTTTCGAGGGATTGGCGTAGTTGTTTCCGGAGTCTTTTTCGTCTGGGATCGAGTGGTCATTATCGACATCGCCACAGGTTGAACAGGTTCTCCTAGAATTATAAATCTACAGCCAAGAATTACGGGATATATAGGATCTTCTAAGACTGCAGCCTTGATTGTCCCAGTGACATAACGAGATGCTATGCTCACCTTTGCCACCGGAAGAGACATAGTTGTAGAGCTCTTCAGGGGTCCCTGTAATTCGACGATCTCCTCTGTCACCTGTTCCGGGTGAACTAAGGATGATGATACAACACATTCGTAAGATAACCCTGTATCGTATAGACAGGTCGTCTTGAATCCATTCAGCAATATGGACTCGAAAACCGGAAGATGAGATGCGGTGTCTTTATGAGGTGTCTGGTTGGACGTTTCATCAGTGTTCACTCCTTTCTCTCTTCGGCTGGCCAAACAAGCAGCTGTGTGTGCAGGTGGCTTCTTCCTACATTTCTTCAATGTGTATCCTTTAATTTTACAATTAGTGCAGAATAATTTTTCCTCCTTTGCTGTTGTTTGGGCTGTGTTCTGAGGGATGGTTTTGGTTTTCCCATTTTTCTTGGTCCCTAGGTTGCCATCACCTTCCTTTGCTTTTGAAGTTTTATCCTGAGGGGGAATGTTGGCCGAGCGTCCCTTACCTCCGATTTCCTTCTGAGATTTCTCAAATCTCTCGGCTAGGATGATGATGCTTTCTAGTCGGTCAGCTCCGTTCTGGGTTAAGAATGCTTTCATTTCATTCGACATCTTTCCTTTTAGCTGATCTATGATGATCATCTCTCGGAGTCCTTCTAAACTCTCATCAAACCTACCTAGACTTGCCCATCGTTGAACATAAGATTTCAGCCTTTCAACTAATTGCGCATAACTTTCGCCCGGTTCTTTCCTTGCGGTTTTGAATCGAACTTTGTAAGAGTCCCCGTCCACTTCGAATCGGCTCAAGAGTGCCTTTTTGAGTGTTTCGTAATCCTGTTGTTCTTCTCGAGTGAGTCTAGAGAACACTTCATACGAGGTAGACCTTAAAGCTTGCGATAGTTTCGTCGCCCATTTTTCCTGTTCTAGACCACAACTGACGCACATAAGTTTGAAACGTGATAAAAAAGCCTCGACATTGTCCGTCTGTTCATTAAATGGTTCTAGTGGAAATGACATCGCTCCGGAATTTTGGTACGAGACGTTGGAATGTTGTTCTGTCACTGGAAAACCTAGTGAGTTTGAGGGGGTGGGGGGAATCCCTCCCTCTAGTCTTCGGATCTCCAGATCAGTCTCCATTCTCTTCAACTCCAGTTGATGTTGACGTTCTCGTTCCCTATCCCTTATTTCATCTTCATGTTTCCTTTGTTCTAACTCATAAGCTTGTAGGCGTTGCTTCTCCTTTTCGGCGATTTCAGCTTGAAGTTTCTGTTGTTCTAATTCATATGATTGTAGCCGTTGCTTCTCCTTTTCAGCGATTTCAGCCTGCAACTTACTCTCCTTTTCAGCTATTTCAGCTTGAAGTTTCTGTTGTTCTAATTCATATGATTGTAGGCGTTGTTTCTCCTTCTCAGCTATTTCAGCTTGCAACTTCCTCTCCTTCTCAGCTATTTCAGCTTGAAGTTTCTCCCTCCTGTCGAATTCATCTGAAACAAATTTAGCCAGCTCAGGGCCGTCTAAATTGCATAGCTTGCCTATTTCTACTGTCTGGGCACGGAACTTAGCAGCCTCGGCCATGCTCCATTTTTGTTTACCCTATCTTTTGTAAAAAAAAAATAATACTGTGCAGTTTGCTCAGGTCTGGGTAAGCCTGTCACTTCCTGGATCTGAAATTATACAGCATAACATGCACAATATTAACAAGCAAAACTAACTAATGTCCGCTGACCCAAGTAAAATAGTTCTTATACACCACGAGAATCTGACCTAAGAAATAGTTGCAACTTAAATTCTTGTCTTTCTGTCAATGCTCCTCAAGCTAATGACAGAAGCAAAGAAGTAACCAGAATGATTGCACTCTTTCTAAAAGAATTCGAAATTTTGATAGAGATTTCCCTATGGAGAAAGATTTTTCCCAGTCGGTGATGAAATTCTCTAAGTCCAAATTCCTCTATAGAAAAACATCTTCTCGAAAGAGAATAATGTTGTAGATGGTAAATTCTCACTCTATTTCCTCTGGAACACCTTTTTCTGACATATATACCTATTTGAAAGAGGCCCTCCTTTTTTCAGAAGAAATGATCAGTCACTTGCTATATTCTATCTATAATTGTCATTCATATCATATGGAGGTCAATCAGTAGCCCGCATGATGTTCATTTATCATATGTGAAGTGACAAAGTTAAAAATCTTAATTTGTTTAACAACCTCTATAATTGTCAATCATATCATATGGAAGTCAATCAGTACCCCACATGATGTCTATTCAACATTTGTAAACATGACAAATTTGGAAATCTAAATCTGTGTAACAATTTCTATAATTGTTCAAAACAAGTACAATGTCACCAATTCACACATGAATAATGTTCACATCTAGTGTCACTGATCTACTATAGTTTAGAATCCCTCGTCAGATATCTATCTATTCCCAGGGTTTATCATCTAGGATAATAGTTATCTAAACTGTCTGCTGGGTTTCAAAGTCCGGGACGGGCATCCAATATATGTCGTATATTTTGAAGGGACTGGCAATCACTAAAGTGCATGACCCATCTCTGTTAAAGGTAGTTGGGCCCCATCCTCTTCTTATATGTAAATAGATCAAGAATACGACCCTTGAAAGATTTACAGACTCGGATTTGGTTATTTGTCTAAGGGTGTGTGGTCCTCTTTTAATAGAAAAGTCACCACTAGGTTTGTCCCCTGTCCTTCCACCTGGTATTTAATGGTATAGCTCACGAACCCCCTTCTTCCATCTCAAGAAATTGTCTGAAAAGACTTTCTCAATAAGAATCAGGTGCAATATAACATGGATTTGGAACAGTTAAAGATGAAGAGTCTCCTGTTCTCTTCATTTAATTAAGAATTTATCTTATGTGAATGTGTATTTGTTAATTAAACATTAAACAAACACAAGTGAGCATTGAGACATGTTCTACACAACAAGATAGAGATTTTCCCACAGATAGTTTGGACTGACATGATCTTCACATTTAAACAAATTTATTGACTTTGCCAGTGTCTTTTGGCCTATTTGACATTTTCTTCTTTTTTCATGAGCTGTTGACATGTACAAAATGAAATAGAAAAATCTTTCATAGGACCAAATATAGTCAGTCAATAAATAATAACATTCATTGTATAGTGAGATGTTTTAACTACCCAATGTTGTATAGTTAAGAAGTTCTACATATAACCATAAATCAAGAAAATCATTTCCTGAGAGGGTGAAGTTTGTGTGAGTGATAAGAAAACCTGGTGTGATGAGATGTGGATAAGCCTGGGTCCATGGTCTGATGGATCCACTTCAGGTTTGGCCAGTTTAGCTTCACTGAAGGCTTCTCATTCTATGCTTAAGGCTGGAGTCATCTGCCATCACAGGTGTTGATCATCTCATTCACTCCTCTTCCCTCCTTGTTGGTTAGGTGTGGCACCAAGACATCACTCAGACTAGATCAAACTGCCCGTTGTAAAAGTTTGAAAGTTGGACAACACATAGCTTTGGCGACTGCTCGCTCGCTCTGAAGTCATAGAAGTGCGCGGTTTTATTAAAGCGGCGCCCGAGCTGGGGGACGCTATATCCGCGTGATGTGTCTTTACCAGTCACATTCTTTTCTGTTGATGCTAACTTTTCTATTATTATCCTGGCATCTGTCTATCATTAGTATCGCTTAGTGAGTTCGATTTTCTACGGTGCTGTAATTGTTTTGATAATCTCTGGGTTGCTGTGTAACGATGACGCGCTGTAAAATGATGGATAGGTGAATATGTCACATATATTGGATGCCCGTCCCGGACTTTGAAACCCAGCAGACAGTTTAGATAACTATTATCCTAGATGATAAACCCTGGGAATAGATAGATATCTGACGAGGGATTCTAAACTATAGTAGATCAGTGACACTAGATGTGAACAGTATTCATGTGTGAATTGGTGACATTGTACTTGTTTTGAACAATTATAGAAATTGTTACACAGATTTAGATTTCCAAATTTGTCATGTTTACATATGTTGAATAGACATCATGTGGGGTACTGATTGACTTCCATATGATATGATTGACAATTATAGAGGTTGTTAAACAAATTAAGATTTTTAACTTTGTCACTTCACATATGATAAATGAACATCATGTGGGGTACTGATTGACCTCCATATGATATGAATGACAATTATAGATAGAATATAGCAAGTGACTGATCATTTCTTCTGAAAAAAGGAGGGCCTCTTTCAAATAGGTATATATTTCAGAAAAAGGTGTTCCAGAGGAAATAGAGTGAGAATTTACCATCTACAACATTATTCTCTTTCGAGAAGATGTCTTTCTATAGAGGAATTTGGACTTAGAGAAATTCATCACCGACTAGGAAAAATTTTTCTCCATAGGGAAATCTCTATCAAAATTTCGAATTCTTTTGGGAAGAGTGCAATCATTCTGGGTACTTCTTTGCTTCTGTCTTTAGCTTGAGGAGCATTGACAGAAAGACAAGAATTTAAGTTGCAACTATTTCTTAGGTCAGATTCTCGTGGTGTATAAGAACTATTTTACTTGGGTCAGCGGACATTAGTTAGTTTTGCTTGTTAATATTGTGCATGTTATGCTGTATAATTTCAGATCCAGGAAGTGACAAGCTTACCCAGACCTGAGCAAACTGCACAGTATTATTTTTTTTACAAAAAAGATAGGGTAAACAAAAGTATAGCATGGCCGAGGCTGCTAAGTTCCGTGCCCAGACAGTAGAAATAGGCAAGCTATGCAATTTAGACGGCCCTGAGCTGGCTAAATTTGTCTCAGATGAATTCGACAGGAGGGAGAAACTTCAAGCTGAAATAGCTGAGAAGGAGAGGAAGTTGCAGGCTGAAATCGCTGAAAAGGAGAAGCAACGCCTACAATCATATGAATTAGAACAACAGAAACTTCAAGCTGAAATCGCTGAAAAGGAGAAGCAACGCCTACAAGCTTATGAGTTAGAACAAAGGAAACATGAAGATGAAATAATGGATAGGGAACGAGAACGTCAACATCAACTGGAGTTGAAGAGAATGGAGACTGATCTGGAGATCCGAAGACTAGAGATTCCCGCCACCCCCTCAAACTCACTAGGTTTTCCAGTGACAGAACAACATTCCAACGTCTCGTACCAAAATTCCGGAGCGATGTCATTTCCACTAGAACCATTTAATGAACAGACGGACAATGTCGAGGCTTTTTTATCACGTTTCGAACTTATGTGCGTCAGTTGTGGTCTAGAACAGGAAAATGGGCGACGAAACTATCGCAAGCTTTAAGGTCTACCTCGTATGACGTGTTCTCTAGACTCACTCGAGAAGAACAACAGGATTACGAAACACTCAAAAAGGCACTCTTGAGCCGATTCGAAGTGGACGGGGACTCTTACAAAGTTCGATTCAAAACCGCAAGGAAAGAACCGGGCGAAAGTTATGCGCAATTAGTTGAAAGGCTGAAATCTTATGTTCAACGATGGGCAAGTCTATGTAGTTTTGATGAGAGTTTCGAAGGACTCCGAGAGATGATCATCATAGATCAGCTAAAAGGAAAGATGTTGAATGAAATGAAAGCATTCTTAACCCAGAACGGAGCTGACCGACTAGAAAGCATCATCATCCTAGCCGAGAGATTTGAGAAATCTCAGAAGGAAATCGGAGGTAAGGGAGGTTCGGCCAACATTCCCCCTCAGGATAAAACTTCAAAAGCAAAGGAAGGTGATGGCAACTTAGGCACCAAGAAAAATGGGAAAACCAAAACCATCCCTCAGAACACAGCCCAAACAACAGCAAAGGAGGAAAAATTATTCTGCACTAATTGTAAAATTAAAGGACACACATTGAAGAATTGTAGGAAGAAGCCACCTCCACACACAGCTGCTTGTTTGGCCAGCCGAAGAGAGAAAGGAGTGAACACTGATGAAACGTCCAACCAGACACCTCGTAAAGACACAGCATCTCATCTTCCGGTTGTCGAGTCTATATTGCTGAATGGATTCAAGACGACCTGTCTATACGATACAGGGTTATCGTACGACTGTGTTGTATCATCATCCTTAGTTCACCCGGAACAGGTGACAGAGGAGATCGTCTAATTACAGGGACCCCTGAAGAGCTCTACAACTATGTCTCTTCCGGTGGCAAAGGTGAGCATAGCATCTCGTTATGTCACTGGGACAATCAAGGCTGCAGTCTTAGAAGATCCTATATATCCCGTAATTCTTGGCCGTAGATTTATAATTCTAGGAGAACCTGTTCAACCTGTGGTGATGTCGACGATGACAACTCGGTCCCAGACGAAAAAGACTCCGGAAACAACTACGCCAAACCCTCGAAAGGAGGAACTGAAGAGGGCACAAGAAGCCGATAGCACCTTGGAACCCTGCTTCAGGAAACTGCCTAAATCACATTTACCTCCACGTAAAGGTGATCTGTTTATGAAGTCAGCACTTCTATACAGGAAAGCAGGGAGAGCTGGACAAGAGTTCAACCAACTTGTTGTACCAACTCCACACAGGGCTCAGATTCTTGAAATGGGCCACAGTCTACTCTTTAGTGGGCATATGGGTATCAACGCCACTACACAGCGCATTGCAACTCACTACTTTTGGCCAGGGATGAACGCAGACATACAACGGTTTGTAAAATCATGCCCACAGTGTCAGAAAGTATCACCAAAACACCGGACACCACCGGCAATGTTGGGTGATCTGCCCATAACAGGAATACCGTTCGAGAAGGTAGCTGTAGACATAATCGGACCCCTCTCCGCAACGAAGAGGCGAAATCGATTCATATTAACGCTTGTGGACACAACGACCATGTGGGCCGAAGCGGTTCCTATGCCAAGCTGTGACTCCAAACACGTTGCTGAAGCATTATTAGGAATATTCACACGTCTAGGATTCCCCCAAAGAATCTTGACGGACAACGGTTCACAGTTTCGTAGTAAACTTATGGAGGAGACATTTAGACTTTTTCATTCACGCCATATCTTTAGTTCACCATATTACCTGCAATCCAACGGACTTGTGGAGCGGTGGAACGGGACCTTGATTAGTATTCTGCGCAAAATTGCCCAGGAGAATACTGAGGATTGGGACTTGTATTTACCCGCAGCACTATTCGCTTATAGGGAGGTACCCCATCACTCAACAGGTTTTGCTCCAGCAACCTTGTTGTTTGGACGACCAATCAAAGGGCCATTGGAGGCATTGCTACGAACATGGACTGATGATCATACAGACGATACAGTCGTGACTGCATCTACGTATGTTGCCGAGTTGAAGAATCGTTTACAACACAGTTGGAAACAAGCGAATGTCAATCTACGTAAAGCCAGACGAAGAATTGCTAGCTACTTCAATCGCAAGGCAAAAGGTAGAGAGTTAGAGGTGGGAGAGAAGGTGATGTTGCTGCTTCCAACCAGTCAGAATAAGCTGCAAATAGGATGGAGAGGACCTTATGTAGTGACGGAGAAAATCTCACGTACCAACTACAAGATTTCTGTCAAAGGCAAGATGAAAGTATTTCACATAAACCTTCTGAAGAAATATAATGAAAGACCCTCAACCACCGAACCTGCACATCTGATGGCCATGAGTATGGCTACTGAAGTCGAAGAAGGATCAACAATGGGAGTCGAGTACCCGCTGCAAGCCAAAGAAACCTTTAAGGATGTGGAAATTAATCCCAACTTAACAAAGGATCAGCAGGAGCAGATTCGGGAACTTATGGTTATGTATGCAGACGTACTTACAGATAAGCCAGGAAGAACTGATTTGGAGGAACTTGACATGAAGTTAAATGACACAGTGCCTGTGCGAGTCAAGACTTACCCAGTTCCTTATGCAAAGCAAAAGACTTTAGAGGAAGAAATACAACAGCTACTCACCGCAGGAATAATTTCACCATCTGAATCACCTTACAGTGCCAGCGTCGTATTATTGAGAAAGCCAAGTGGAGAACATAGATTGTGCATCGACTATCGACAGCTCAATGCTATTACTGAATTTCAAGCAGAACCTCTGCCTGATCAGAACAAACTCTTCACAGCACTCAACCGAGCTAAGTACTTTACTAGGATTGATCTCAGTAAGGGATATTATCAGATTCCTGTAAAGGAGGAGGTTAGACCATGGTTAGCTTTCAGTACGCCTGGAGGACACTATGAGTTCAACGTACTTCCATTCGGATTAAGTAATGCTCCTAGCGTTTTTACACGTATGATGAGAAAATTACTTGACCCACTACACCATCCAGACATTAGTCACTTTATGGATGATATACTGATCGTAACTGAAACATTTGACAAGCATGTAGAAACACTACATCTTTTGTTCAGACGACTAGGGGAAACTGGATTAACGGCTAGGCCAAAGAAATGTCAAGTAGGATTCCAAGAATTGGACTTTTTAGGTCATAAGATATCTCATGGACTAATAACTCCACAGGAAGGAAACGTGGACAAACTCCTGAGAGCACCTCGTCCAAAGACAAAGAAGGATGTGAGATCATTCGTATCTTTGGGTGGATTCTATCAACGATACATTAAAGACTTCAATACTCTGTCAGCACCTTTAACGGATCTTACCAAAAAAGGGAACTCAGAGAAAGTCAATTGGTCTGCTGAATGTGAGAGAGCTTTCACAGCACTCAAACAAGCCTTAACCAATCACCCAGTTTTACATCTGCCAGATCTCAACCAACCATTCGTACTGCGTACAGACGCCAGTGACGTAGGAATTTGGGCAACGCTGTTGCAGAGAAAAGGAGATGAAACATTAGAGCTATTCCCTGTAGCTTATGCCAGCAGGAAATTGAATGCAGCGGAGAAGAATTATAGTGTTATCGAGAGAGAATGTTTAGCTCTCGTATGGAGTGTACAGAAGTTTCAGGCATACCTATATGGAAAACACTTCACTGTACAATGTGATCATCAACCACTTATGTTTCTCGCAGCATCCAAAAATTTGAATGCAAGACTTATGACGTGGTCTCTGCTTCTACAACCATACTCGTTCCAGATAGAATATGTCCCTGGAAAGATGAATGTGGGAGCAGACTTTCTAAGTCGACACCCAGTGTCTGATGAACCATGTCAATCAGATACAGGAGAGAATACATTGGAGTAAATCATATAGGAAAAGCTTGACCACTGTAAATGCTGGAAACTTAGTTCCATACCCTAGAACAATCTGGAGTGGGGCTATGTGACATATTCACCTATCCATCATTTTACAACGCGTCAACGTTACACAGCAACCCAGAGATTACCAAAACAATTACAGCACCGTGGAACATCGAACTCACTAAGCGATACTAATGACAGACAGATGCCAGGATAAGAATAGAAAAGTTAGCGTCAACAGAATAGAATGTGACTGGTAGAGACACATCACGTGGATATAGCGTCCCCCAGCTCGGGCGCCGCTTTAATAAAACCGTGCACTTCTATGACTTCAGAGCGAGCGAGCAGTCGCCAAAGCTATGTGTTGTCCAACTTTCAAACTTTTACAATGGGCAGTTTGATCTAGTCTGAGGTAAGCTTGTGATTCTCAGATCTAAGTGGTACCAAGATGTATAACGTAAAGGTATCCAGTGTTGTGCGTCCAATGAATTGTATTTTTGATAAAATAAATCTCTGAAAATGTGAAAAACTGCCGATCGCAACTTCAATACTGGCGCCTCTTCCCCGGCGAAACCGACATCTTATAATTTCTCAAAACTGCAAAACTCTGACTTTCTACACTACATCTAACAACTTCACTATGTGCATATGACTATAATCTATCACAGAATAATGTACGAGATGAAATTTCCAATGCACTCAAATGGTTTTCATCAAAAATTTCTAGAAAAACGTTTCTGCAGAGATACTCAGCTGGTGCAAACGAAACACTACCTCGCTTAAAAAATGTACTTAATTCTGTCTATTTTGCAATCTAAAGAACTGAAACAGGAATTATACTCTTCCTTTTCTCTTTACGAATTGAAAACAAATAGTATTTGATAGAAATTAGTTTATTCATGTGTCAGATTTTATTTAGACAACGCACTACATCAACTGCATTGCTTAAAATAGGTTTACGCTCACAAACGCCATTGGTGATAGCCGACCTACTTAATCTGCTCAGACTAAAGGGTGAAAATTACCTTGGTCTATAGCCAACCGTGATCGCCAACGGAATAGACATGATATGCACTGGTAAAAGATGTAGGAGAAGTATAAGTAGACAGAGAGGAGGAGAGTATTAGGGAAAAATACTTTAAGTAATAATTTTTTTCTAATATATTGTGTCATGACCTTGTATAGATTACATTTTGTAACAAATACACATCAGAAATTCTGTATGTTGGACATGAACCACAATAAAAGCACACTAGATGAGTTAAACTCATATTAACTGATGTAGATGTGAGGACAATTAGTACAAGCTATGGAACCCTACACAACAGAAGTTAACTCAACACAATACACTTCACACCACACAACTCCACACCACAACAGCAGGAACAAGGAAATGATTTAGAATAGGAAGTAGTTGCCTTGGAAAGTACAGATAAACAATTATATACACAATGTAGAACAAATAGAGTAATGTGGATGTTTAAATGTATGCCATTTATACAAATGCATCTCATACTTGTGTTGATCTTGCCTGTCAGCTTGATTACCATGATTCAGGGAACATCACATTATCACTCTTATCTGTGTCTGACTGTACACTACTCACTGAACTACAGGTCCACTGAGGAAATGCATACAGCAGGTACCAGACAACAGAAGCTGCATCCAGTGTAATAATCTCTGACCCACCCCAAAGTAACACAACAATACTTCTTCTGATCTTATCATTTTTGTTTTGTTATGTTGTGTTCACACTATGAACATGCTGTAAAGGATTATACATACCTGTATGAATTTTAAACAGTGATGTCTTGGTGCCACACCTAACCAACAAGGAGGGAAGAGGAGTGAATGAGATGATCAACACCTGTGATGGCAGATGACTCCAGCCTTAAGCAGAGAATGAGAAGCCTTCAGTGAAGCTAAACTGGCCCAACCTGAAGTGGATCCATCAGACCATGGACCCAGGCTTATCCACATCTCATCACACCAGGTTTTCTTATCACTCACACAAACTTCACCCTCTCAGGAAATGATTTCTTGATTTATTGTTGGATGTAGAACTTCTTAACTATAACACATTTGGTAGTTAAAATATCTCACTATACAATGAATGTTATTATTTATTGACTGACTATATTTGGTCCTATGAAAGATTTTTCTATTTCATTTTGTACATGTCAACAGCTCATGAAAAAAGAAGAAAATGTCAAATAGGCCAAAAGACACTGGCACAGTCAATAAATTTGTTTAAATGTGAAGATCTCTTCCATTTAATTCGTCAGTCCAAACTATCTGTGAGAAAATCTCTATCTTGTTGTGTAGAACATGTCTCAATGCTCACTTGTGTTTGTTGAATGTTTAATTAACAAATACACATTCACATAAGATAAATTCTTAGTTGGAGAGAGAGAACAGGAGACTCTTCATCTTTAACTGTTCCAAATCCATGTTATATTGCACCTGATTCTTATTGAGAAAGTCTTTTCAGACAATTTCTTGAGATGGAAGAAGGGGGTTCGTGAGCTATACCATTAAATACCAGGTGGAAGGCCAGGGGACAAACCTAGTGATGACTTTTCTATTAAAAGGGGACCACACACCCTTAGACACTTTAAGAAATCCGAGTCTGTAAATCTTTCAAGGGTCGTATTCTTGATCTATTTACATATAAGAAGAGGATGGGGCCCAGCTACCTTTAACAGAGATGGGTCATGCACTTTAGTGATTGCCAGTTCCTTCAAAATATACGACATATATGACTTTGGTTCATGTCTGAACTCAACATAGTATTTCTCGATGTTCTGGATCCTTACAGCAGTACTGACCGACCAATAGTTGCTAGTATATCGATGTCAACATCCCAGGTGAACCGTTAACCCACGGATGTGTTCTGTGTAAACGTAGGCATCATCATCTAAGATGTCCACACGCAGATTACACCAGTCAATATCCAAGATGTACCGGACATGAAAATATCTGAGTAATTTTGGTTTGCTGAAAACGAAAATGACATTAAGAAATATTGATTGGATCTAGTTTTCAAGATATGTTCTACTAGTTTATTTAATCACGGTCAGTTTATATAAATGACAAACTGTTTCGGGGACTTAAAATCGGTTGCTTGTTTGCTTGGACTGCAGGGTGGATACACCAAGAACTGTTGCTTTCTCTATGAGTGGGATAGCCGTGCACGAATTGACCATTATATCAGAAGACATTGGCCAATCAGATAGTCATTGCAGTCTGACAGTAAGAACGTTGAGAACCCAGCACATGTCGACAACAGCATGACTTTGTTGCCACCATTGCACTTAAATCTGGGTTTCATGAAAAACCTGTTCAAGGCAATGAAGAAACCAGATGAGGCTTTCAAATACCTCATCAGAAAATGTCCAAGATTGGGTGAAGCTAAAATAAGAGAGAGAGAGAGAGAGAGAGAGAGAGAGAGAGAGAGAGAGAGAGAGAGAGAGAGAGAGAGAGAGACAGAGAGACAGAGAGAGAGACAGAGAGAGAGAGAGAGACAGAGAGAGAGAGAGACAGAGACAGAGACAGAGACAGAGACAGAGACACAGAGAGAGAGTATTTATTGGTCTGCAAATTCGAATACTTCTTCACGATGACGAATGTCTTTTTGTGTTCCATGGGAAGGACCACGAGAGCATGGCAAGCATTTAAGTTAGTGGTGGACAGTTGTCTTGCAAACAACATATTTGATAATTACAATGAAATGGTAGAAAACCTCCTTCTAAAGTATAAGAGTGGCGGTTGCAACATGTCTGTGAAAATTCATTTTCTGGATTCGCATCTGGCTTTGTTTACATCAAACTGTGGAGCAGTGATGAGCATTGTGAACGATGTCACCAGGACATTGCTGCTATGAAGACAAGGTATCAAGGCAGTTAAAGTCCATCTATGCTTGTTGATTACTGTTGGACTGTGACCAGAGACACCTCATCCATTGACTACAAGAAGAAAGGAAAGAGCTTTTACGGCGACTGAACAATGAAGGAACGGGTTTAAATGTACCTTTTTTTAAATTTATATTTGAATGTTAAATAATGTTGTTATGTTTTCTATAATTTATAATGAAATACCAATTAATATAGTTTGTAACCACAATTTTTATGATGCTAAAATAGAAAGCACAGCTTTTCACCTCAGATAATTAAACAAGCATGCATTTTACAAATACCGTTTGTAAATGTGTTGACTAGTATTAGGTACGAACTGTGACCATTCGTACATAACGGCATGAAACACGATCATCTGTATATTGTGAATGTAAACATAGACGCGATAAACATGATCATCTGTACAATGTATTCCCTGTGTGAATGTAAACATACACGACATAAACATTATCGATTATGTGGTTGTTTCGGGATTTGAAATTTAAATATTGAGCACAACCCACTACTGGCAACGCCCATCGCATTCTGGTATGAACCTGTGACGAAACGCCTACAGATCGGCAGATCTCTGCATAATATCCCTTTGAAGGAAGTGCGATGCGTTGGTCTCCCTTGAAATTAATATCAATTAATAGGGGATTTCCCTAGAAAAGTAGTGCGTGGCGGCGCGATTCTAGTTATTTATAGAGAAATCTAGAATGTTCCCCCAAGTGCGTACGTGGTCAAGATCTCTAGGTTCACGAGTGCTTTATGCAACACGGGTTGGAAGAACTTATCGTGACTCTGGTTTTCTCCATGAGTCATGGAATTCACGCGGCCCGTTTAGACAAGTGGAAGGCGCACTGACTTAGTTGTGATCAGTTGCCAGCCGGACCTCAGCGTAAGACAGATCACAGCCACAGGGCTGCTGTAATTTTGATGTCAATATGCGCGGCCAGAGCGGACATCTGCAGTCGAGTTTGTGATTGTTCAATCACAGGTTAGTAGAATACTTATTCTATTGTTTAACTGTTGTCTTTATGCCGTGCCGACCTCCCCGAACGAATTAATTGCCGTTGGAAATGAGTAGTCGTGTAGCGTTACAATTTACAGCTGGCTGTCTGCATATTTAAGTAGTCTTTATCGATCAGCGACGTAATGTGTTACCTGACGGACCAAGCCTTATTCCACAGCGAGAAGTGTGTAAATAAAATAAGGCCGAACGATCTGCTTTCGAGGACTGGTGAAAATCCCATGTGTTTAGATAGATATATTTGTTAACTGATTGTTTACAAATGAGTGGCAGGGACAGTGATATATATATTATTACTGCGTTGTGCTAGGGTGATCCCGGTTCTTTACCAGGTGTGTATTAGTTACTTGTTTGGTTTATTAATTACACATACAAGGCGGGAAGTTGTCAGTCATTACAGCGATATGCTAGACGCTGTAAATAATAAGTTAGATCTTATTATAGATGTGTAATGTGCTTCGTGACATCTTGAGAGATAGACTGTGAGCTGTATTGTGTATGTAAGTGTACTGAAGTATCAAGTATATCTTGTAGTGATCATCGTACTGTATATGATCTGTAAATAAATCCATTGAACGTTGTGTCGTTGAGTCTTAAGTCAAATCACGTTGTACTTGTACTGTCTCACATGTGTTAGGTTAGCGAGCCAGGTTTAAGACCCTGACAGGGGTGACATATTGAATCAACTATCTTATTACAGGAAGTGGAGATCATCAAGTCAAGAAAGTCATAATTCGCCTAATGTGAGATACATCGCTTAAGTAATATTGTCTTTCTTTTAGCCAAATCCTTATGTTGTGGGTGATCATTTCTGTCTACAGTCTTCAGTATCGTGTCATTGTTTTACAATACTGATGTCCCCCTATACCATAATATCAAACTAGGAAGCATATCCCTTCTGTGTCTCATTTTGCCTTTCGTCACCTGGAACTTTCTAATTGTAACGCCGTACTTCAGCCTTCCAGTTCCCGTGATATGCCTTTATTTATGTTTAAGTAATCTAATAATTTTTTTAATAAGAGGATAATCATCAAGCAGGACATAAATCACCTAAAGTATCATAGAAATCATGAACATTTGTAATACCACAGTCACCTGCCAGGGTCACCAGCCCTTTGATCCAGGAGTCCAAACTTCTTTCGGCGCAAGTACAGACTAGAGCCGGGATGTCCCTTACATCCAACAGTTTCAGTCCTGTCAGCTGGGAGAGGGCCTCGGGCAGGCGGGTCAGTTGTGTCTGACGTAAGTTGAGATGTATCAGACGGGACAGGTTTAAGAAGGCCAGCGGCTCCACACGGGTGATTGGGTTGCCGGTTAGGTCCAGAAACACCAGGTTGGAATTCTCCGGGAAGCTAGAGCTGGTCAGTCCTGTCAGACGGTTGCTCTCCAGGTTAGCTTCTCTTAGCCAAAGAGGGAAGTCTGAATGTTGGACTGTGGCAATCTGATTAAAACCCAGGTGCATGTATGACACACTTGCAGCGTTGAAGAAGATTAGAGGTATTGAGGGCAACAAGTTACCTGTCAGCAATAAATTGTATAACCCCTCTGGCATAGATCCGGACTCTGTGTCAGATATTAAATTATAAGATATATCTAGGTCACCTAAGTTGGTCATAAACGGCAAGTCAGGGATAACTGTGAGTTTATTTTATTTGAGATTAACATAACGTACAATGTCGGCTTACGGTCGTAGTGCAGTTCCCAAGTGGACTGGGTCAGAGATGCTGTTCGTGTTGAGATTGAGAGACGAGAGATAGACAGACTGGGACAACCAGGTTATATTAGTTATGTTATTCTGTAGCAGCTGAAGCAGCTGCAGAGATTTGATGTTGGAAATGGTTTTGGGCATTGCAGTCAGCTCACAGTGGATTATAGACAGTAGGTTTAAAGCATTGAAGTTGTCCAAGGCGCCGTCGGGTAGGTCAGAGATTGAGCTGTAGAGCAGGCTTAGCTCAACCGTGTTAGTGAAGTTCTTCATCCATGACGGCCATTCTCTCAGGTCATCTCTTACATCTCAGGTCATTGGAGGTAGATGGTCACTATACTCTTACTGATGTGGTTCATGGCAGCCTCGTTCCAGTCCAGTACCAGGGAATCATACATGGTCAAATGTTGGACTGCGTCTAGATGGAGGAAGGCGTCCGGGATCTTGGTGAAGTTTGCTCCAGTGAATGATAACTTTGTCAACGTTGAAGACGAGCCGTCCAGGGCAGTATCGTCGATATGTGATATCGGAGTTTTCACGAAGGAAATCTCTTTGAGTCCGGGGGGAAGGCTTCCGGCTGGTATTGATGTAATGCTGTTGTTCTGTGGCAGGAAACAATAAACTGTTATACACACGTGGGATCTGGTTACTGTAAATATGTTATAGATTAAACAGGTGTATGCCCGTTGCTGGATTTAGGATCAACCCCAGGTTCATTTCCCAGGTAATTTTACCTTCCGTAATTCTAAATACTTAAATCCATCTGACTGGAGTATGTAGCTATAAGAAAGAGACAGACAGCATACTTTGTTCATGTGGTGAGAAGAGAAGAAGTGGAAAATATCGTAACAACTGGAGTGATCAGTGGTCAAGAATGTGAACTAGACAGAGGAAAATAATGCTAGATGGCATCACACGGTGGCAGGCAGACATAACATCAATTAAATTGATCCAGAAATCTGGGATCGACATGTGCAAAGATACATGAAAGCCTGTGTTATTTGTCAAAGCATCAGATGATGGTGCCATTATTGGGCAAGGGACATGACGATGATGACCATGATGATACCCATATGTGGCGAGGCACATGATAATGATGATTACACAAAAGGCAGCATGTTTTAATACTTAACTGATTAACTGCCATAAAATGATTCATCGTATTAAGCGCCCTCCCGTATCTGTCATGGGTTTATATCTCACGGAACCGTTATAATACAACATGTCTACAAGCTTATTAACAACATGTATAGTCATCCCTGGGACATACCTCTACTTCCAGTTGTCCTCAATAAAGTATGTGTGGGTACAAAGTTACTTTTTATTTTGCTCTGATTATGTTAACTATATTACTGTATGCTCAAATGTTAAATGTTAAAGATGTGCCAGTGTATAACTAAAGTAGCAATCTCCCATCTGCGACTGACACACGCAGGTAGAACAGCCAATGACAAGACGTGCAGGTATATCAGAAAACATCGAACTTACGTTCGGGTTGAGCAGGTACATATGTAACAGAACACACCACACTTAAGTCCAGGTTGAGCACGTACATGCATCCCAGAACACATCACACGTAAGTCCAGGTTGATCATGTACAGGTATATCAGAACACATCAAACTTACATCCAGGTTGAGCACGTACGGATATAATAGAACGCACCAAACTTACGTCCAGGTTGAGCATGTACAGGTATAACAGAACACATCAAACTCACGTCCAGGTTGAGCAGGCACAAGTGGATATATGAACACATCAAACTCACGTCCAGGTTGAGCATGTACAGGTATATCACAACACATCAAACTCACGTCCAGGTTAAGCATGTACAGGTATATCACAACACATCACACTCACGTCCAGGTTGAGCACGGTGTAGTCAGTACTGTCGGTGCCCGTGAGCAGGGCTGGCATGGATGTCAGTGCCCGCTTTTTGCAGGAGATCCTAGCGCCTCCACACAAACATTCCTGCCACATCACGAGAAACAACAATCCATATAACTGTCGTATATAGGCCAAGTACGTGAAGATCCATTTTAACAAACATGTGGACATTGGGCAATTATTGCCAGGCACATCTGGATATAGACCACACGACATAGGACAAATATTGCCAGGCACATCTGGATATAGACCACACGACATTGGACAAATATTGCCAGGCACATCTGAATATAGACCACACGACATTGGACAAATATTGCCAGGCACATCTGGATATAGACCACACGACATTGGACAAATATTGCCAAACACATCTGGATATAGACCACACGACATAGGACAAATATTGCCAGGCACATCTGGATATAGACAACACGACATAGGACAAATATTGCCAGGCACATCTGGATATAGACCACACGACATTGGACAAATATTGCCAAACACATCTGGATATAGACCACACGACATTGGGCAAATATTGCCAGGCACATCTGGATATAGACCACACGACATTGGGCAAATATTGCCAGACACATCTGGATATAGACCACATGACATTGGGCAGATATTGCCAGACACATCTGGATATAGACCACATGACATTGGGCAGATATTGCCAGACACATCTGGATATAGACCACACGCCACTCGTGGCTGATGTGGCCAGTGTTACGCCTTCCGCCTTTACTTCCCAAAACAGTTCCGTGTACTTATGTTAGGCTGGGTCCATCTAGGAGTCCATGTCTGTGTACTTATGTTAGGCTGGGTCCATCTAGGAGCCCATGTCCGTGTACTTATGTTAGGCTGGGTCTATCTAGGAGCCCATGTCCGTGTACTTATGTTAGGCTGGGTCCATCTAGGAGCCATATCCGTGTACTTACGTTAGGCTGGGTCCATCTAGGAGCCCATGTCCGTGTACTTATGTTAGGCTGGGTCCATCTAGGAGCCCATGTCCGTGTACTTATGTTAGGCTGGTGCCAAGACCGGCCACACGCCACAAAATATAAACAAGTGTGAACGGGAGTTTCCCCATGTGTACACCAACGTGGACAGAGTGGACAAGAGCTCTAGGGAAACGAGAATACGTCAGAGACAGCAACAAGGACGCTGTGAAAGTTGTGATTCAGAACGGACGTGTTGATGTGAGCTCCGGTGAAGGTGACACCTGGATGTGGCGATCTCCTGCAAGACGCGGCTTGGAATCAGGAGGAAGATTTATTGAGGACATTCAACTGAAGAATGAACCATGAACCAGGGAATAGCAAAGCCACCCTAGACATATATTTGCGAGTATTCAAACGACTGCAACTTAGCGGAATGGGAGCTCGAGGATAGGAGTAAATTTAGCGCTAACGGCCGATTCTGCATCAGGAATCACCTAGCCGACTTCATCCTTTTAGAGTCATTACCATGTCTGCTACAGATTAAAGATCTGGAACGGTTAGTCACGACTTTGAATAATTTTATCATTTTTGTCCAGATGTTATTGTTGTCGACATAACGGCAGTAACACAGCTTGGCAACGTGGAGGTTTGTTACCGGGGAAGGACAGATTCAGTGTCTGTCAACAAAGATCTCCCGCCAGTTGCTAAGAACAGCTCATTAGGAATGCACACCAGATGCGCCGATGTTACACCGTGCTACACATGAACACAGGAACTCACAAAAACAACGCGGAACACACAATTATTGGAGAACATGTACACAAAGAGGCTCCAATTGTAAGATCTGGATCGACAGAAAGTACGGCAATAAAGGCAGCGAAAGACAGTAAATCACATTACGGCGAAGTCATGAAACGATATATAGGACACCAGACCGGGACATATATACGGAGCAACGCAGCCAGAGTGCACAGCTACTAGTTCCACCCGCACAAAACGGCACTTTAATGAACGCCATAACAATGGTCCAGTATTTACAACGATTAACATTTTAGGACGGTCGTATTCGAGATTGGTGTAGGGACTATATCATGATGTCTCTCTGCTACAACGAAGATTGGTTACCTGAGGACAAACCACACACTAAGTACATACCAGACCAATTCGTAGACACCTTGGTCGATATAGTTTATTATTGAAGTTCAGAGTAGGCTGGAAAGGCGACAACAACACTGCCCTGTTCAGTACTGCAGGAGGATGCTCGTTTAGTTATATAACGCCACATAGATTGAATGCAAAAGCAGAATATGCAGGAGAATTGTATGAGGTTGGACGTTACACGTAGACAGTGGAGTGACTTGCCAATGCGCCATACAGCTAGATAGGCATTCCATCTGTTCGGAGCAGTACCGTTCAATAGGACTGATTTGTGCATAACGCTTACATTCGTATATCATTAACATTTTCTGTACGTCGGACACTACGTCATGGCTGGAGCATCGTTGCAACATTGAGAATACAGATGGGAACATATCGTACACTCACCTCAGTTGCTTTGAACACTCCTCGTCAACACTGTAATTAACTGGACGTTCTTATGGGACCTGTCACCAGGACGACACTATAACGTTGGGAACTGGAATACTGGAGTGCTGGCCAGTTCTGTGGATATCGTGTTTGGATTCTGGAATAGCAACGTGGCCATTCAATCGCACCTTCGTCGGGATATCGCACCGTACTACTTCGATTCGATAACTCATCAGCGTTTGCCTGGATATATGGAGTTCATTAAGGCCAGTGACATGTTGTGGTTGTCGATTAATGTGATGTTGTTGATCTTGTATGATGGTGCGTACGAATATATGCGGTTGGATGGGAATTTCCATTTTTTTTTTTTTTTGAAGGACACCTAATTACTTTAGAAAAGCTAGAAGTCGTTTGTGTTAGCTATCGTCACGTCAATACTGGATAATTGAGATTGATCACGTGTGATAACACGTTGTTGTTGTTTGTCATTATTGTAAGTAGAGTACAAGAAGTTTCTTTTCTATCAATCAGATGTAGTTTAATTTTGTCTTTTAGGAATGAAAGTGTGTATTTTTGCATCACGTCAGTTGTTTTGTCAGCGTTAATGGTTGCTTCAGTGTGATTATATATTTATATTCTTTATATTAAGCATATTTTTCCATAATTATTTATATGGTTTACATATGTCATGCTGACATATTTATGATATATTTTGAGTGATATATATTTTGTTCGTGATCGTCAACTGCACATCGTTGATTCTATTTATATTTCTATCGATTGTTGATATGTCTTCTCGTCATACGTTAATTGTCTAGTGTCGCATATATATGTATGGTCATTATCAGTGTATCGTAAATTTGTTTGTAAGTCCAACTATACATTTCCCGTGTGATTACGTGATATTCAGACGACGTTGAGATCTCAGTACTTAGTATTTGAGTCAATTATTATTATCAATTTCTTTGGAAAAAAACATTTCCGTGATCTTGTCGATTCTTTTCTCTTTTCTTGCCCACCTCGCATATTTTTTCAGCTAGTTAGCTACAGGTAGGTCAAGATGTCGACTCTTCAAGATTACATGGAGATGGGGGAGAAAACTGGATTGCCCGGTGCAGATTTGAGAGCATGGGCAAAACAGGAGTTCAACGATCAGTTAATGCGGCTAAAAGAAGAAAGGCAACTTCAAGCCGCACGTGAGAAGGAGGAACGGAAAGAACGGCAAGCGGCAGAAAAGGCAGCTAGGCAAGAGAAGATAACATTGGAACGAGATAAAATGGCAGCTAGGGAAAAGGAAATGGCTTTGGAACGAGAAAGGATAGCAGCTGAAAAAGAAAAATTAAGTTTGGAAAAGGAAATGAAGGAGAAACACATAGCCATGGAAGCAGAGATGAAGGCAAAACAAATAATCATGGAAGCGGAAATAAAAGAGAAACAATTCGCATTTGAGAGGGAGAAACTTGCAGCGGAAACAGTGTGGAAGGATAAGCAATTAGAAGGAAGTTTAAAGGTCAAAGCTTTGGAGATGGAACGAGAAGCTGAAATAGAGAGAGAGAGAGAGAGAGAGAGAGAGAGAGAGAGAGAGAGATGTCGTGCTAAACAGAATGATCCTGTTAAGAAGTACCAAGGCTTATTTCGTAATTTCCAACAAGGCGATTCAGTCTCTAGTTGGATTACTAATTTTGAAGTCCTTGTAAGATTCTACCAGGTGCCAGAGAAGGACATTCCAATTTTATTTCATCGTCACTTGGCGCTGGAGCCTTTAAAGGTAATTGAGTTTATTCCTGAGGACTTACGTACAAATTACCCATACATGCGTGATCGGATCTTGTCTCACTTTTGCTTAGATGAGTCGGGGTTACGTACAAAATTTAAAACAATAACTCCTAAATCAAACCAAACATTTCTTGATTTTACATCAGAAACATCATCATGTTTTGATAAATGGTGTAGAGCAGCTGATATTGAGTCTAATTATGATAAGGTTCGGGACTTGATTATTAGAGATAGGATACTATCTGCAGTACCTGAAGCCATGTCTATATTTCTGATGGAGAACAAATGCAAAAATCTTAATGAAATGGAATCCAAAGGTGAGTCTTATTTTAACGCACATAGAGACATATTCGCTAATTGTTCGCAACCAGAGCTTGCAATAGGAGCGAGTGCTAGGTTTCAGAAGAGCAATGGTAAGTTTAGAAAGTTCAGTGGTAGTAAATGTAGAAACAGTCAGTACCAATACTCCAATAGAGATGGAGACAGACCAAGTAAGGGACATCTTTCCAGATGTCAATATTGCCGTTTGTCACATGGACATCTGGAGATGTGTTGCAAACACCCAGGTTAACTAGATTATCTGAGGGACATCACAGCCAAGAAAAAGAGTAAGTATGACTCCTACAAAAGGAGCATTAAATGTTTCTCGTGTCGGGCGTACGGGCATACCAGCCGGTCGTGTCCGATGAAGAATTCGTGGAAGGAAGCGAGTACAGCATACGTATTTTCGAGTAGTAGTGACTCAGACGATTTAGAAGAGACACATGCAGCTATCATACAACAATATGACAACAAGACTGTAAAGACTGCTGACGAACCTGTCGAGACTATTCAGGAAGCCAATGCTGTTAGCATTCAAAATGGCAAACTGAAAGTTCACAAAGCATGGGTGAATGGTGAAGCTACTACAGGATGGTTCATTACGTCTGTGTGTTAATTATAGAAAAGTAAATGCGTTGACACTATTGGATGCTGAACCAATGCCAGACATTGATGAATTAATCGAGGGCATGGCAAACTCGAAACTCTATTCGAAGATTGACCTCAACAAAGTATATTGGCAAATTCCTATGGATGAAGAGTCTATGCATATTATAGCTTTTAGTACGCCATTGGGTTTATATGAGTGGGCATATCTTCCATTTGGTTTACAAAATGCACCAAGCATATTTATGTGCATGATGAGAAGATTACTCGACGGCATTTCTAATGTAGCGACTTATATGGACGACATCTGTATTCACACTACAGATATTGATACACATGTGAAGGTCCTCAAGCAGGTATTCCAGAGAATACAACAACATGGGTTAAAGGCTAAACCTAGTAAAATTGAGATAGGTTTTGAGGAAATACAATTCCTTGGGCATAGAATTTCTAATGGATTTAGAAAAACTGATCCCACGGTGGTTACTAAAATTCTTAACATTAAACCTCCATCGACTAAAAATGAATTGAGAAGCATATTAGGCATGATTAATTACTATCAAAAGTTCATTTCTAACTTTGCTGATATGACAGCAACTTTTTCTGAACTCTTGAAGAAAGGTCAGCCTACTAAAATAGTTTGGACAGATGACCATGAGAGACTATTACAACAGATTAAAACGTTGTTTAGTACTCATCCGATCCTGAAATTACCTGATATCTCAAGAGAGTTTGTCTTACAAACGGATGCTAGTCTACATGCTATCTCAGCTGTATTACTTCAAGTTCATGAAGGAAAATTGCATCCTATACTCTACTTCAGTAAGAAGCTTTCTGACACACAAAGAAACTATGCTATTACTGAGTTAGAAGCACTAGCGTTAATTGAAAGTATTCAGAAATTCTCTAGATATTTACTTGGTAGAAAGTTTCTGGTTCTTTCTGATAACAAACCTTTACAGATATTCAAATCTGGTCATCCTAAAAACTCGAGAATTCATAGATGGTCTTTACTTCTAAAAGATAATGAGTTTGATATCTGTCACATCCCTGGAAAGGATAATAATCTTGCAGATATTCTCAGTCGATTTTGAATTGCAAGACGAGTATTATTCAATTGTTGAGTTATTCAGTTATATATATATATATATATATATATATATATATATATATATATATATATATATATATATATATATATATATATATATATATATATATATTATATTTCGTTGTTCTGTTCTTTATATATTTTAAGCAATACTCACTCAGCACCAAATTACAGACACAATATCACAATAATCTGCAACTAAATTAGTAATACAATGTGAATATATAGTGTAGATAGGTTAATAAATAGTTGTGTGTTTCTTATTTATTGCCAGAGTCGAAGTCTTGAAGATATGACTCGGGCCACATGTGTGTTGTCACAGTGAACATATTTTCTTCTTTGAGTTTGTACGGGAACATTTATGACTGGACAGGAAAGTGCTGATGAAGATTTGTTATGTATAGTAAGGAAGGATATTATAGTATTAACATACTTATTCTGTGGAGGAACATTTTTCGATATTACGGATATGTACTTCTGAAGTGAACTATTGACTTATGATAGGTTATTGGATTAGTTAGTAATAATTTAATAATTTATATAAAAATATTAATTAATAGTCAGGTCTTGGTCAGATATGACTGAGCTACCGTATAACAGTAGACGGTACTACCTGGTTTCTGTTAGCGCCGAACGTTGGGCGGCGCTTACCAAACCCGACACCCCACATTGTGCCAACGGCTTCGGGCGGAAGAGCGCAATTGGGAGGGTACAAGCCTTACCCTGGTGCGAGGAAATGCAAGCTAAAGACAAAATTGTCATGGCAGGGCAGACCAGGCCCTAAGCCTTGGTTGGCGACTGGTCTAGGATCGAAGCTCCGACAGGCGGACAGTTAGAGCATTGCTTTGCTGATCCGGCAGCTTCTGCAGCTTGTCTTGTTCCAGATGTAGGGGTGTTACCTTTCCTCTGGAGTGAACTAGGCAGGCCGAGAGAGGGATCATGCTGCATGGGCAACACATGATCTCTATATTTTAGCCCAGGCTTTGTGCTATGGAGAGGCAATAACTCCATCCCTGGTCTTAACTGGTCTCGGAATCAAAGCGAGAGGCAACTGTTACGGGTTATAAGTAATCTTTCTGTTGGAAAAGTATTTGCCAGAATTGTTCTGCGCAGACTTCAAGTCCTAGGAGATCAAGTCTACCCCGAATCACAGTGTGGCTTTCGACAGAACCGGTCTACCACTGATATGATATTCTCATTGCGACAAATGCAAGAAAAATGCCGTGAACAGAATCAACCACTGTTTATTGCCTTCATCGACCTCACAAAGGCATTTGATTTGGTCAGTCGTGAGGGTCTGTTCAAGGCACTAAAGAAGATTGGCTGCCCACCAACTCTTCTGTCCATTGTGGAATCGTTCCACACAGGTATGAAGGGTATAATCAAGTTTGATGGTGCAACTTCTGAAGAATTTGAAATCAAGAGTGGAGTTAAGCAAGGTTGTGTACTAGCTCCCACCCTCTTTGGAATATACTTTTCACTTCTACTGAAATATGCATTTCGTGAGCAGGATGGTGGTATATACATTCACTCACGCTCAGATGGCGGCCTCTACAATGCTCAGAGATTGAAGGCCAAGACCAAAATTAGGAGGGTACTGATCAGAGAGTTGCTTTTTGCAGATGATGCTGCAGTTACGACCCACTCTGAGGAAGAATTGCAATGTCTACTATCTGCATTCTCCAATGCTTGTTCTGAATTTGGTTTAACAATTAGCAAAAAGAAGACACAGATTATGTCTCAAGGTGCACATGGGGTACCATCAATCTTTATTGATGACGCCGAACTAGAGATAGTAGACCATTTTACATATCTAGGATCAGTGGTAAATAGCAAATTATCCCTAGATCAGGAAATCAACATCCGGATTGGTAAGGCAGCAACAACAATGAACAGGTTAAGAAAAAGAGTCTGGGAGAACAGGAAGCTTACTGCCAAAACAAAAGTCCTTGTCTATCAAGCCTGTGTCCTTAGTACTCTTCTCTATGGCAGTGAAACCTGGACAACTTACTCACACCAAGAGAACAATTTAAACAGCTTTCATATGCGGTGTCTGCGAAGAATTCTTGGTATTAAGTGGCAAGACAAAATCACAAATACTGAAGTATTGGAAAGATCAGGTTGTGTGACAGTTTATTCCATGCTCAGTCTTCGTAGACTTAGATGGATAGGACATCTTAGGAGGATGGATGATGGTAGAATACCAAAGGATATCTTTTTTGGTGAATTACAGATGGGTAAGAGATCTCAGGGTCGGCCTCTACTACGATACAAAGATGTGTGTAAGCGGGACATGATTGATACAGGCATTGATAATGCACATTGGGAGCAAGTCGCCACTGAACGTGTTGCATGGAGGGCAAATATCAGAAATGGAATAAAGTCAAAGGAGAAAATTATTGCAGAAAAGTCACACACCAAGCGTTTGAGACGTAAGATGGTGCATGATGGTGGAAATGACCACGTGTTCACATGCACCCACTGTGAACGGACATTTGCAGCGCAAATTGGCCTTATCAGTCACACTCGCTACCGCCATAGTTAAAAGTTATTATGCCTTTTTAAAGCACAAACTATCGTCTGTCAAGACGGCAAGGTGCCAATGTAGTAATAATTATGTAGAGGTTGGTATTATTACGTTGATAATGTAGTTGTTGGACTAAGTTGATTAAGTTGTCATTAAGTTATTGCTTACTTGCATAAATATTAGCATTAATCGGTTATATATAGTTAAGTAGTTTGAATACGTAATGGTAAATTCATTCATTCATTCATTCATTCAGAAGCGTTTACTTTGCAGAACCTCGCTCCCATAACAACCTTCCGGTAAACGGCTCGTTCACAAGCAAGATGTCCCGCGTCCGATACACCCATCTGGAGATCATCCGCCACATCCTGCACCCATCTTCTCTTTAACGTTCCACTTCCTCTATCCCAGGATTATACCCCTCCATTATTGATCTCTCCCCACTTTCATGACGTTTCAAGTAACCAAAACAGTTTAATTTTCTTTGTGTTATCATCTTTAATGCCGGTCTCTCTGGCTGAGGGGTTACAACACTTTCTCCGTAATCCCGTTTATCACGCAGAGTCTCGTAGCGGGGCGAGAGCTGGAGCGGTTCGATCCCCGCTTGTGACTTGCGGGATAACTGAGCCGGCCGCTCAGAAAGCAATGGCAAACTACTGAGCGTAATCTTGCCAAGAAATCAACATACAGCTGAAAGATGCTGATGTTGACAGCGATGTCTTGTAAAGGATATGCAAAAAAAAAAACATTTATCATCTTTAATAGCCAACCTTCTTCTATATTCAGTTCTTGAAGTATGGATGCATTTGTTCTTTTCTTTATGCAAGATATCTTCGAACCCGTATATTCTATTTATATTCAAAAGCATTTATGCGCTGTTCAGCTTGTTTAGTAAGTGCCCAGGTCTCACAGGCCTTGTTGTTCTATCTGTCCGCTCCAACAATGAATTCAGTTGTTTTAGTCTTTGAAGAGAAACAGATTTAAGTCGTCGTTTAATTTCTTTCATTGTGTCACCATTGTTGGCAATCAATGACCCAAGATATTCGCAATTTTCCACCAGCTCCAATTTTTTCTCATTAACATATGTTTCTTTAAATATTGAGCACAACTCGAGTTTAACTCGAGTATAGTGCTGCCATATTGACGTGGATAGGCGTTAGGTTTATACCAGAGTACGATCAGCGTTGCCAGTAGTGGTATGTGCTCAATATTTAAATTTCAAATCCCGAAACAACCAAATAGTCAATATGTTTCTTTCTTCATAGTAGTTTTATCTGTATGCAGTATCTTTGTTTTTGCTATGTTAAGATATAAGTTGTGATTTTCACTGTGCGAGTCATGACTTCCCACGCTTTCCGGCATGGCACATGATTGATTGATTGATTTCACTATTCCTTTGGCTTGAGATTATTAGGTTTTCTATACCATGCTGTTGTGTAGAAGGAAGTCCTACAAGAAACAAATAAACCACAAAATTTATTCGAAAAATCAGACGCAGACGGGCGTGAGTTTTGTACACTTTATGATGAGAATATACTGTTCCACTATCGTCATGCGCGTATTACAGATATGTGTTATCAACTGTGTGCACGAATTATAGATATGAGATATCAACTGTCTACACAAGTAATAGATATGTGCTTTTAACTGCATAAACAAGTTATATACCCATCCATCCATCATGTGCCATGCCGGTAAGCGTGGGCGGTCATGTTCTGCCATCTCACTCCACCCCAGAGTCGTGGATCAGCTCCGTGTTTCTGCCTCGACCATGCCACAAGGCCAAGGCATCCAGGTACTTGCTTCTAGGTCTTCCCCTTGGTCTGTTCCCCTCGATCTTGCCAGTTGTCATCAAGTTCTCCAAATCATTTCTTCTCATAACATCTTCTTCTTCTTCTTCTTCTTCTTCAGCGTTCCGAGCCATTGAGGTTCTTTGCTGCAGATACAATCCGTCTCTATTCGTCTCTCTTGTTGACCTTCTCCTGCCAGTCGTTGATTCCAAGTGCTTGTATGTCTGTATATATATTATCTCTCCACCGTCTTTTTTATCTACCTCGGGGTCTACGGTCATTTATTTCCTGAGTGTAAGCGAGTTTTGTTTCCCTATTATCTTCCATTCTTTCTATATGCCCCAGCCATTGTAGTCTATTAGCCTTCATGATACCAGTGATTATCGGGGACTTAAACAGATCATAAATGTCTATGTTACTTCTTCTTTTCCACTCTCCACTTTGTGTATCCCTAATGGATTCAAAGATGCGTCTTAAAACTTTGTTCTCAAAGGTTTGTAATAAGGCTTCGTCTCCTTTCGTTGTGCTCCAGGATTCAGGGCCATACAGCACAACTGGTCTGATCAGTGTTTTGTATATTGTGATTTTGGTGTTACGATATAACGCATTTGATTTTAGTAGATGTTGTAGTGCATAGTATATCTTATTTCCAGAATAGTAGTATATAGGGAATTAGAAAGAGTACACTTCCCCACAGACTCCGCGGTGGGGCCGAATCGCCCCCTAAGGGGGTCAAATAAGGGTCCGAACCGATGCGCGCCCCCCTAAGGGTCCGACCCCCCTAAGGGCTCGAACAGAGGGTCCGAACCGACCCCAGCAAGAGAGGCTCGGTCTGACTCGATACCCAGACATATTATTTTGGAATTAGCTATAGCGTAATTTTCGGCAGGGCAACCGCGAGTGCGAGCAACCATAGTCTTGTTTGTTTTGTCCTACCTACTAGGGACCCGCAAATATAGTAGGAACGATGGGAGCCAACAGCATACGATTGTATCAGGGAGCCGGTTGCACTAGGAGTCTATCGTGCTAGGGGCTCGTTGCAATGGGTGGTTGTTGTATCTATAGTCTGTTGCGCTTGGGGGCCGCCGTCTCTGTACTCTCTATCGTTGTTGTCTGTTGCACTAGGGCGTGCCATCTCTACGGTCTCTGTGTCTCTGTGTTTGGGTGTCTGTGTGCGTCTGTGTCTCTGCGTGCGTCTCCGCCTGTGCATGCCTCTGTGTCTGCATGCGCCTGTGTGTGTCTGTATGCGTCTCTGTGTACCTGTGTCTCTGTGTCTGTATGTGTGCCTGTGTCTGTCTGCCTATGTCTCTGTGTGTCTGTGTGCGTCTCTGCGTGCGTCTGTGTCTGCGCGTGTGCCCGTGTGTCTCTGTGTGCCAGTGTCTGTGTGTCCCTGTGTGTGTCCCTGTGTGTGCGTGTGTCTGCGTGCCCGTGTCTCTGTCTGTGTGTCTGTATGTGTGCCTTTGTGTGTCTGCGCGCGTCTCGATGTGTCTGTATGTGTGTCTGGGTGTCTGTGTGCGTCTGTATATGTGTATGTGTCTGCGTGTATGCCTGTGTGTGTCTGTGTGGCTCTGTATGCCAGTGTCTGTGTGCGTCTCTGTGCGTCCGTGCGTGTGCCTATGTGTGCGTCTCTGTGCGTCCGTGCGTGTGCCTATGTGTGCGTCTCTGTGCGTCCGTGCGTGTGCCTATGTGTGCGTCTCTGTGTGTCTGCGTGCCTGTGCCTGTGTGTGTCTGTGTGGCTCTGTGTGTCAGTGTGTGTGTGTGCCTGTGTGTGTCTGTGTGGCTCTGTGTGCCAGTGTCTGCGTGCGTCTCTGTGCGTCCGTGCGTGTGCCTATGTGTGCGTCTCTGTGTGTCTGCGTGCCTGTGCCTGTGTCCGCCAGTGTCTACGCCTCTGTCGCCTCTGCCGTATCTGTCGGCTCTGTTGTGTGTGTTTGTCTGTGTGTCTGCCTGTGTGTGTCTCTGTGCGCCTGTATGTGTCTGTCTGTGTGTGTCTCTGTGCGTCTGTGTGTGTCTGTCTGTGTGTGTCTGTCTGTGTGTGTCTGTCTGTGTGTGTCTCTGTGCGTCTGTCTGTGTGTGTCTGTCTGTGTGTGTCTGTCTGTGTGTGTCTCTGTGCGTCTGTGTGTGTCTGTGTGTGTGTCTCTGTGCGTCTGTGTGTGTCTGTCTGTCTCTCTGTGTGTGTCTGTCTGTGTGTGTCTGTGTGCCTATGTCTGTCTGTATATTGGCGTCTGCGCCTCTGTTGCCGCCCCTGCCGTCTCTGCGATCTCTGTCGTTTGTGTGTCTATGGACGCTTGTGTGTGTCTGTGTGCCTATGTCTGTATGTGCCTGTCTGTGTGTCTATGTCTGTATGTCTGTGTCTGTGTGTGTCGGTGCGTGTATGTGTGGCTGTGGGTGTCTGGGTACGCCTGTGTCCGCGCCTCTGTTGTCGGCTCTGCCATCTCTACGATCTCTGTCGCCTGTGTGTGTCTGTGGGTGCCGGTCTGTATGTGTCTATGTTCGCCTGTATGTCTGTGTGTCTATGTGTGCCTCTGTTGCCTCTGCCGCCTCCGTTGTTGCCTGTGCCGTCTCTGCCGCCTCTGTTGTTGCCTGTGCCGTCTCTGCATATATCTAACACAAGCCAAGCAGTTGTCCAGCACCAGCCTAGCACAAGCCAAGCAGTTGTCCAGCACCAGCCTAGCACAAGCCAAGCAGTTGTCTAGCAACAGCCTAGGTGCTAGGATGCTATCTAGATAGCAGCCTGGCACCTACTATCATATGTCTAGCACATGCCAAGCAGTTGTCCAGCACCTGCCTAGCACAAGCCAAGCAGTTGTCCAGCACAAGCCTAGCAGTTGTCCAGCACAAGCCTAGCACAAGCCAAGCAGTTGTCTAGCAACAGCCTAGGTGCTAGGTTGCTATCTAGATCCTATAAAAGCTCGTCGGTAGGCGTCCAGTGGTTTTGCATGTATCACCTTGTACCGGGAGGGCGCGCTTTAGCGATGCTACTCTTGGCTTGCGTGTGCGTGAATAGTCCGTCTGTCCGATAGATATCTGGTTGATCCTGCCAGTAGTCATCGGATGGCTGTGTGAGGTGCACCAAAATGGGATCTTCCCAGCCAACGTGAGTTAGCGAGGCAGGCGTTTCAAGAATGTAACCGTATCGTGCAGCCAGGGTCGTGGTTTGAGCGGGCAAAAGAGCAAAATTTGTACGACCGTTCGACAAAGTCTCGATAAGCGCCCACTCTCTCTCGATGAGTAGTGGGCCTGCAGTCAGTAAGCTGGTATAGCTTTTGTTTTTCGGTTAGTCCTGCCGGCGTAGCTTGAAAGCTCGTCGGTAGGCGTCCAGTGGTTTTGCATGTATCACCTTGTACCGGGAGGGCGCGCTTTAGCGATGCTACTCTTGGCTTGCGTGTGCGTGAATAGTCCGTCTGTCCGATAGATATCTGGTTGATCCTGCCAGTAGTCATCGGATGGCTGTGTGAGGTGCACCAAAATGGGATCTTCCCAGCCAACGTGAGTTAGCGAGGCAGGCGTTTCAAGAATGTAACCGCATCGTGCAGCCAGGGTCGTGGTTTGAGCGGGCAAAAGAGCAAAATTTGTACGACCGTTTGACAAAGTCTCGATAAGCGCCCACTCTCTCTCGATGAGTAGTGGGCCTGCAGTCAGTAAGCTGGTATAGCTTTTGTTTTTCGGTTAGTCCTGCCGGCGTAGCTTGAAAGCTCGTCGGTAGGCGTCCAGTGGTTTTGCATGTATCACCTTGTACCGGGAGGGCGCGCTTTAGCGATGCTACTCTTGGCTTGCGTGTGCGTGAATAGTCCGTCTGCCCGATAGATATCTGGTTGATCCTGCCAGTAGTCATATGCTTGTCTCAAGCTGGCTGTGTGAGGTACACCAAAATGGGATCTTCCCAGCCAACGTGACTTAGCGAGGCAGGCGATTCAAGAATGTAGCCATATGCTTGTCTCAGCTTTAGCGATGCTACTCTCGGCTTGCGTGTGCATGAACGTCTGTCCGGTCAGTCGCCATGTGCACATTTGCGCTGGAGAGGCTCAACCGTAAATCAGGAGATCTGCTCGCAACTAGACAAGCAGCATCTTGTGTGGGCAGTTTCTCGCCTCATGTTTGTGTGTGGTCTGCTCTGGCGGTCAGTCCGTCTTCGGTGAAGGAAATCGTGTTGATCCTAAAAGTAATCATACGCTCATTGCTTGTCGCTACGCTTGTCTTAAAACTGAAAATTAAAGGAATTGACGGAAGGGCCGACATAAACAGGGATAACTGGCCGTGGCAGCCTAACGTCCACTGCATCTGTGTCCGTCTTCCAGTCGTCTTGCCATGCTCGCCACTGGAGCCAGACGGACACAGACGAGGGAGCGGGGACGAGGGCGTTGCGCGACCACCTCCTCGCTATACAAAACCAAAGCGCAAGTCATTCGTTCCTCATCAAATCAAAGATGTAGTGCAATGAATGGTCATCGTCAATGAATGGTCAACGTCATTCATGATGGACGAACATCGGTAGAGCCTCGGCTAGCATATAGATTCGTGCCTAGGTGCTAGGCAGCTATCTAGATCCTATGTGGTAGAGCCTCGGCTAGCATATAGATTCGGGCCTAGGGGCTAGGCTGCTATCTAAGTCCTATGTGGTAGAGCCTATCGAACAACCGAGGCTAGCATATAGATTCGAGCCTTCCAAGATATAGAATGGAGTCTGCACGGCACGTTCCATTGCGCGAATTCTGCCCACCTCCATATTGTTGTTTCTATGACTGTTGCAGACTCTCCATCTTCGTCGGTAGTCTTTGTGGTGCTGTGTAGACCTACTAGTTTTCCATTTCGTGGTGTAGAGTTGGAAAAAAGGCAGTGCCCGCTGCGAATCCCTACGACAGTTGCACTCTCTCCATCTTCCTTGGTAGTCTTTTTTGGCGCTGTGTAGACCTACTAGTTTTCCATTTCGAGATGTAGAGTTGGAAAAGAAAGCCGTGCACACGGCAAACCCCTACAGCTGTTTGCGAGATGGACTTTGTACGAGGAGGGTGTACCCCCCCCCCCCCCCACTTTTTGTACGAACAATTTCGTGTTGCCCAGGCCGAATACGATAGCCGGGCAGACACGCACGAGTTTGTAGATCTTGGGGAGCTCGAACGGCAGGCTGCCGAGTGGAAGGGCCCGGCTACTATCTTGGGCCATATTTCGCGCGAGACGGCGGCGGCGTGGGTCTCCCCAGAGTATGCAGAGCTGTATGTTGTGGGTTGTGGTGGCGGCTATGTGTTTTGTATCCCTGGAGGGTTTGTGGCCTCCTAGGCATGCCACCCGAGGTATTCTATTTGCAAATGGCTGCTAACACGACCAGGCGAGCCTTCTTTTTCTGTGGTGTGGTTCGAATATCGCCGAGGCGGCAGAACATGGGGGATTGCATTTTCTCGAGCTCGGTGGGTCCACAGAGTCTGGCAACCTCTGCGGCGAGAAAGTGCCCATACACAGGGGTTTCTACGTCGGTAGTTGGTTCGCCTTCTGCATTGGTGGGGGAAAGAAACAAGACTATGCGTTGTGTGCCTTGGAAAGCCCCTACGGAATACCGCCGACACAGATACACCCCAGCTGGAAGTTCTAAGGTCTTCGATGTATCCTTTGCCTTGGGTGGAGGGACCTGTACGAGTGTGGCCTCCAGCTCTTGTAGACGAGCCGTATGTTCGTCGGCTACACTCGCTATCTGTTGGAGGAGTGCTAGCTGCTCGGGTTTTGGGGCACAGGCGACTTGGATTTTGTTCCAGTGTATCTGTCGACTTTCTTCGTTGTAGAAGGTTTGGGCTGGAAGTACATCGATTTCCAGCTTGGAGATCCCCTTCGATCCAATGGCTGGGAGCCAGAAAGTTGTGCGGTTGTAGTGGTGGTCTATACGGCACTCGAAACAATTTTCGGCCGCAGCGAGAATCTTCTCCAACCCTTTGCTGGCCCATACGGCGCTGGGTGTAGTTTCTCCATATTTGTACACAACAGCTCTGGGGAGTGTTTATCCCTGTCGCCTATACCCGAGGATTTCCAGACGACCCACCATCGCGGACAGTTTCTCTGTGCCTCCTTGCAGTCCCAATACCACCTGCTCGTATATATGCTTCGACCTTTCTTTGTATATCTTGCTAGCCGTTGCATATTGGCGCAGTCGTTCGAGTTCCACGGCTCGTCTCTGTACTTCCGCCTCCTGCTCCTCCCACATACGGCGGCGCCAGGCTTCGGCTGCGGCAGCATCTTGGATTTGTAGGAGACAGTCTTCGCGAGCTCTGGTCGAAAGGAGAGAGACAACACGTTCTTGGGCGATTTGGGGTACCTCCTCCAGCTCGAAGGGGGATACCTCCACACCGACTGCTTGGCACTTCTTGCTCCTCCAGGTCCAGGAAACGGTTAGGGTCTCTGGAAACATGGTCTGGAGGGGTGGGCCATTGGGGTGGAGCGCAGTTGGCCTCTTGCTGGCGGCTAGGATGGTTTTTGCATCTTTGTCCTTGGTGTAGCAGCGGAGAGGTGCGAGTTCCACACCCGTCTCGGCTTTGGCCTCTAGAATGTCGAGACGAAAGATTGGACAAACGCGAAAGCCAAAGTCTGCTGCTGCCCACTGTACCGCCCGCTCCCAGGTTGCATCGTTGTCGACCTTTTCCTGGGTGGGGCGGATTCGAACACCCGATAGCCGTCCGGTGGTGGTGTGGGCGTACCACCCCACGTAGATTTCCCCCTGTGGGCGGTCGGCCAGAACTAAGCAGCGATCGAGACATGTCGCAAGTTTTTCCCATTGTGTTGCGGGTGGCTGTACAACAAACAATCCGCACGTTGGTGGCGAGACCAAGGCTAGCGCTTCTTGTAGGACCTCGGTGGCGGTTTTCGCCGACAGAGCGCGCCCGCGGCAGGCATATAGCGACACCTCGATACGGGTACAACCGCACGCTTGGGTGTCTGGATGTTGGAATGTTTGGCGGAGGTGTTGGTTGGGGCAGTCGGCTAGATGTCGGCCAAACGATTCGCGGATTTCGCCAGCCTTGAAGTTAGAGACGACTTTGTTGTATATCTTGGTGCGGGTCGTGTACCCATCCTCGCAGCTCTGGACCCAGGTACATACGTGTCGTCCTACACTGTTGGTGTTGTCGAGAATTGTGGGATTGTCGTCTCCTATGGCCGTGGCTAGGCTCCCCTGCTCGCCGAAGTTGTGGTTCGTTCGTAGGTGTTCCACCAACGCCTAGCGGTCGAGAACGCCAGAGAAATCCTGTGTATAGTCGATGCAGTAGATACCATAGCCGTGGGCCAATAGCTGGCGTTCGAAGCTCGGCAGCTCGGCCAGTAGCTCGGCCATAAGAATTTCGGACACATCTAGTTTGGCTACAAAGATAGCGCCGGGTGTGGTGTTGGGGTATATCTCTCGCCACTTCTGCAGGACCCTACAGTCGGTATCGCTCTCTATCCGCGCGATGGTGGCCCGAATTGTTCCACCAGCAGCGGCGTTGTGGGTTCCAACTGTGTGGACAATAGCGGTCTGGATGTGTCCGCGGGGGCTACCATCTGGAGCTCTTCCCAAACTTTTGCGGGCGGCGGTGGAGATGTCTGCGACTACCAGCTTGGCGCTGCCGTTCTCCCCGGTGGTGCAGCAAAGACTTCCACCCCTGGCCACACAGTCTTGGCGGCGTAGATAGCCGAACGCGTAGAGATCGTCGACAAAGACTGGAAGTCCATCGAGGGGTTGGAGGTGTGTGCGACCGAGGTTGCCCTCCAAGTAGTCGACTTTCGCAATGTCGGGCACGAGGTTGCTCTCGTAGGCGTTTTCGAGGAGAAGGTGGCGTGCTACGGCCTTTTCGGCGCGGAGACCCATACTCTCGAATGTTGCTTGTATCGACATGGTTGCTTGCACTAGGATGCATGCGATTTGTGCCTGCATGTTGTATGTGTCTAATAGGGGTGTCTCCAGAATTGTTGGGTGTCCGGGTTGCTCCCTAGATGGTCGATGCATCTGTGGTGTGGAAGTATTGCACTATTGCATAGCCAACGAATTCTATCCAACCAGATCCTACCACAGAGGAGACGGTCGAGAGAATGGAGACGGTAGAGGCGAAAAAAGAGGCGACAACAGAGGCAACGAGACAAAAGAGGTGGCAGATACGACAGATAGACAATAGAGGAGACGGAGACACCAAAGGAGACAGAGACAATAGAGGAGACAACAGAGACGAAAACAGAGGAGACAACCGAGACGACAATAAATGCGACAGAGCCGGTAGAGGCAACAACAGAAGCGACAGGGGCAGCAGAGGCAACAACGGAGGCGGCAGAGATGGCATAGGCAACAACGGAGGTGGCAGAGACGGCACAGGCAACAACAGAGGCGGCAGAGACGGCACAGGCAACAACAGAGGGGGCAGAGACGGCATAGGCAACAACAGAGGCGGCAGAGGCAACAGAGGCACACATAGACACACAGACATACAGGCGAACATAGACACATACAGACCGGCACCCACAGACACACACAGGCGACAGAGATCGTAAAGATGGCAGAGCCGACAACAGAGGCGCGGACACAGGCGTACCCAGACACCCACAGCCACACATACACGCACCGACACACACAGACACAGATATACAGACATAGGCACACAGACAGGCACATACAGACATAGGCACACAGACACACACAGGCGTCCATAGACACACAAACGACATAAATCGCAGAGACGGCAGGGGCGACAACAGAGGCGCAGACGCCAACATACAGACAGACATAGGCACACAGACACACACAGACGCACAGAGACACACACAGACAGACACACACAGACAGACAGACAGACACACACAGACGCACAGAGACACACACACAGACACACACAGACGCACAGAGACACACACAGACAGACACACACAGACAGACACACACAGACAGACGCACAGAGACACACACAGACAGACACACACAGACAGACACACACAGACAGACACACACAGGCGCACAGAGACACACACAGACAGACACACAGACAGACACACACAACAGAGCCGACAGATACGGCAGAGGCGACAGAGGCGTAGACACTGGCGCACACAGGCACAGGCACGCAGACATACAGAGACGCACACATAGGCACACGCACGAACGCACAGAGACGCACACAGACACTGGCACACAGAGCCACACAGACACACACAGGCACACACACTGGCACACAGAGCCACACAGACACACACAGGCACAGGCACTCAGACGCAGACACACAGAGACGCACACATAGGCATACGCACGGACGCACAGAGACGCACACATAGGCACACGCACGGACGCACAGAGACGCACACATAGGCACAAGCACGGACGCACAGAGACGCACACATAGGCACACGCACGGACGCACAGAGACGCACACATAGGCACACGCACGGACGCACAGAGACGCACACAGACACTGGCATACAGAACCACACAGACACACACAGGCATACACGCAGACACATACACAGATACAGACGCACACAGACACCCAGACACACATACAGACACATCGAGACGCGCGCAGACACACAAAGGCACACATACAGACACACAGACAGAGACACGGGCACGCAGACACACGCACACACAGGGACACACACAAGGACACACAGACACTGGCACACAGAGACACACGGGCACACGCGCAGACACAGACGCACGCAGAGACGCACACAGACACACAGAGACATAGGCAGACAGACACAGGCACACATACAGACACAGAGACACAGGTACACAGAGACGCATACAGACACACACAGGCGCACGCAGACACAGAGGCATGCACAGGCGGAGACGCACGCAGAGACACAGACGCACACAGACACCCAAACACAGAGACACAGAGACCGTAGAGATGGCACGCCCTAGTGCAACAGACAACAACGATAGAGAGTACAGAGACGGCGGCCCCCTAGCGCAACAGACTATAGATACAACAACCACCCATTGCAACGAGCCCCTAGCACGATAGACTCCTAGTGCAACCGGCTCCCTGATACAATCGTATGCTGTTGGCTCCCATCGTTCCTACTATACTTGCGGGTCCCTAGTAGGTAGGACCAAAAAAAAACAAGACTATGGTTGCTCGCACTCGCAGTTGCTCTGCCGAAAATTACGCTATAGTTATTCCAAAATAATATGTCTGGGTATCGAGTCAGACCGAGCCTCTCTTGCTGGGGTCGGTTCGGACCCTCTGTTCGAGCCCTTAGGGGGGTCGGACCCTTAGGGGGGCGCGCATCGGTTCGGACCCTTATTTGACCCCCTTAGGGGGCGATTCGGCCCCACCGCGGGGTCTGTGGGGAAGTGTACTCTTTCTAATTCCCTATATACTACTAGAATTGATTCTAGTTTGTATTTCTTCCCTTATGAGGTTGGAGCAGTTGAAGATTGTACCCAGGTATTTGTATGTTTCCGTTCTTTTAATGGTCATATTATCCCTTTGTATGTCGCCAGTGTGTTTAGTCATTGCTTCTCTTGAAATAACCATATATTCTGTCTTATCTTGGTTGATAACCAGCCCCATCTGTTGGGCTTTTCCCTTTAAGTGAGTCAATATTTCCAATGTCTTTTGTTCATTTTACCCTATAATATCTATATCATCTGCATAACCAAGCAGCTTGGATGTTCCTCCAATATCACATATCACCTTTACCTTCCTTACACCTTTCTATAGAGCCAGATTGAGAAGATTTATTAATATTAAAACATGAACAGAAGACACGTTGCTTGGCCAGTACTCATTCTTCTTTGCCAGGAAGGCGGTGTAGAGGTTCAGTTGTGAAAGCTGGCAGATAAGAAACTGTGAAGCCGAAGGTGTGCAACAGTTAAATACATTACATAGAGGAAAGTCAGCAGAGCTGTACGGTGTCGTCTACAACAGTATTGGTTCACGCTTAATGCGTCATCGCAAAGTTGATTAACTGGCTTTCTAGTGAATAAAGAGGCGCTCTGTTAGTTTCTAATCGCGTAGTATTTAACGTTGGATACACACAGAAAATGCAACTTTAGAGGAGCGGCTGGCCGAGTGGCTAGATATACGCCAGATTCTCCAACGATAGACCCGAGTACGAATTCTCGGTAAGGTGTGGAATGTTTTTTTTTCTGTCGGGGGCAAAAAGAAAATCCTAACCTGCACAGTTCTCGGCGACTGCATTAGCCAGGCGGCCTTAATTCCTCAGGCTGAACCCCCCCCCCCCCCCCCCCCCCCCATACAAGGTACTATATTGGCAGTAAATGACAGTGACGGTGAAATGGTTGAGGTTGACGCAAACACAATGACAACATCACAATAGACGCTGTGGTTAGGCAGCTTTCATCACGACACCAAATTAAAAATAAAAAACATAAGGACGAAACCATAGCCGATTCTGTTGTGTGTAGGCGATTGGTCTCAAACAGTTTATTTACGCTAGATGTTGTTATTTTTGTGCTTACAAGTGTATAATTTGGTTGTTGATTAGTCTCAAACAGTTTATTTACGCTAGAGTGGTCTTGTGTGTGCATACACGTGTATAAATGCTGTTGGTGATTAGTCTCAGTTTATTTGCGCTGAATTTATTATTATATGTGCACCAAAATGCAGAAATGCTCATCTTTGGGAAAATATGTTGATAAATTGAGATAGTTGGTAATTGTGTCTGTTCACCACCTTCTCTCTCGTGTGCTGCTAATCATTTCTGATACCAATGTTCCTCCATGCCATGATGTCAGTCTATCCAGCGTCTTCATTTTTTTTTTTTTGTCTCTCTCGGCCTCCCTCCTTCCCTCCTCCCTCTTTCTGGTTGTGACGACATACTCCATGACATGTTCACAGAAAGTGAGCAGTCTTCTTCTGATGTGAGTATCCAGTTCTCTTTGTTAATTAACTTCTTTAAAGTATCTATATTACTCTGTCTATCCATACACGAAATTGTGGTCTCCTCTCGCTCTACGGGAAGAGAAACTATGGAGAGGGCAACAAGCTGTCTGCTGCTTCCTCTGTATATGTTCATGTTGACGTCTGACGTTGGACAACGACAATTACAGTGTGGTGTGTCCGTTGTTTCAGAATGAGCGCTTTCTTCGCTGCCCTAATGGTCGGGACAAGATGGACTCAAGATGGTAAAGAAGTCACCTAGAGAAGTCACTCCGCAGTTTCCTATGAGACTATAAAGCTCCTTAAAGAGAGGCCCCACGTTCTTCTCACTGCAAGTACAGACCAGGTTCCTGCTGCCAGTCAGGTCTAGGAGCTTGAGGTTGCCGAGGGTAGCGAGTGCTGCAGGAAGGCGAGTCAGCAATGTGTGCTGCATGTACAGATCTGACAGCTGCTGCAGATTTATGAATGCCTGATCTGTGATTGTCATAATGGGGTTAGAGTTTAACGTCAGCATCTCTATACTTGCATTCTGCGGGAAGCTGGAATCTGTCAGCTGACTGATGTTGTTGGAGCTAAGATCCACCTCAATCATCGATGTGTGGAAGCCGGTGTATCTGATGAGCTTGATTGTGTTAAAGGACATGTCCAAGTTGGTTACGGAATACAGACTGGACATCATACGAGGGATGACACTGAGGCGGTTATATCTGACTTGAACGTCATAGGTTACTGCAGGCATGGAGCCAGACTGTGAGTCAGAATTCACATTATGGGATAGATCGATGCTGCCTAACTGTGTCATGAAGGACAGGTCGGGAATGGCGTAAAGATGGTTGCCTTGAAGATAAATGTTTATCAGTGATGAAGCGTAGGGCTGTAACATCTGGCTGATGTGGGTGTGGTTTGACAGGCTGGTGTTGTCCAGCGCCAGGGAAGAAATCTTGCTGTCCCTGGGCAGGTACGTCACGTCCGAGATCTTCGTGTTCACTAGATTTAACATCTGTACAGCCTTGAGTTCTGACATCGCTTTGGGAACTGCCTTAAGATTGTTGTTCATCAGCTGGTTAAAGTATCGGTCTGGTTACGTAGCGAGCCATCAAGTATAGATGATATGGAGCTGTTGACTATACTTAACTGTGTGAGTTGATTAAAATACTGAATCCAGTCAGGCCAGGAGGAGAGACCAACATCCTCCAGATACAAATTGTTGACGGTTGAACCTATGACCTTCATGGCATTGATATTCCAGTCTTGGATATACGTGTGGGAAATATAAAAGTAACTCAGGACATTCAAATAACTGAGGGCAACCCAAACACACATCCCCCTCCCACACATCCCTCACCTACATATTTCCCACCTACACACGCCCCATCCATTCACACATCCCTCCACCCATCACACATTCCCCAACAACACAAACATCCAAGACTCACCCACACCTCCTTACCCACCCACTCCCACACCCCCACCACACACACACATCCCCCACCCGCAAACATCTCCCCCCCCTCCACACACACACATATCCCGACACACACACACACACACACATCCACCACTCACCCATACTTCTCCCATACTCCCATACACATCTCACACCCACAAACGTCTCCCACCTCCTCCCCCCCCCCCCCACACACACACAGAGAATCACACATCTCCCACCGACACACACATCCATAATCCACACATACACTCCCCATCCACACATCCCCCACTCACACACACACACACCCCGACCCACACACACACCCCCACCCACATACACACCCCCACCCAGAATTAAACATTGGTCGAACTAGCAATACTCATGATCCTTGAGCCAATGAACGGCCAACATGGCGAAAAGGCAAGCAGGCCGGTGAGTCCTTGGAGAGCTGAATGTTTTCAGGCACGCTTAACTAGTGCATTTTCCTCACGTGTGGACTTGTAGGACTCGGTGTCATCGTCTAGCTGCCGAGGTGAGTGCTTGTTGCGACACTGTGAGTGGTGTGGATGTCTTTCGAAATGCTTTATATTTGTATCTACGGTGGCTGTATTTTGAAGTGAAGATTCACAAAATGGTGGGCGGCTAGCTGCCTACTCTCGAGTGGCTGCCTTATGCCATAATGCGTGTGTAAACTGATGGTTTTTGTTTTGTTTTTATCGAACTTGCAGTCAGCGAACAAGAAGTTTAAGATGAGCGATCTTATCTTTAAGATCACGTCCCGTTCAAGAAGCGATGGCAAGCTATTGAACCTATAATTGTTGATTAAACCACAAACAGTCAATAGGGCTGGACGTGATGACGACTTCCTGCCAAGGATATGTAAGACTAAAGTCAAAAATTTCAAAAGAAAACACTTTCACTTGTGGACTGACATAGAGTAAACACTTTCATGTGAGAACTGACATGGAGAAACCACTTTCATGTGTGGAGTGACGAGGAGAAAACACTTTCAATTGTGGACTGACATGGATAAAACACTTTCACGTAGGAGCTGTCGGGGAGAAGACACATTCACTTGTTCATTCATGGAATAGAATACACCTAACACTGTCTCTAAGAAGGGGAAACCGCTGGCGCAGTGGTTAAGATAATTGTCTGACAGTCTGGTGTCCATAGGTTCGATATCTCACCCATGAGGATTGTCTAGCTTGTTCTGTGCTCTCAGGTCTGGTATGTATAACGTGGGTACCTGGGCACGTGACTGGGGGTAAGTGCATCCCTCTAGATATTGATCTCATCACTGGAGGTAAACACAGCCCACTAGGTATTGATCTCATCACTGGAGGTAAACACAGCCCACTAGATATTGATCTCATCACTGGAGGTAAACACAGCCCACTAGGTACTGATCTCATCACTGGAGGTAAACCCAGCCCGCTGGATATTGATCTCATCACTGGAGGTAAACACAGCCCACTATATATTGATCTCATCACTGGAGGTAAACCCAGCCCGCTGGATATTGATCTCATCACTGGAGGTAAACACAGCCCGCTAGATATTGTTCTCATCACTGGAGGTAAACACAGCCCGCTAGATATTGATCTCATCACTGGAGGTAAACACAGCCCACTAGATATTGATCTCATCACTGGAGGTAAACCCAGCCCGCTGGATATTGATCTCATCACTGGAGGTAAACACAGCCCGCTAGATATTGACCTCACCATTGGAAGTAAATACAGCCCTCTAGATATTGTTCTCATCACTGGAGGTAAACACAGCCCGCTAGATATTGTTCTTATCACTGGAGGTAACCACAGCCCGCTAGATATTGTTCTCATCACTGGAGGTAAACACAACCCGCTAGATATTATTCTCATCACTGCAGGTAAACACAGCCCGCTAGATATTGTTCTCATCACTGGAAGTAAACCCAGCCCGCTAGATATTGTTCTCATCACTGGAGGTAAACACAGCCCGCTAGATATTGATCTCATCACTAGAGGTAAACACAGCCCACTAGATATTGATCTCATCACTGGAGGTAAACACAGCCCGCTAGATATTGATCTCATCACTGGAGGTAAACACAGCCCGCTAGATATTGTTCTCATCACTGGAGGTAAACACAGCCCGCTAGATATTGATCTCATCACTGGAGGTAAACCCAGCCCGCTAGATATTGTTCTCATCACTGTAGGTAAACACAGCCCGCTAGATATTGATTCCATTACTGGAAGTAAACGCAGCCCGCTAGATATTGACGTCATTACCCGCCGAGTGCCGACTGCTTTAAAAGACTATGGGCCCAGTACCATATTCCCAATAGAGCCAAGGATGTGTAAGGGGGTTCCCCAGCTGCTTACTTGTTCCCAGACAGCGTGGTCTTAAACTTAGTATTGTACCAATAGTAAACAAACGTGTTTATTGAGGCGTTAAATATTTCAAAATGCTTTCGGAAAAAGTGAAAGCACATATATAAATTGCTATACCTTTTTCCAACCCCGAATTCGGGTTCAATGAGGCCGCCTGTGCTGACCATGATCTTTGGTATGTTACACAATATGTACACTAAAGATATCAGGGTCACCTGTTTGACCACACGAATGTCTTTCCCAGAGAACTTGTCTGTAGTATCTTTAGAGGGCACAGTTGTATCCTTTCCATAGGAAACTGTCCTCACGATATCTCTGCCGCCTGTCTGTATCTGCGAGCTCTGTCGGAACTTTGACGCTTCTCGAAGACTCTTGGCCATAACGACGAGACAGACAAGAACGATGAACTCGGTAACAACGGGCATGACCGTGTCTATTAACATCCATACCACATTTTTGGTTGCTTCTCTGAACGGCGATAGCCAAAGTGTAGGTCTGGATACATTAGTCTTTCTGTCTAGTGTAGCCACCATTGCCATATTTGCCAGAAGTGGTGTGTAGATGGCTGTAGCGACGACAGCAAATCCTGCCATGAAGAACGCAGTTCTGTTGACAGTAAAATAATGTTTAAAGTGTAACGGTCGTGCTACACACATGCAACGGGCGACGGCTAGAAATGTTGTAGTTAACATATTGGTCACATTAATCAGAATCATAACGTTACCAAGAAAGATATAAACCCCGTACGGCTCAATGGGAAACAATTTCAAATATTTTTTCTCAATAAAATTAAAACCGCATGAGATTGCAAAACACAATGAAGCAATAAGAAATGACAAGTCGAATACCGACAAAGCCAGAAATGACACAGTGACACCGTCGTTGAGTCCCATAGCCACGAAAGTTTTAATGTTGATGATATTTGATATTATTCCTAGCAGTGAAAAGGTAGTCCACGTGAAACAACAAAATAATAAAATAATGATATACTGTCTGTCAGCCACGACTCCCGGCAGGGTGGGACTTGTACTGGTGATGTTGTCCATGATATACGGGAGCATGCTTTAGATGTTTATATTAGCGAGTTGAGTTGAATGATGAAGCATTAGGGACAGTCCCATACGCGCTACGTCGTCATTTTCAAGGGTCAGCGATGAGTCCCATTGCTAATTGTTGTTTATAGTCAAACAATGTACTCCATTAGTGACTTTAAACATTGAAGCAACAAACAACGCATGGTCCAATTTGTTAGAACAATCAACCAAACAATATTTGATGCTTTACCAATGAACTAAACAATCTTTGATGCTGAACAATCATCACATACACAACCACAATTATACTTGCTCCATCTGTGAAAGAACCACTGTCACCAACCACCAAATCAAACTACCTCTGTGGGAGGGAAAGAAAATGAATCAGTCTTTCTGAAAGACAGTGTAATCAACACCTGTTAAATTGCAGCCACAAAATTAATAAAACAATGGTGGTACGCATATTCTCTTCGTCAAGTAATAAACGTCTGCATATATTTACTGAGTCTTCAGCAATTAGTTATCTCCAACTAATCTTTTGTAGACGGAAAGAATTTATTGTGAATCTACAATTACCGTGGGGATAACAAATGTTTCACATTCGAACAGTATCAGTGACTGTGTTTTAAATGTTAGTGGCCATTAATAATTCATCTATTCACATCATATGATATCGTCATCAGGCAACTGTATGCACAATAAATGTTAAAAATAACGTCTTAATGTTGGTACATGGAATGTCAGAACACTTGGCCAGATTCGAAAATTAGATAATATCAAGAAAGAGATGGCAAGAATGAAGATAAATATATTAAGGATTAGTGAAATGCCGTGACCAGGAGCGGGGAGCAATATGTAGATGATTATATAATCATTTACTCATTAGGGAATAACTACAAATTGGGAGTTAGAATAATGTTTGATCAAGTATATGCTAAGTCAGTTTAAGGTTTTTGGACATTCTCAGATAGAATATTATTAGTGAATCTCCGTGGTAAACGTCTGGATATTAACATAATACAAGTTTATGCGCCAACAGCGGACTGTAAAGAAGAAGGTATAGATATATTGTATAGCAAATTAGACGTTGCCGTGGACCAGGGTAAAACTTGTGAAATGACGGTCATACTCGGGGATATCAATGCCAATGTAGGCAAAGAAAAGGTGGGTGGTGTGACTAGTGGCTATTTCCTAGTTGAGAGGAATGAGAGAGATGACAGATTAATAACATAGGCAGAATACCATGAAATAGTAATAGGTAACACCTGGTTTAAACAACATCCTCGACGATTATATACATGGAAAAGCCCTGGAAATAATATTCGCAATCAAATTGTCTAAATGCTGATACCTAAGAGATTCATAAGCAGTTTAGTAGGAGCACAAATTAGACCAGGAGCAGATGTACACAGTGACCATGTGCCAGTTATAGGAAAGATGATGTTAAAACATTAAAACATAAAGAAACCCCTAAAGAACACCAAGTAAGATCTATGATTACTTAGAACAGACAAAGAAATTAGAGAAAGATAAGATGTTACTGTAAAGAACAGTCATAATGCCACTTAGATAATACAGACTATTGATGAATAATGGGACATGTTACGGGTATCAATCCAACAGACATCAATTGAAATCATTCCACCTAAATATAGAATTGCAAAAAAAAAGAAAAAAAAAGAAAAAGAAAGAAGAGGCATTATAAACAGAAGAATATAATAGAGTACTTAAAGAAATAATAAATAATGCAATCTGGTTAAAGAAGAATGTCTGAATCAACGGTGCATGGGAATTGGAACAAATTATGGAAAAGACAGACATTCCATGTATCAAAGAATAAATACAATACCAGGTAGGAAAACAAGAAATACCACTGGATGTTTTAAATCGAAGAACGGTGCAATATTGATGGGACAAGATGATATAATCAATAGGTGGACGGAATATCTGGAAGAGCTGCATGATGATAGGAGGCCGGATGTACGAGTATTCACAACAATGGTGAGGGTCCAACAATACAATACCAACAATAGCGGAAGTTGAAGATGCGCTACATCGCATAAAGAAAGGAAAGGCACCCGGTCCAGACAACATTAAAGTAGAGGAAATAAAGGCTCTGGGTAATGTTGGAATTATAACATTGACACAATTTCTAAATGACATCTACACCAGTGGGTACATTCCTAGTGACCTATTAAAATCCATCTTCATAGCTCTGCCAAAGAAACCAGGCAACTTAGAATGAGAAGAGAATCACACAATAAGTCGTACCAGTCACATGACATAGCTGATACTCAGAATAATTAAGAAAAGAATGGAGAAACAAGGTTAATGAAACAAGATTTTTGGAGGGAAAGGGCACAAGATTTGTGGAGGGAAAGGGCACACACACACGGCTACACACACACATATACATATATATTCTCAGGACACTATTAATAAGACCTATCTAAGTAAAAACACATCTGTACTTATGATTCATAGACTACACACAAGCATTTGACAATGTGAAGCATGAAGAAATAATAAAATTATCAGAGCAAATGAACATAGAGGGCACAGATCTGCGAATAATAAAGTACATATATTGGCGGCAAACAGCAACCATTAGAATCAACAAATTTGTAGGGACATTTCGATGTATAAGGAAGGGTGTCAGTCAGGGTTGTGTATTGTCTCTTGATTTGTTCTCATTATACATTGAATATATAATGCGATCTACGTAACATATTGCCAGGTGTCGCAGGACAAATAATGCTATAATCGGGAAATAGCAAAATACAGCACACATTGAACGCACTATAACTGACTTGGTGATGGAAAGCGTCACAACACAAAGAGATGGAGACGGGGACCAGCGATGAAGGAAAGAAGACACTGTTATGATCAGGACAAGATCTGGTGAAGCGAAGGAAGAGAATGTCTATAATCCAGAGAACTTAAGGAGAGGAAGAAGGAAAGAAGGAGAAGAGACGGATGGTAATATGAATATGATTCAGCACTGAGTATAGACAGACGTAAGAAACACCCTAAGATACGAAGTCAATATTGTTAGTTGGAGAATCAGAAAAGGTCATACAAGAAGGGATACCCAAGACAGACGTGAGTAATCAAGTCTGAAGGTTTTATGAGATTTAATAGTAGGTAAGAATATTGTTACGAATTGTCAACACTGTTAATGATTGCAAGATGACAAGCGACATGTCTGTATTAATTGTAGGCTTGGTGAGTAAGGGAGTGTGAGTAGGGATGACAGACTGTGTGATGGTATGATTATGCCTGCAGGTCATCTGTTTCACGAGATGCTGCCAGAAATAAACCATCAGCTAAAGATTAAGACATTCTGTCAGTGTTATATGTATTACAGTTGAACAATTACGTTAGAAAGTTCCAGTTGTTATGTTGAGAAGGATGCTAGACAATTGAAGCCAAACTTGCCAAGGAGGAATAAAGATATAGAAGAATAGTATAGTTACTCCGTGGCAAACATGGGAGCACGTTCCGGTAGAGACTAGACCCAGAGGATAAGATGAATGCCCGTTACGGCAGAGACTAAGCCCGAAAGATAAATAGTGAAGCTTGTGACAGTGTACGAAAATTACAGTCGTTCCATAGGAAAACTTACTCAGAGCCACAAGAAATATGAAATGTACATCACGCTGAATAAAAATATTTCCCATCTTGGAAGATTTTTATGGACCTCATAGGACTACATTGTTTTGGATGAATAATTATACAACATTTTAATGTATACATCATGTTCGTAACAAACACACAGAGGTCATTTTTAATTCTGAGGACACGAGACATTTGATAGGTAGGCATTAATACGTGGATATAGCCTACAGTCACCAATACACAACGTCAATTTACGGCAATCATTGATATAAAGTAACGCTGCAACGAACACTTATTATAGGGTGTTAGACATTTTGCATTCCAGAAGGCAGATTACAGCGGTGATCGCAGTTTCGGGATCTACCAGCTGACGTCTACAGACGAGTGAACCTGACAGCAACCAGTACCTGAAGAGGCGTATCTTGACAGGAAGAACGACACTGATGAAGGCCATTATTTGAAGGGAAGTCCGAGCATCTGAAGATCACTACGTACAAGACCAGAACCAGCTACATAAGGTTGTAATCCTTTTAGATTATCTTTGTAACTTGATATATACCACGCATATATATTTGGATATATTGATGATAATATTGTTGTAGTTTATAACACAGCGATTTAATTTAGTGTACATTAATTATGTCCACATTAGGTGACTTTATTGCCTTAGGAGAAAAGTGCGGCTTAACTGGACCCGAACTAATAGCTTGGGCTGAGGCCAAGTTGTCCGATTTTCAAATACAAAAGAGGGAGGAGAGAGCAGCAGCTAGGGAGGCCAGAGAAGCACAAGAAGCAGCAGCTAAAGAGGCCAGAATTGCAGCAGCCAAGGAAGCTAAAGAAGCCAGAGAATTGGAAAAAGAAAGAATGTTGACTCTAGAAAAACAGAGAGAAAAAGAAATGGAATTACAGAAACAAAAGATGGAGAGAGAAATAGAACTGGAAAAACAAAAATTAGCTCTTCAGGAGAAAACACTTGAGTTTGAGAGGGACAAGTTAGCGGCCGAACAAATATTAAAAGACAAAGAGGTTGAAGGAAATATTAAGGTAAAGATGTTGGAGGTGGAGAAAGAGGCAGAAATATCCAAGAATAAGTTGGCATGCAAAGCGCTGGATCCCGCCAAAAGATATCAAGGGATTATTAGAAATGTTTCCCAAGGGGACTCGATTTCTGCATGGCTGACTAATTGTGAAGTCCTCTTGACTCATTACGAGGTACCGTCTGACCAGTGGGGAGTGTTACATCATAGGCACTTGTCTAGGGAGCCTTTAAAGGTAATCGAGCTCATACCTGAACAACGACGTACAGATTACCAATACATGAAACAAAGACTATTAGCACACTTCTCATTAGACACTGCAGGTTTGCGTACAGCATACAAGACACTTGGACCTAAATCAAATCAAACTTTTCTAGATTTCGTTTCTGAAACGACATTACTGTTTGACAGATGGCTGAAATCGGCTGAGGTAGGTAGGGATTTTGACAAAATTAGAGACCTGATGCTCAGGGATAAACTTATCTCCGCAGTACCACAAACAATGTCAACATTCCTTATAGAACAGAAGTGTGATTCAGTAGCAGAACTGGAAGCCAGGGGGAGTCATTTTTCAACGCCCATAAGAACATTTTCGCAGAGACTTCTCAGCCAGAACTGATCATAGGAGCATCCGCCAGAGTGTCTAGTCACAGATATGACAATTCGCATAACAAATTGCAACGTCAGGACAAATACAGACAGAACAATCAATGGTCTAACACAAAAAAGGGTTTGACAGTCCAGTGTAGGTTTTGTCGACGCATGCACGAAACATCAGAAATGTGTGATTCCAACCCTGATTATGAATCGTATATAAAAGAGCTAGCTACAAAACGTAACCATAAATATACAGACTACAAAAACAACTTAAAATGCTTTGCGTGCAATAGTTTTGGTCACGTGGTCAAGTCATGTAGATTGCGACAGATGACAAAAAATGCATGTTTAGCCTATGTTATTTCAAGTAGCGAGACGATGAACAGCAATACGAGAGCGTGTCTGGCAAGTATGCACGACCGGAGAACGATCCAAACAGAGCATATGTACAAGAAGCAAACTCCGCTTATATAAACGGTGGAAGACTCAACGTTGAACGTGCAATTGTCAATGGATTAGCAGTCAGAATGGTGAGGGACACGGGAACCTCGATTATTGGACTGGACAGAAAACTGGTGAAAGAGGAGGATTACACCAATGAGAAAGTCATATGTAGAACATTTGGTGGATCGCTAGAAACATTTGATGTGCATGGACATACATCAATTGCCCATACTATCAAGGACGTGTAACAGCGGCAGTACTACCACAACCAACGACGAAATTAATTGTGGGAAACATTCCTGGAGTAAAAGAGTGTAACGCCCAAGAAGTAGAACAATGGGAAAAAGACAACATGAAAATACATGAAGGAAATTACACAGAATTAATTTTCCCGACAGAAGACAAAAAGATACCTGTCGCAAGCGATGATTCAGAAATAAAACCCAACATGTATGAAATAAAAGAAAACTACACGGGAAACCAAAAACAAACCAGTCAATCAATAAACACTGAATTGACATATAGTAGTAAAGACAGTACACAAAAGACATCCCATAACAATTTACAAGAGTTAACACAGTCAGAAATTACTTGGGATTCATTACCAATAAGATCGAATCTAACTCAAGCAGAACTTGATAAAGTTACATTTGGTATTGAAAATTTTAAACGTATTAGTCCTTCATTTAGTGACAGCACAGCAATGATTAAACAATTCTTTGCGCCATACTTAAATAAAAGTAACGTAGATCACATACACGGATGTACAGCTAAAAGATATGAGTCGAGCTCAGATGATGAGGAGTCATACAAAAATAACAACAGGCAACAACGTCGGTTGAAAAAGACAGCCAAACCATGACAAACAGATATGGCAGACTATACAAAATCAAACTGGCATGAAGAAACTCCGCCAAAGATGTCACAAACCCATTATTCCAACACAAACACTTTACTAACAGAATGGAAACAACAAAGTATTCCTGAAACTCAAATTGACAAAAGAGTACGGGATGTGAAAATAAGGAATTGGAATCGGTATTGGAAATATCTAGGTTTGTCCGATGAAGAACGGAAGGAAAGAACACGTCATATAGATGATTATAAATCAGTAACAACATATGTCACACAAGAAGATGAGAATCACTGCCCAGTTCTACACATTAAAGAAACATAGATCAAATAGATTAAAACAAGTCAAGACAGATACATACATTAGATTCACATGCAGTACACACAGCGACAGATGAGCATTGTAGTTTTGACCACTGAATTCTGTCTTTATAAATCTGTCGAAATTCTTCTGTCTATAAATTTCACTTATATTCTAATTAAACGACACAATACATATACAGCTAGTTACATATACGATTTATGAAGTACAATTCGTTACAAGCACGTAATACGTCAAACACATATAACATATCAGTCAACCCCATACATCACAGTACGTCAATGATATATACATACAATACAACAATTCACATGGTCGAGCAGCTTGTACACATCATCCACAATAGAGCATCTCATAAAGGGTGTTTGAACAAATTTGATAATCTGAACAAACGGTTAGAACATTTCAGACTATCGGAAAACAGCTGATAGTAATTGATGGTAGCAATTGTTAATAACTATGTTATAACTATGTCATTATTGATTTGTCCATATACATACATATTTAAGTTATCATTGTTACAGATAGTTAGAATACGGCAGTATCTGTATGGAGAGAATGGTTGTAACTACGTATATTGTCATCAAAATAAGATCTGAAGCATGTCGAGCAGACGAAATGTAATCCAACGTTGCAAGTTATCTGCGAGCGGAATCGTCGGATTACAGATAAGTTAGATTAATTATTAAGAAATATTCATGATGTTTCACTGATTGAAAAAAAAAATGAAATTCATGAAAAATTGAAAAAAAAAAAATATGAATTCCTGAAAAAAAAAAAAAAAAAAAAGTAAATTCAGCACAATGAAAAAAAATAATTGAATTATTGAAAAAAAAAAAAAACATGACAAAACAATAGAAAAGAACACGATTTGTCATTATTTCGTTTAATGCATTTTTCAGTATCACATGTTGTATTATTGTTATTTGGTCATGACAATACATATATATTATGTACACTTTCACACAAATTCCACAGGTTTAGTAAACCAAATAGATAGGGCACATGATGCAAAGGTTACTACTGATTTAAATTGATTAATTTTGATTATTCGGTGATTTTATTTCAATTGTATTATTGCATGGGTTATTATGCATAACTTTAAGATGCATTTATTTCATGAACAGGATGAATGGGAATGAAAGGAATATTAGCTATCTAGGTAATTAATTTAATAGTACTATTATTATGTGATAGAGTAGGATTAAATATTACAGGTGAATATTAGGCAGCTATACTGATAAGTCACAGAGGTCAACGAAGAATATACAGTAACAACATTAAAAAGTGCCGACAAAAATATACACATATGAAAACCCCATATCAAGCGTTACACGACACAGTCGAAGTCGACGCACAGAAGTTACGTCAACTGTGGTGAGGTCATACACACATTGGATTATGGGAAGGTCGACTGTGATTATGCACATGGAAGGCAAGAGCGATTCACTTAACAATGATGTCAGTGGAGGCTGGATGTAATGAACACACACATTTAAGGAACCACTAGGGATGTCCGGGGAGACATTGGGACTTAGTGATGCTGGACTTCAATTCTCTGAGATAAAAAGGAGTTTGGGAGCCACACATTGTCTACGGGGATAGATGTGAGATGTGTCCGATTTATAAAAAAAAAATTTGTGTGATGATGTTCATAACAATTCAACTATTCACAATGGAATAGGTTATAAGGATAAGGGATACGCTTTATTGCAGAGATACGGACAGTTATGTGCGACCTTTAGTGAACAATGTAGACGGATATGTGCGACCTTTAGTAGACAATGTAGACGGAGATGTGCGACCATGGACCAATATGACAGGTATGTTAGACTACTGCGACTCATGTCACAGACTGGGAGACTGCGTTTATAGGTAAAATGTCTACGACATTTTAAATTGACGAGGGGGGCATATGTGCCAGGTGTCGCAGGACAAATAATGCGAGAATCGGGAAATAGCAAAATACAGCACACATTGAACGCACTATAACTGACTTGGTGATGGAAAGCGTCACAACACAAAGAGATGGAGACGGGGACCAGCGATGAAGGAAAGAAGACACTGTTATGATCAGGACAAGATCTGGTGAAGCGAAGGAAGAGAATGTCTATAATCCAGAGAACTTAAGGAGAGGAAGAAGGAAAGAAGGAGAAGAGACGGATGGTAATATGAATATGATTCAGCACTGAGTATAGACAGACGTAAGAAACACGCTAAGATACGAAGTCAATATTGTTAGTTGGAGAATCAGAAAAGGTCATACAAGAAGGGATACCCAAGACAGACGTGAGTAATCAAGTCTGAAGGTTTTATGAGATTTAATAGTAGGTAAGAATATTGTTACGAATTGTCAACACTGTTAATGATTGCAAGATGACAAGCGACATGTCTGTATTAATTGTAGGCTTGGTGAGTAAGGGAGTGTGAGTAGGGATGACAGACTGTGTGATGGTATGATTATGCCTGCAGGTCATCTGTTTCACGAGATGCTGCCAGAAATAAACCATCAGCTAAAGATTAAGACATTCTGTCAGTGTTATATGTATCACAGTTGAACAATTACGTTAGAAAGTTCCAGTTGTTATGTTGAGAAGGATGCTAGACAATTGAAGCCAAACTTGCCAAGGAGGAATAAAGATATAGAAGAATAGTATAGTTACTCCGTGGCACATATGCCAGGGATTCTGGTTGGTGGACATAATATAAATAACTTACGTTATGCTGACGACACTTTTTTGATAGCAACAAGGCAGCACGGTCCTCAGGAAATGATAGATACTGAGGATGTGGCGATTGAAATAATAGGCCTTAGTTTAAATAATAGAAAGATAGAAGTCATGGTGATATCAAAGAAACCGATTGTGCCTTAATGTGCAATTAAAGTAATTGACGTTAATTTCGGACAAGTGCTGAAATTCAGATATCTAGGCACATGGATACCATTAGATGGAAGATGTATCACTGAGATAAAGAGCAGAATAGAACAAGAAACAAATACTGCATTCTATTAAATGAAGACCGTTTTGTGCAATAGTTCATTGTTCTTGAAGATAAGAAAAAGATTTCTTGCATGTTACATAGAACCAGTTTTAACGTATGGCTGTGAGTCCTGGACAATGAGTAAATAGGCGAAAAAATCCCGGGAAGCCTTGGAGATGTGGTTTTATAGAAGAATGCTGACAATTAGTTGGACAGCCAAAATGAAAACGTGAATCTATAAGTGGGTTGAGTATATGGTGCTACACACATATTTGTAAACATCAATGGGTCCCGGAGTGGTGATTAAACAAATGTGTAGAAGAATTGTTTCTCGGAGTCTATCTTGATTCTCCTTCATTACCTAACCACATGTTAACGTAAAGCTAAACGACACTTTTACACGCTAAAAGAAACGACACTTTACACGCCTTGAACAGCACAGGATATATGGTGCTAGAGACATATTTTTAAAAGATTTATCGGCACACTAGGGGTGATTAAACACATGTGTAGAACAATTATTTGTCTCGCTGCATCTTAATTCTCGTTCATTATTTCCATGGCACTCGTCGGTCACGAGGAAAGCAAATGTTATGTTAATAATCGTTGTAATGATTACTCGAATTGTGGGTGGGTGCTTGGAGATGGAAGGAAGTAATGACGAATGTAACATAATTACATGTAATTTGACACTGAGTTTTGTGTTGTTTTTTCTTGTGACTCACTGTTAGTGACATGTTTTCCATATTTGTTGTGACAAGTGACAATTTATTCTCACAAGTGGCACATTGAAAATGTCAGTCCTAATTACGAAAGAAATAACGGCCGGCACACAACACACTGAAAACTAAATTGCAGACAGATGAAATATATGGAGGGGACGTTGAAAGAGATGTAAGAGATAGCATAAGACAACGGGAGTGGCGCGATGAGAAGGAAAAGTAGAAGAAGAAGAACGACGACAACAACAACAACAACGACGACAACAATAACAGCCGGAAAAATATAAGCAAACACAAAAAGAACAAGAACACGTAAAATTATTACATTGAAATGCGCGGTGCAAGTCACGAACAGATGGACTATATCACATTTATGTAGAATAGTGACCAATAATCGCTGTGTCAAGCACGTTAGCCTGTCGGAGCCAGTCACGGATTCACATTCGCATGGAAGTGGCTTTATAAACTTGACATTGACTCGCATGTGGATCCAGCCAAACTTGCCATCTCATATTCTAGGAGTCTGCGTCACCATGTTGAAGATCTACTTATCCGAAGCTTTCTCTCCATATTCCAATATTATAATGCTGGTGACGTTTTTTAGGAACCTTCCGACGAGATCTGTACTCTGCTGCAATGTCAGTCATGTGATACAGATAGTGCACGCGTTAGTGAAGTTGGTAGGTGCTGAGCGTTAATGTCTTGAGTACGGACTGACGAGGGTTGGACGCCTAGGCAAGACGTCTGCTAAATGATTGAAAGATTGGACATCTTCTTCAATGCGTGGTCTCGAGGTATGGTGTCCGACTCGAGTGCTGGAGGTCCCGGGTTCAAGCCGCGGTGAGGACCGGGATTTATTTTCACGTGGACTTCTAATAATAAAGTTTCCCGTGGTCTCGGGGTAGTGAGATCGGACGCCAGTGTGTATTTTTGCGCACGTAAGAAATCCCTTGGCAGTTGGAAATTGAAAAAGAGTAGCCTAGCGGCGCCGCCCGGGCAAAATTTCGAGTTAAAAATCCACCCAAAGTATTTCAGGATCCTCACCGGTGCTACGGAGTTAGTGCACTGAGCTGAGTTTCTTCACACTCAAGTTTTAGTTAGGAGGAGAACGGTGCACTTATGGGTTACACCCGTGTGCCGTGAAGTTGATCCATCGACTAAACTAAACTAAGATTGGACATATCTTCCTCTAGGTATTCAGATCTGCATAATTTGATGATTCTATCGTACCCCAACCCTCTATCAGGAAACTGCTTGGGACAACATTAAAACACATCTACGGATGGTAAAGTCAAAGCTGCTTGATGCTGATCCCGAGTTGTCAGATTGCAATAATGTTGCCACTATCATGTATCATGGGGACAACCGTTGTCGGTCTTAGTTCGCCATCTCACACTGTCTGTAGGGTCTTACTACAGATGTGACGATGAGAATATTTTCATATTTCTCGAAGGTATGTTATAAAATGTAAACTTATGATATAAGTGCAGGTCTATATGGTCTAGGGGTTACGCGACTTTCTCCGTAAAACCCGTATACTCTCGTAAGTAACGTGACGTTGCGCGAAAATTGGGAGCGGGTCTCTCCGCGTCGGTAACTTACGGGGTATGTGAGTCGGTCGCTCAGAAAGCAATGACAAACTACTGAGCGTAATCTTGCCAATATATCAACAATCAGCTGAAAGATGCTGATGTTGACAGCGATGTCCTGTAAAGGATATGCGACCAACAACAACAACAACAGCAACAACAACATAAAGAACAACAAAAATACATAAGTATATATAACACAGGCATATTCAAGACTTAGTGGTTGCGTGAGATGGCCGCCCACACTTATCAGCATGGCACGACATGTTGATGAGGTATGAGAAGGCATCAGGCACGGAAACATCTTCTCAAGCATAGAAGATGCGGAAACCGTCCCTTGACCAGGCTAGGGTGCACACGTCGTGTGTCCTAAGATGGTCAGTGTGTAGGACAATATGGACATAACGTGGACAAGAAATCATAGACACTGGTTTGGCCACACAGTTATCACGAATAGTGTCAGGGTCACGTACCAACGTCCAACACGCCAGATTACTTTCCGCGCACGTACGCACCCGCGGGGGGATTGCCTGTAACATCCAGGGTCAATAGACTGACTAGATCACTCAATCCTAAGGGCAAGTGAGTGAGTTCTGTATGCATTAGTTTACGTTTGTAGAGACTTGGCAGGCATTGTGGAGCAGCAGGTGAAATTGTTGTCAATGGGTTATTGTTTAACTGCAGATACCATCATCCACAATTGTCTGGGGAAAATTGCATCCGTTAACTCTGTTATCAAATTGTACCCAATATCAACTCATCATCATCATCATTATCATCATCATCATCATCATCATCATCATCATCATCATCATCATCATCATCATCATCATCATCATTGTCTATTTGGATGTTTCAGTATGGGATAGATCATATGTAAGTGCACTAACTTTTTGACATCTGATTTCGATTTTTCTGTCCAATCTGCTATCTTCTGTGACCATGTTTCCAAGATATTTGAATTCTTTAAATTGTTTCAGAGATGTGTTTATCTGTATGCGTAGTGTACCAGGCGATCTGCTAACTTGCATTACATCGGTTTTGGCTGTATTTATATGAGTATATATGAGTATATTTCCGACAGGAGGGAAGAGCAAAGATTAGAAGTGTCTCTGATTCGGCATTTTATGCAGTTTGACTTGTTCCAGTTGTATTGGTGTTACATTTCCTCTTGAGTAAATTAGGCAGGCAGAGAGAGAGAGAGAGAGAGAGAGAGAGAGAGAGAGAGAGAGAGAGAGAGAGAGAGAGAGAGAGAAGAGAGAGAGATAGAGAGAGAGAGAGAGGGAGAGAGAGAGAGGGAACAATCTTCATGGGCAACACATAGTCTATAATTAATTCCAACTGTGTGCCATGGAGAGGTATAGCTCCATCCCTAATGTTTTGATGATGCTTCTCCAGAAAATGTTTTAAATGGAGAATGGAGTGTATTCTCATCCGCCCTCTTTGGAAAATACTTTTCATTTCTATTGAATTGTATCTTTTTAAATCAGAATGGTGATATATACATTCACTCATCCTTAGATGGCGGCCTCTACATTGCTCGGAGATTGAAGGCCAAGACTATCATAAGAAGGGTACTGATCTGAGAGTTGCTTTTTGTAGACGATGCTGCAGTTACGTCCACTCTGAGGAAGAATTACAAATCCTAGATCCACAGATGCCCTGTCTCCATGAGATTCACAGATGTAATGTCTCCATGAGATTCACAGATGTCCTTCTCCATGAGATTCACAGATGTAATGTCTCCATGAGATTCACAGATGTCCTTCTACATGAGATTCATAGATGTCCTGTCTCGATGAGATGCAGGGATGTCCTGTCTCCATGAGATTCACGGATGTCCTGTCTCCATGAGATTCACAGATGTCCTGTCTCCATGAGGTTCACAGATGTCATGTCTCCATGAGAATCACAGATGTCCTTTCCCCATGAGGTTCATAGATGTCCTGTCTCCATGAGGTTCACAGATGTCCTGTCTTCATGTGGTTCATGGATGCCCTGTCTCCATGAGATTCACCGATGCCCTGTCTCCATGATATTCACAGATGTCCTGTCTACATGAGATTCACATATGTCCTTCTCCATGAATTTCACAGATGTCCTGTCTCCATGAGATTCACAGATCGCCTGTCTCCATGAGATTCACAGATGTCCTGCCTCCATGGGATTCACATATGTCCTGTCTCCATGAGATTCGGAGATGTCTTGTCTCAATGAGATGCACATATGTCCTGTCTCCATGAGATTCACAGACGTCCTGTCACCATGAGAATCACAGATGTCCTGTCTCCATGAGATTCAAGGATGTCCTGTCTCCATGAGATTCACATAAATCCTGTCTATATGAGATTCACAAATGTCCTGTCTCCATGATATTCACAGATGTCCTGTCTCCATGAGATTTACAGATGTCCTGTCTCCATGAGATTCACAGATGTCCTGTCTCCATGAGATTCACAGATGTCCTGTCTCCATGAGATTGACGGATGTCCTGTCTCCACAAACACAGATGCGGGCGATTTGGAAGCTAACCACCATGCTTTGTTTATATGCAATGATGTATGAGCGGATCGTTCAGAAAGCAAAGGCAACCTACTGAACGTAAATTTGCCCAGGAATCACACACATTACTGTGCTTATGCGCCTGACGAGAGGCAGTGAAATATGACATGAAATAAATCAATCGTCTAACATACAATAACTGTGCTCTATGTGCCTGACGATAAGCAGTGAAATATGCCAGGCAAAAAATACATCGTCTAAAATACAATAACTGTGCTCTATGTGCCCGACGAGAAGCAGTGAAATATGTCATTAAATAAATAAATCGTCTAAAATACAATAGCTGTGCACTATGCACCTGACGAGACGCAGTGAAATATACCAGGCAATAAATCAATCGTCTAAAATACAATAGCTGTGCTCTATGCGTCTGACGAGACGCAGTGAAATATGTCATTCAATAAATCAATGTTTGTGGCTTCTGTGGTTAAATTTATTTATCATTGCTTTAGATACAAACACAGGGGGCTAAGTGGTCTCGAGGTATGGTGTCCGCCTCGAGTGCTGGAGGTCCCGGGTTCAGGCCGCGGTGAGGACCAGGATTTATTTAAAAAAATCCACGTGGACTTCAAGTAATAAAATTTCCCCTGGTCTCTGGGTATTGAGATCGGACGCCCGTGTGTATTGTTGCTCACGTAAAAAATCCCTTGGCAGGTGGACATCGAAAAAGAGTAGCCTAACGGCGCTGCCCAGCAAAATTTCGAGTTAAAAATCTACCGAAAGTATTTCAGGATTCTCGCCGATACTACGGAGTTCGTGCATTGAGCTGAGTTTCGCCAGCCTCAGGGTTGAGTTAGGAGGAAAACTGAGCACTTGCGGGTTAAACCCGTGTGCCGTGATGTTGATCCAACGATTAAACTGAAAAAAAAAAATAAATAAACAAACAAAACACACACACACACCATTCATGTGCGTGTGTATGCAGTATACTTCGGTAGGCCGCTTAGATGTAATCGGTGTCGATATAAAGACAATTGGAAGACCGTGTATAGCAATCCGTTTATTCGTTATATTACAAAATATTTGACTGTGATTCCAACATCACAATGCTGTCTCCTCACATGGAAGGACAATGGGGACTGAGTTGTGTAAAGAAGATGTACAGACTGGATTGTCCGCAGTCTCCAACAACGCTGTATGAGGACAGCTGCGAGATTATCGGCTCCAAACTCTTCTCCAGACAGGTGCAAACTAGGTCAGCGCTGCCTGTGACATCTATGGAGCTTAACTGTGTCAGCGACTTAATAGCCAGTGGTAACCTGGTTAATTTGGTATACCTTATGTCTAGTTCTTGTAGTCGAGGCAGGTTGTCAAAAGCTGAAAGAGATATTGTAGATAAGGGATTAAACGGTAGAAGTAGTTGGGTAATGTTTGAGTTCTTGGGAAAGCTGGAGTCCGTTAGTTCTACTAACAAATTGTGTCCAAGATCTACGCTTGTTGTGGAACTAGGAAAGTCGGACGCTTGGACAGAAAGTATACGGTTGTAGTTGAGAATCAGGTTAGGCACAGATTTCATCGTTTTAAATATTCCAGGTATGGACGGCAAGAAATTGCGTTCTAGCGTCAGGTCTGACAGATCTCCTGGGACGAGCCCAGAATACGGGTCTGATATATGGTTGTTGGTGTAGTCTAGATTTGGTATTCGAGTCAAGAATGACATGTCAGGTATGGATGTCAGGAAATTGTCAGTGATGGCAAAGTTGTAAATCGTGTCGGCGTAGAAACGTAAAGCGGAGCTGAGTTTTTTGGCATCTGAGATGCGGTTTCCGTTCAAATTCAATTGAGCCAGGTTACAGAGCTGGGGGAGCCACGTGATGTCCGTGATTCTGTTTTTCTCCAGCGATAATGACGTTAAAACGGTCATCTTTGATAGTCTTGGAGACAGCGGTCAAACTGTTTTTGGTCAGTGAGAGTCCAGTCAAGGTACCAGCTAGCATGTCTAGAGCATCTTCTGGAAGAGTAGAGATGGAGCTGTCAGTTATACCCAACTCCGTGAGTTGCGAGAATGACGTCAGCCAGTCAGGCCATGCAGTTAAACCAACAGATCCAAGATTAAACG